>CM057153.1:15502452-15635986 GCA_029962745.1 Echinometra lucunter | reverse complement strand
TGATACAAGACATATATATGTATTTAACCCATTCGTGACAGAGGTCAACATTTGTGGTTTGACCTAATAACCCTTGATGCAGAGCCCTAAAAATTATACCAAATACATGAGCAGAAAGAGCAAAAAATTCTACACAAACTGCCCATTTTGGTTGAGTCAATATTCGTTGTTTGATGCTGAAATGTTTAAAAGGAAAATAAGCATTAAAAATGTGATAAAAAGTTTTAAAATCACTGTTTTCCCCTGCAAATTGGCAACTTTTTTGACTTCTCATAATTTCTGTCAATTTATTTCATTCATTTCAGATACATGACGTTTTATAAGAAAAAATGTAGCACTAAAATAAAAATGTTGGTGTTGCCAATTTGAAGAATAATAGCTGATCAAATTAGGCTTTAAATAATTCCTGTCACGAATGGGTTAAAATATGTTGTGTAAGATACATATGTACCAGGGAGCAGTTCATTTCTGTTGAAGTGTACATGTATGTCGGTGATATCATATTTTGTCAAACTCAAAGAGCATAAATTTTTGTTGGTGTCATGTTATACCAGCTTCACCTACAGTGTATAGTGAAGGAAAGTGTGGTCATAATGAACAGCTGACACTGATACAGGAAGTCTCTCTTTCCCCACTGGTGCCATTGAAATATGACCCTGTTTTCAACAGTGCATCTTCAATATACACTGTACATGTAAATAAATCCATACAAAGAACAGTCTTGCAGGCTGTTGATGTGTGTCTTTAAAACTTTTATCAGGGTGTTTACAGTTTGGGGTAATGGCAAATTAAAGTCTGCAGTACTTCCATTTCTATGAGTAGGAGCAGTGATTACAGACAACTTTAGAAATACCTGCTTTAATATTTTCAAGCAGTTTGAATATCTACTATGTTGGATCAGTTATTATCATTTTACTGAAAGTCTGAAACATTGTCAGTATCCATTTTGACTTCATGTACAGTACTTCACACAATCTTTACTTGTATAATCTCCAAGCATTTGTCCTTTCAATATGTCAAACATACATGTATGCATCATACTTAATGTACTGAAGCACTGGTTCTGTCATTTACGCACATATGTACAATGTACATGTAGGCCTTCACTTGTCTTTGAGCTGTATTCTATGTATTCTGTGCTTGTGGATTAACTGAGTTCTCTATCCTCTGATATTATAAAGCCCTTGATAGAGGGTTTAGATAGGCTTAGTTAGGGCTGGTTTGGCTAGACCATTACCAAGACAATAACCCTTAAAATCAATACCTGGGGCTATAGAGCTGTCTGAGGTGCATTGTGTACTAGACAATGGACAGCTTCTTTGCCCATTATCCACTCCATGTTCTATTGTATTTTCTCTTTGGTCAATGTGGTGTGAGCAAAAGGTCAATGGTCTATGGCCAGGCCTTCCTTTCCTGTGAATGTTTCCAAATACAATAAATGAGGCTCAATACTATTGATGCTATAATAGGTACACTGCATGCTGATACATGTACATGTACATGTATGTTGTCTGTGGCATTGAAAGGGTTTATGTCCCTGACCAGTGCAGTCTATTGTAGTTCCGCCATCCAATGTCTCTGTTCCAATACCACACAGGTGACCTTCAGTAATCGTGATTGTTTGATGTACAGTAGGTACACAGGTTTGTTTACATTCTTTACACATGATCAGGTGTGTACTGTTGATACAGTAAATCAACAGATGGCCACTGGCTTCATTGGGAGTTTGTGCAATGGACAATGAAATAATTGTACTATGCCTGGTAATCTGTAAATATTGTTGCATCAGATTGGCCATGATGGACTAGTTAATTTACTTGTCTCTTCTTCAGAAACGTATGTAATTTTTTAAAAAACCTTTATGAGAATAAAGCGCACCATATGTAAATAGAACACTCAGCACTTCATGTTTTTTGGTGACACATGCACCCCTCTCATCTGCAAGAATCTTCAGGAGTGAAGGAGGCAGAGTTAAGAGAAGAAGAAGAAGAACATAATATTACACTGGTCCATGTAATCATGAACTGCTGGTATAACAAAATCTATAGGCTGATATGTACAGGCTACCACTGAACATTTGGTACAGTAGAGTGATCCGTCTTTTTGTATAAACTCTATACTCCTGTCACCATGGAAAACAAAACGATACAATTACAGTTCTCTTTAAAAATTAGTGAATAATACATGTAGTATTTACACAAAACTACTTATATCTGGAAGACTGGAATAAAAAAAAAAATGCAGTTGAATTGGAGACATAAAGAAAAACAAACTTCATAACAACTTTTTTTTGTTGCAATTGAAATAAACCTGTCAGTGCATTGCAGTATTGGAGATGAGGTGGCTGTAATACTGGGAATGAGCTACCTGTACATGTATACCAGTGCATGCAAGAGTGTTTCATGGGATAAGGCTTGGGGGAGGGGCGCACAGCGTCGACAGCGTCAAGAAATCTCACAAAAGGTTGGCCAAAATTTGGACCAGTAATGCCTTGTGTAAACCCTACTTATTCAGGTGTTGCATGTATTTAAGTTTGTTTAAATATTTGCAGTCTGCAACGTAGTATGAGCTTGTGTATATGGTAGCCTACTTCTCTATTATTAGACACTGTTGGTCTACATCTATATAAAATACATGTTAACTCATGGCATTATGCATTGGCAACCATGTATGAAGTTGGTAGACCTAAGTAGGCCTATTACCGGTAAATATGTACATACATACACTGAACAGTGTGCCCATTTTCATATTATTTCACCTAACCTGATATAAAAATAACATGTTTGTATAAAAATCAAGGTGTAAAGGCCCATTCTCATTAGGAAACTTATTTACACTAAGCGTCCACATCATTTCCTGCGATCACAGTTGATACTTGGTCTTTCTTGCCCCAAACAAGTGTTTGAAGGAAGTCCCATTGTGCGCTGACAATAGACCAGTGGTTAGCAGCCACCCCAGGAAACTATTGATTGCTTGTATTTCCCCTCAACAACCTAATTGACAGATCTTTTCACCAGGGAGGGCTGGGTTGAACTTTGCGATAAAAAGACCCTCCACAATTTTCATTTCCCAGTTTCTGCATTCATATTGTATGCCACTTGGAGCCAATTTCGAGGTCATTCATGCAACACTTTTATGCATCATCATGACGACAAATTGGGTATATTAGCGTGATAGTCAGAGAATGAGAGGAAGGAAAAGAAGGTATGAGGTTGGCATTCGAAATATATGGGGTTAGAGGTGAATTCACTTGTAAAAGTACAAAATGATCCCCCTTGAATTAACAGGAATGGTGATTTGACAACATTATGAAATATCTCCATACAAATTTGAGACCAGCATATACATGTACATGTACACTGTTTTGAAAGTTAATAGAGATTCACATGTACATGTACAAGTAGTCCCGAGATAAAAAAGCAATTTGAGAGAGAGATGCAAAGTTAGGCAGAAAAATAAAAGAAATTTTAAAAGGTGTCCCTTAAACAGTCTGCATAGCTCCCCCCTCCCACATTTACTGGGGGCAGGGGTTCCACATTTTGTATAAAAATAAAACATTCAGAGAGAGAGAGAACGAGATTTTGATGGGATACATGTGCATGCATGTACATGGACATGTACCACTATGCAGTTTGAGATGAAGTGTCAGGGCTTGAGAAAGTTCAACATCTCGGCCTTGAACTTTGATTTTCAGAATAAAAGCCAGGTAGTGTTTGCTGAGATGGTTCAGTTACAGACTGATTTGTCAAGTTGGAAAACTTCCTGTAAATGCTCCATCCATGTTTGGGTCTAATCTCTCTGACTGATTGATTGGCTGTGTGATTCGTCATGTGATGAGCCAAACCAGAATATGTTTTGTACGTTGGACATGCATGGGCAATCATTTTGGAAAGTACTGCATGTGATCATTAGTTTTAGGCTCATTGCAGTCTGTATTACTGCTCATTTTCTTTATTAATCTCTTAAAGGGCAAATTGAGAAAGAAAAGAAAGGTTTATAGTCGATGCACGTTGAATGTACAGCTGATTGCTTTGAACCTACATGTATGAGAGAATGTATGAGAGAAAATTTTTGATGGATAAAAAAAGAAGGAAAAATTTTTAGCTTACATGTATCTTTGTCAGAGGATTATAGCTTGTCATTTGTAACCAAAGTATATTGGTTATATCATGCCAGTCAAATTGGCCCGTCTGCTGGCTGGTCAACATTTCGGAATTGCTTTGAAAAAAAAAATTGAAAAAAATATAAGGAAGCTAGAATCATTTGCCCATTGCTTGTAACTTTTCTTTCTCTTTATCATTTAGCAACATCCAATGAATGATTTCAAATATTTTACATTGACATCAAAATCACTTGTCATATATGTAAAGTACATTAATTTGATTCTTGCACATGCAGGGTAGATTTATATCATTCTCAGAAAATGTATCTTCCTGCCTATTGTTCCTGGACTCCAAAGTACCTCCAAGAGTGTAACTTTTCAGTCGAAGATGCACCTAATGGACTTTGCCTTAAAGTGATTACACAATGGTAAATTTTTTTTGATACATGATCGAGAATTTTTTTTAAAGAAGAACAACATTAAAAATTTGATGATTTTCAATCAAAATTAATGCATTTTGGCTAATTTTCTCATAAAAAGTCAAAGAGTTGACCAAAATTGAGTGTGAGGTACATGTATGACGTAAAAGTGGGTACCCAGTTTCGCGCATTGCAGTTGTGCTGCGCGCTACACTGTACAACATGTATTATACCTTGCGCGCATTTTGCTAGAATTGCGCGACAAGGTACCCACTTTTTGACGTCATTTTGTCGTCAAAGTGGATACCCACTACACAGTTGAAACTGGGTCACAGCTGAGGGGTCAAAAATATCCTGAAATCTTACCACATTTGGGGGTTTCTTTGGCAACACAACTTTTTAAAGAGAAAGTCCACCATAGAAGTTTCTCTATTTCAATAAAAGGAGATGAATTTGAACAGCATTTTAAAAAAGAAATGAGCAAAATCGGTCAAAGAATATAAAGAAAATTACACCATTTACATTTTCTAGTAAGATTACTCTCGGCTCAGCAAAAAATGTGTAACCTTCCAAGAAAATTGAGAAAATGTGAAATTTCATGTACAAAGTGAATGGAGACCTGCTCGCATATGATGTCATCAGTGTTGCCAATTGCAGAGCGAGAGTAGTTTACTAGAAAAATGTATGAGTTGTAATTTTCTTGTTCTTTGACCGATTTTTGCTCATTTCTTTTTTGAATGCTGTTCAAATTTATCTCCTTTAGTGAACTAGTGAAACTTCTAGGGTGACTTACCCTTTAAACAAAATTTAGGCAGATGATTTTCTGCTAATAAAACCATGCGTCTTTTAAATGAACTAAACATTATTTCAGCATCCGGTACCCCTTAAAAGTTACAACCCTCGAGGTAATTTCGAGTAACATGACTCCGGGAACATGGCAGAAGTACGTATTTCTGAGAATGACATACATGTAAATCTAAACTGCATGCATGTGCAAGAAATCAAATTAAAGGCATTGGCTAACTTGTGAGTAGCTGATTTAAAAAATTCTCAAACTAAGATGAACATGTGTATGAGTACTTGTATTTGTACTCAAAAACCCCTGAAACCAACCATAATTTGGAATGAAAAAGTGCAAGTTAGACGCAAACGGCAATTTTATTATCCTTCATCTCACGAGACAATCACTATGAGGACTACTTTGCTTGAATTTGAAAATGCCGTTATGTGCCTCTCGCCGCGTGATACGCCAATACACACAGTACGGTAAGGCGAGTCATACGCGCATGCGCACTCCTTATATCTATTCTGTGCAACCGACCCTCGTATATTTTTCAGACATTGGTTCACAATTTTGATATTTAAAAATACTTCCTGTGGATATTATACTTTGAAACTTTCAGGCTGGTATTTTTACACTATAACCCTTATGTTTATCCCATTTTCAAGTAACAAAACAAGATTTTTTAAAATCATAACAATGTTAACCAATGTCTTTAATGTATTGTTTGCCAAGTGATGTTGATGTAAAATGTAAAATATCTAAAATTATCATTGAATGTCAGGTGCATCTTCATCAGCTTTTAAAATAGTCTCATCTTTTTCATTTCTCATGAAATATTAATGCCACATGTTTTAATGATAGTTGTTTTCCTCTTTTTTTCCCCTTTCCACCATCTTTCCTGTCACGGAATCTACAATCCAGGAAAGGCACAAGGGTAAGTAAATTTTAAGTTTTATTATGGTTTTCTTTGTGTAAATTTCAGTTTTCCTTTTCATTCATTTTAAAGTCGAACTGCTCCCTTTCTCTTTCATTCACTCTTAATTTTTCCCTTGGGTCTTTTGCAAATAATTACAGTCTACCTACATATACATGTATGTGCTGTTTGCATCAGGCCCCTATTTAAATTTTGAAATTTGTGGAGACAAAGTAAAATTATGACAGTCTTGACAATGCAGCAGTGTTACAAATGTTCTAATTAATAAGGGGAAAAAGCTATAATGAATGAAATTCAGAAGGTTTTATCGCCTCACCTTCATCATGTATCAGTGATTACAGATAGCAGAATCAACAATTGAATATGTTGTTTTACAGTGGTACAGGTGTAGGATTGAAATTTTAAAAATAGTAAATCCTTGGTAAGCCTAACAACTATTTAATCAATATTTTCGTATACGTAAACAATGTATAAAGAGTTGCCAAATTCTAAAAGTATTCCAGCTACTTAAGACAAGCAGACTTTGTTCTAAGAGAGGAATTCAACTTTCTTAAAGCTGTGGGTATTCTGGTACTAGTATTACAAATTACTGTAAGTGTTCTGATGTACATTTATGTATCATTTACATCAACACTCTGCATTGCCTCCAGAATTAAAGCATATGTATCTCTCTTTCTTGCTTATTTGCAGACATTCGCATTCGATCACTGTTTCTTCTCTATGGATGAAAAGAGCAAGAAGTTTGCAAGTAAGTAGATATTCACTCACTAATTTAACATTTTTCTTGCAGTGTCTCAATATGAGCACTAATTATGCAAACACGCTTTTTAAGTGTGCCTGTAGATGTATATCACTGAGATGTTGAATCGATAGTACCAGATACTCTTTCTGTTCTCACCTTTATTTTAAAATGGAAAACCCCCATAAAGTCTGTGTCTTTTGAAAATATATAGTAAACACAAAACAAGACACCCTGCCCCACCTGGTTTTTAAAAAAAATGAATAAATAAAAAAGGAAAAAAAGAAATTGCAAAAAAAAAAACCACCCTAGAACCATGTTCTCAGTGTACAGCTGGGATAACTTGTCAAACAATGACCCCAGTAAATATTAGCCAATAGACACTGACTTGTGCTGATCTTACTTGGCATTTGAACTTGTGCAAATGTTACTAAACTAGACTACAGGTACCTGTATGCTTAAAGGGTAGGTCCACCCTAGAAGTTTCACTGTGTCAATAAAAGGAGATAAATTTGAACAGCATTTTAAAAAAAGAAATGAGCAAAATCAGTCAAAAATAAGAAAATTACACTCATTTACATTTTCTAGTAAACTACTCTCGGCTCTGCAAATTGGCAAAACTGATGACATCATACATGTATGCGAGTAGGTCTCCATTCACTTTTTACATGAAATTTCACATTTTCTAAATTTTCTTGGAAGTTGCACATTTTCTAAGCCCCATAGTCAATATGTATGTTCAGAAGAATGTTCAGAAGAATTCAAATCTGTGTTAAAAACGTACCTTTTTAAGAAGCACATGTATTAGCCTTATACAAAACAATAATTCTTCTACACGCATAGAGACTATTTATATGGTATTATGCGTCTCTAAGAACTGCTAATTATTATTATTATTATTATTATTATTATTATTAATATTATTATTATTATTATTTTTACATAACATACATTGACTCTGGGGGTTAGAAAATGTGTAACTTCCAAGAAAATTGAGAAAATGTGAAATTTCATGTACAAAGTGAAGGAGACCTGCTCGCATATGATGTCATCAGTGTTGACAATTTGCAGAGTTGAGTGAAGTTTACTAGAAAATGTAAATGAGTGTAATTTTCTTATTCTTTGACCGATTTTGCTCATTTCTTTTTCAAAATGCTGTTCAAATTTATCTCTGTTTATTGAAACAGTGAAACTTCCAGGGTGGATTTTCCCTTTAAAATGACAATCCAACTTTAACTGTAAGAAAGGTGGAAGAAGAGAGAGAGAGAGAGAGAGAGAGAGAAGTGAAAAAAAAAGAACAACAGAGACAGAAAGAAAGAGGGTAGAAAGAAAGAGAGAGAGAGAAGGAGAAGAAAATGGGAGTTGAGAATGTAAAAACAAATCTGGAGGTGCATTGTACCTCTAGCTACCAGGTCAAAAACCCATCATTCAGGCTCTGGTATTCAGGTTCATAAGTGTATGCCACTGGCCGACAAGCTTCCGTTTTAATTGAATGCTAAATTCTACCCTAATATGAGAGCCAGGGGCTTTCCGAGGCAACGGTCGTGGCATTCATTTACATCGTTAACGAAAATCTGGAATGATGGTGTGCACATATGCTGTGTGTTGTGTTCTTTGCTTTTTTGTTGGTCCTTTTATGCACATACCATGGAGCTGGGTGGAAAGCGATTTTTTTTTTTCCTTTTAAGGCTCATTTGGATATATCATGGTAAACCAAAACCCCAAACCCTTGCTGTTATATTTATGTACACCTATATATATTGTACTACCGTAAATGCATAGTACATGGATGGTTTATGCACCAAAGACCAACATGCACACATACCTGTACATTTACATGTTCAAGTATTCCTTACTTGCGTATGTTATAGGATACAAAAGTGTGAAGCTCACTTTAAAAAACAACAACCCCAAACCAGTTTCTTTGAAGGGGTTTGCTTCATGTGAACAAGCTTTTACTGACCATTTAGTTGTTTTGCTCAAAAATTCTGTGGTCTCCTTTTTAGAATTGCTATCCTTGACATTCAGCTAAGCAAATCAGAGTCTTTCTTGTGGATGAGAGATTCTAAATTCTCCTAAATAAATGCAGTCATGTATATCTTGTTTTGTTTAATTTGGATTACTGTTCACTTGAATTGTGTTCAGCACTCTGCTTAAATGGTGAAAATTGAATTAGTAAATATTGGAGCATGTACAGTACATTAATTTTTTAATTGAATCACACTGCTGTGTCGGTGATGGTACACAAGCTTGTGTGCTTGTATACTCCCACACATACATGTACATGTACGTATGTACTTCAAAATTTGAATATACATGAGGGCCTCATTTGCATTTTCCTGCTTGTAATTTTCTCCATTCCTTTTTTGTGATATTCACAGTTTTTGTGTCTTTTATTAAGAGTACATGTACACTGTACAGTGTAGGCTTACATGCACACACATGATCTTGATATATGGACAGTAAATGCATTGAATTGTAAGGGAATAATAGTGAAAAGATAAAATCAAAGGAAATGGTTGGGGATGACCATACAAAAATAAACAACAAAACAAAGCAAAATAATAAATAAAATCAAACAAATGGAGATCAGACAATGGGTGAATATGAAAGCAGTACAGACCCATTTACAAGGTTCTCATTCAGCACATTTCAACAAGTGAGCATGAAATCCCTTCACGATTTATTTAGATCACTGCAATAATGTTATTTGAGCAAATTCAGGTGATGCAGAGAAGATCAGTTCATTGCTGAATTGAGAACAGATTCTACAGTAAGCACCTGTCATCCGCTACGTAATTAAGATGGACAAATTATGGTACTGTCCACTTCAGGAACATCCCTCCCTTTGAGCTCTCTGAGCCTCCTGGCTGTCAGTGTGCAGATTACAGGTCTTTTACCATGCTTGTAAACATGTGCCCTTTGTTTATTGCTGTTTATGGAGTGAAGATAATTGCATGATCACATCTAGATTGAGTTTTGTGATGTTTATGCTGAGGGCAGGAGAGGCTAACTAAAGATACATATACTTAGAAATTGAATAATATATATTTTTTTTTTTTTTGGGGGGGGGGTCTATTCAATTTCCGCTTCTTTATTGGAATACATGTAAGTTGGAAGCACTTGTATTTTGCATCATGTCATGTATATACAGTTATACCAAGAAATATTTGAAGGAAATTTAGCACTTTTTGAGGCAAGAGCAAGAAAACATTTATATGTACATGTAGAAAGAAAGCAAGAGAGAGAAAAAGGTGGGGGGGGGGGGGGGGAGGCAAAAGAGTATGAACCAAATAACCAAAGAAGTTTGCAATCTGAGACTTTCATGAATTCAAAAGTGATATGTTTTTAAGTTTTTCATTTCAAATTTAGATTTTGAACCTCTCAAATGTTCAATTCAATTCCTTTCATTCATTTTCCACTTTAAGAACACATTGCAAATTCAAATACCAAGTTGCACCAAGTTTTGCCTGTGTACGGTGCTTGGTGCCTCCTTGCATGCACATTACTGGCGCAGATGTTTTTTAGTATGTGACACAACATAACATCACTGTCAAAGCATATAAGATGTGACTAAACATTAATCCACTGCAAAGGTTTATATTGTTACTGGTGACACATGTTATTGCAGCAGCATGATTGCTCTTTAGAACATGGTTTACACAGCAGGAGACAGCAATATGGAAACAGAAAGGGAGAGAAAGAAAGAGGCAGACAGAGAGAGAGAGAGAGACAGAGAGAGAGACAGACAGACAGAAACAGAGAAAGAGACAGAGGGAGAGAAATGATAATGGTGCAGAAGAGAGAGGTGATAGAAGAAAAAAAAGACTTAAGATGTAAGATGAGTCTGTCCTTCAAGTGTACTAATCACCAAGAAATCATTTGTGTACAGCTTGAATGTATAAAATGTATATCAAACGCTGGCATTCTGGGGACGTATTCTGAAAATTGTTTTATCTTTTATCTTATTTCACTTGTCATACATGTAGCAATCAGAAATAGGATGCACCACTTTTGACATGCATGCTGGTCCATGGGCACAATTCAAACCAATTACAAGTTCATCTTCAAAATTTATTAAGACAATTGAAAGAGTGAAGATAAGATAAAAGATTAACAGTTTTCACAATACCGGCCCTGGTGACACTACATTTGCCAGAGCAAATGTGATGGAACTAGTATTCTATGGGTTATTATTAAAGACTATGAAAAAGTAAAGGTAAAATAAAAATGCTCACATGGAACCCCAATGCTGACACAATGTGCGGGCTGTATTCTTTGTGGGGGGGGGGGGGGGGGGCGGGCATGAAGGTGCATTGAATAGATTACTTATACATGTCAGTTGGGGTGGTTTTTTTTGGGGGGGGGGAGGGGGCTCCAGAGAGTGTATTTAAGCATGCATCTAGATAGTATAGTAAAGCATCATACAATGTAAAAGCTGTAACATGTAAAGAGCAAATTATATTTGGGGATCGTTTTTTTAAACACATAAACAGTGAGTAAGCAATTAAAGGCAGAGCATTAAAAAAAATGACTTCATTGCTTTCTTCAGGAGATGTTGACATAGCATTATGGTTTCTTGGAGGAAGAAAAAAAAAGAGTAACAGTATGGGTACAACAATGTATGTGTGATGCACATTTATTGCAGGAGAAAAGACTTTCTCATGTATGGTATATCAATTAAAATTATTTTGATATTTCTTCTTAAGATTTACAATCATATACTACCTACATGTACAAGATGCAGTGGACATTTAAGTACTTGGTATACAAGAAAGAATGCTCATAAAAATCTGTGCTTTCATTTGGGAGTTAGGAATTGAAACTGTGATCTGAACTTCGTTTGTTTTATCGATGGATATGACCTTATGGTATGGCATAAACACAAAATAAACTTCATGCGAAGAGTAAGCCCACATGTCTCCTCTAGCCCATCCTCATTAGCCCAGCTTGTCAAAATAAGATGGTCATTCTGATTAGAGGAAATTACACTGTATACCGGTATGTAGCCTTTCATCAAAGATAATCTATTCTTATTTCTCGGGAGGTTAAGGGTTACAATTAATGTACATATACCGGTAAGTTGTCTGTTTGGTGTAAGGTTATACATGTAGTGTAGTTGGATAATGTTTGTGGTTAGAGTTTAAACTGCATGTTGACTGTTCAGAGATGAAGTGAAGAATTCGTTCAGTGTAGGACTACATGTAGGAAATTGACCATATTGCAAATGTCACTGGTGCATGTGTTGAACAACAGACAGGGAATTGCACACTTTCTTGCAACACCCCTTTACGGCATGTTGCAAGAAAGTTGCAATCAATTGCAAATCCTCAAAATCAGTCAAAAGACTTGTGATTGATTGCAAATTTGCAATTGATCACAACTTGCAATCAATCCTGTTGCAAGAAAAAATTCGCATAATGTTAAATATCATGCGCAAGTCTTGCAATCAATCGCAAATCAAAGTGCAATTTTACAATCAGTTTCAAAGTTTGCAATCGATTTGCAGTTGATCGCAACTCAACTTTCTTGCAACACCCCTTACGACTTTTTTCGGATTAGACTAATTGTGGTATCTCGAGCCCAAGCTTGTTCAGGCTAATAGTGAAGCTCCCATGCCACGAGGACAGATTCGTCCAGATTGCTTCTGACACGGTTCAATCAATATCTCTTCCATGCTTTCCAATATTGGCTGGAGACAAAAGGCAAATATTTGTGGTATTCAGAATAAGCTTTTGCAATATTGGAGTTATGTTTCCAAATTTTGGACTGATACAAAAGGGAAATATGTTGATGGAATTCAAAACAGGTCACTGAATATTGAATGACATTATATGCCCACTGTTTACTGTAGTTTGGAGGGAAACATAAAGTGGGAGATACTGTAAGCAAACATGTAAATTATGTAGGCCCTATGTAGGCCCTATATAGTGTAGTTATTTTTTTGGTTAGTCGTGTCTGGTAATGATAGTGATTGTGATGATGAGCGTGCTAAAAGTAAGGATAATAATAATAATGATAATGATAGTAATAATAATAATAATAATAATGATAACAATGATACAAGATTTAGAAAAGAGAAGAGGAGCTGCTGTAGAACTACACTGTATTAAAAGTGAATGTGAGAACCTCTGTTGCTGAAGAAAGAGGAGATGTTTAATTACCTGTAAGTACAAACTAGCAGATACAATAAGTTATAGTGATAGATAGGGGGGGGGGGGAGAATCAGACTAACCACCCCCCCCCCCCCCCCCCCCATCACTGTCACCAGAATTCATATTATATCATTTATATCTGCATGACCTTTCTCCAACAACTACCATACAAAATTCCGCAATCAATCAGAAAAGTGGTGAACTATTGATTTCCATTTTGGTTTATTTGTTCTGTGTTTTCTTATGATGCACACAGTATGTAGTGCACGCATGAGCAGTAGGCATCCCTTTAGATAAAAGGACTTGACTGATTTGAGAAGTATTGCAATATTCTCTTGAGGGTATAAGAAGACACAGAATATAATCAAAATAAATAATATCTTTGTTCTGTTCTCTCTTTACCAGTTGTGTGTTATTCACATGCTGTACAAGGGCAATTCCAAGGTCCCTGTGCAAAGTACAATGCTCGTAATACCAAGTATTGTCTAATAATATCATAAAATGGTGAATATTTTGTTTGATATTTTGTGAGATTGAAACTACATGTACAGGTGAGCTTGATGCATGACCAGTCATAGTATACACTGTATATCCAAAACTTTATAGAGGCGGTTGATAAACATATTCAGAGGCCTACATGTAGCTTGGACTTGGCCCCAAGTAGGTGTAAATGTATTGTTACAAAGTGCAATAATCAATAGGCGTGCTCAGTGATCACAATTGTTTATATTGATGAATCATCATTCTCCAATTAATTAGCCTTCATTGTTCAAGGCCCACTTGTATGAATCATGATAGGAGGTGTAGGTTTCCAGAATAAATCCAGATTTAAATGTGTTGTGGAGCTTAAAACCACTATAATTGCTCTGTGAATTGATTTTGCAGGAGTTTTCATGGTCATGGTAAATAGTAGGCTATTATTCACAAATTGAACAGTAAGCAAAATTCTTGTCATTTGATTAAGTAATTCCATGGGTAACAGAAACTGTTGCTGGGACCTGTGGAATTGGTTTAAATTGTATTAAACTCTACAATTTTGAATTGATTTTCCCCAAATTGTGTAGACATGGCCTTCCAAAAACGTATTGTTTAATATCCAAGCAGGTCAACACAGGGGTAAAAACTTCTCCCCCCTCCTCCTGAAACAGAAACCATCATTAACATTTACATCCGGTCATACAGTTGTACATGTATGTTTGTTTAAAAACATTCTTGGACCTGGGCCCTCTTTCAGACAAAACTGTTCCTGCTTTTAAGCATAAATACATCACCCTGTACACCCTTTTAGGCCTTTTTTGTAAAGTTCTGCAAAGTAGCATCCTAGTACTCATGAAGTTTGCTATTTTGCTTGTTTACTTGTCCAGGCTGCAGTATTTCCTCTGTACATATTGAAGATTGTTTTTGACAAATTGGTGTTCTGTTGATGTAGGATTGTACTGGCTGGTTTTGTCATTTGAACGACCCTGCATGCCATCATTGCCATGGCTCAGAAACTATGTTTATGCTACTGCATGTATGTTGTGTGGGAGTTGTATAATGAAGGCAGTTGATTGAGTGTGAAAAACGTCACTTATTTTCTGCTCGCTTTTGATTGACACAACTGTCTGTGTGGATATTGGGTCCCTATGAAAGAAAAATTGTAAAGAAAAATAAAGAAAACTTTACATTAGGGCCCAAGGCTGGTAGAGCACGGTATACATTATACATGTATGGTTTTTTGTTGTTGTCGGGGTTTTTTTTCCTATTTTTAGTTTATCTATATTTAGGGTCATTTACACTGGGAGAAAAGTGTCTAAATATAGAAGTCAAGTAGGATGTTTGCAATTATGATGTAACTTGCACAGTAATGTGCTTATCATGGGGTGGGTGGGATATGAGAGAAATTTGCTATTCTACCCAAATGAATCCCATTTTCCATGTGTATCTCATTTACATGTATACAGTGGGCTTCAGTGGCCTTGCACATTTACCTACAGAGCAGCTGCCATCGTTTTTAGATGCAGTGTTAAAGGCATTGGCTAACTTTGTCAGCAGCCGATTTAAAAAATTCTTTAACTAAGATGAAACGTGTGTGTGAGTACTTCTATTTGTACTCAAAAACCCTGAAACCAACCATAATTTGGAATGAAAAACTTTTAGTAAGACGCAAACCACGATTTCATTATTTTTGGTATCGGAAACAATAAATAAGAGGACCGTTTTGCTCACGTTAAAAAAAAAAATACCGTTATCTGCCTCCCTCTGCGTGATACGCCAATACACACAGTAAACAGTCTGGTGAGCCATGCGCGCATGCGCTTTCCTTACGTCTAGTCTGTACAACCGACCGTTCAAACATTGGTTCACATTTCTAATATTTCAAAATTCTTCCTGTGGATATTGTACTTTGAAACTTTCAGACTGGTATTTTTATACTATAACTCTTTATGTTTATCCCATTTCAAGTAGCAAAATGAGTTTTTTCAAAAATTATTTATCAATGTTAACCAATGCCTTTATTAAAAGTATGTCATTTGTGCTGGCATGTTTCACATGATTTAAGAGTCACACTTCATGATGTACAGGAGGGGGAGAGGGGGAGGGGAGGAGTTGGTTGTTGCTATTGCCAGTAAACTTCCACCTCCAAATTAAGATCAGTAATGTTGCAGTATTTTTGTGACATGAGTGATAGGCCTATTGGAATTCTGTCTATGGATTTACCTCTAATTTTGTTTACAGAATATTCATTGGCAGCTGCAATATCTCCATCAATTTTGTGGTATGACGGTGACAGTGTATATTTTTTATTACCAGCAAATCGTACAGGTACTATACATGTACATTGTAAATCTCTTCTGTTCAACATTTTAGCATGAAGTACATGGGCACAACCATGATAACTACATGTATGAACACATATAATTTCATAGTAGGCTGCAGTGTATTCAACAAGATATTGGTCAAAGTGCCCAACATGTACAATTTTGATTGCCTGAATTTCCTTTGTACTTTCTGTCTTTCTGTACAACTTCCAAAGTTCACATTGACTTGCATTTGTAGAGAGTAATTGGAGAGTTCAGTGTTATTGCAAGTATTAATGGGAGGTCACTGGATAGAGGCTTTGTAATTAAAGCATACAGGTACATGTACATGAACTATTGTAAAGTCCAAGATATTTTGGCCCATACTAGAGTATGCCACATCTAAAAATTTGCTATTAAATGCATACGTATGATGATTGTATGTGGTAGCTCTACTTACATGTAGATTATGAAGCATGTGAATTATCAAATAAAAGGACATTTTATGTCGATTGCAATGTAAATTCACTCTGTGTACCCTAGAGTCTTGGCTGAGACTTGAACAATTAACATCACATTCACTGTGTTGATATTTAATTGGACATGTGCACTGTACACTGTAGGTACATGCAGGTTAGCAGGTTGTCTAAAGCCCCGTCTTAACAGACCGATAAGGGTGAATATCGGGGTAATGTCAGGGTAATGTCAGGTAGGGCTGTTTCCGAACCGCCGAACCGAACGGAAGTTCGCCGAACATGGCACTTCCGAACAGGACCGAACCGAACTCAAAGGTCAAGTTCGGAAGTTCGACAATATATAACATAGGATCAATGATTCGGCCCTCGGTGAAGACATTGTCCTGAATCCATTATGCTAAATTGGAGATACACCTTTAATTTATTGAAAAATTAATACTTACATTTATCGGTGGGATTTCTTTTAATTCATCTTCTAACAGTTTTTCTTAAATAATAGATAGAAAACCACTAAATACAGCTTGTGTCTCATTTTTCCTTTGATTCTGATAAATTTCAGAATATTTGGCACCATGAATTCTAGTTTTTTCCCCAAAAAATCATGTTAAAAGCTTCAAAATATGCCCAAAGATACTCATGATTGTAATCGATCGTAATAAGGTTGTAATCGAGTAACAATTAAAATCGATCATAATACTAAATAAATTCTAAAAAAATTGAAAAATAGAAAAACACTGTTTTATTGATAATTTCTTTTAATATTTTTGTCCCTTTCCTTTATTTCGTTTTTTTTTTCTCTTGTTTCCTGTTAATCAGTATATGAAAATTATCCTTCTCTTTCATTCAGAAAATACAATAAATAACAAATAATCATGCAATAAATGCAGTAACTATTTTTTGTCATACAAAATATATTTATAAGAAACAGTGACTTCCAAGTGCAGTAGAAGAAGAGAGGGTTCTGATGGTCATTTGTTATCGATGCTCACCCTTTTATATTTTTGTATACTGTATTGCCGAAACCCGAACCGAACCAAAGTTCGGAAATAAAAGTGCCGAATCTTCCGAACCGAACCGAACCCGAACTTGGTGCTAAATTTACAGCCCTAATGTCAGGGGGTAAAAAGCGGGGTAAAATTCCTAAACGGTGCAATAAAACCACGGGTGGTCCGCCCAGCACACCATCTTAACAGACACACGCTGAAATCCTACACTGTTAGATTTCCATAGTAATGCACTTCAGGGAAAAAATTAATTTTTTTATTTCGGGGGCTCCATTTCGAGTTTTATACAATTTTTCGGGGGCTACTTTTTCAACTTTCGGGGGCTACTTTTCCCATTTCGGGGGCTACTATTTTCGGGGGCTAGTTTGAAGTTAAACATCACAGATTTGTTGATTTATCACAAGAACAAGCAAGTTTCATGTATATAATGACCTCTATCACCCTTTGGCCTTTGACCTTGAGTCCCCAAAATCTAATCAGGTCATTGTCCTTCCCATATGCATTCATGAGCCAAGTTTGAAGTTGATCCGTCAAAAGGTTACTAAGTTATCGCAAGAACAAACCATTTCTATGTACAAAATGACCTTTATGACTTTTGACCTTTATGACTTTTGACCTTTGACCATGAGTTCCCCGAATTTATTCAGACATTGTCCCTCCCATATGCATACATGATGCAATTTTGAAGTTGATCTGTCAAATGGTTATTGAGTTATTGCAACAACAATACATTTCTATCTACATGACCTCTATGACCTTTGACCTTTGACCTTGAGACCCCAAAATTTGATCGACCATTATCCCTCCCATATGCATACATGAGCCAAGCTTGAAGCTGATCCATCATATGGTTACTGAGTTATTGCAAGAATTATTCATTTCTATGTACATGTAGTGTGCTCATAAATATTCATATCTGGTGTGAATATTTATGAGCACCATCTACCTAGCTAATTGTGCAATCACTAAACAATAAAGATGTATATCATTTTTTATCTAAAATTGTAACTATAGCACCACACGTATGTGGAGTGCTTATAAATATTCACAATATCTAAAGGTGATAGATATTCATATCTAAGGCTCATAAATATTTATATCTAACTTGAATATTCATGAGTGTCTCCCTACACGTGATTTAAAAATACTAACCGTAAAAGATATATATTAAGTTTTGTATAAAGCTGCAGCACACCCATTGCATAATTGAGCCAAAAAAGCTTTCACCGGGAGCTTGGCTGTATTATTGCTCCCAAAGTTAATGCGATGGGCAGTCCTAATTGCATTGGGGGGAAAGATTCATGCAACTGTTGGAAGACTGCATGATCAAGCGCATGTGCCATGTGCTTCATCAGGGCTTTCCCACAGTGCTGAAACTTTCCTGCAAAATGCGATTGGTTCAGGAACGGACTTGCTCGATTCCCACCATAATTTTCGGGGGCGATTTTCTAATTTTCCGTCGCCCCGGAAATCGTTTTTTCGGCCTGTTTCGGGAGCTCTTTCAGGCGTTTCCGGGGCGAATTCGCCCGCCGCCCCCGTGTATTTTTTTCCCTGATGCACTTTAATACTAATATCACAATTAAATATCCCTGTCCCTTGTACTGCACTGTTGACATGGTCAAACTCGCCTATTGCTTACATTTGTGAGAATATAAAAATATTCATATCACAAAAAATGTCAGTTCAATATATAGATTAAATTATAGAAAAGAAAGTGGTAATTTAAATATTCAATTTATTAAATCATAATGAGAATTCTAATATGTTTAATGGTCTAATATATTTATCACCGGAAAGTTCTAACCCGCACACAAGTGTGAACTATCTCCATTCCTTAGGGAGCATTTTCACCAGACCTGACAACCATTACGAATTTGAAGGAAAGAATCTGAATTTTGATTATTCCAAGCTCTTGTTTCGATATGATTTTCCTATTTCTCTTAAATAAATTTACACACACTCCTATGGGAAATGCTGTTTCTTTCCTAATTTTGAGCAAAATTGTCCCTATTTTTCAGTCAGAAAGGTTGGGAGGTCTGGTTCATATGTGTGCATGGAGGCATTTTATATGTCTTGAAATACATGTAAGAAGCTCGAAGAAAAGAAATGAAATATTAAAGTGGCTTTGGTTAAAGAAATAAAAAATGATAACTGAACAACAAAAAGGGAAACATATCATGCCAAACACAAAAGTTATAGTGTAGTACGTAGAATAAAGGTTGGACCATCTGTTGAACTTCATTGTATTATCTGATGCATTGCTACCACATGTTGCATTGTGAATCAATGCATCTCCCCACTGCCAAGTTACTATGGCAATCCTTTTCTGAAGGGTAAAGGATTGTGTCCCTGAATATGACCTCACAGAGCTGTGTCTAGCTGTGGGGTGATCAGATGACTCAGTGTATGATCAATCCATCAGTTTGTCTCTCTCTCTCCCTCTCTCTCTCTCTCTCTCTCTCTCTCTTTTTTTTTTTTTTTTTTTTTTTGTTGCTAGAAAGGGTGATTTTATTTGGGTTCAGATGGCAGAATAGATCATGAAATGTCCTGTACGTGGTGCTATAGTTGAGATTTCTGTTTTTTTTCACCTTCCCAAATGGGCAGTTCAGTCAGTGCTCTTCAAAATGATGCCCAGTTTGTGGAGTATTACATTTGGCATCTCATCTTCATATTGAATGTACATGTGTACCTCAATACCTGTATTAAAATCACATTACATCACATTATACGATACATAGGCCTACGTATTTTGAGGGAAATGACTGTTTATACATTTTGAAGCATGAAGTATATTAATTCATTAATTGAATTGTATGTTTAACTTTAAGACCAGCAAATTTAAAATGGTTGGTATTTTTGCCCTCCTAATACAATACTCATTTAAATGTGCAAGTACTTTTAAGTGCAACTATAGATTTTATTTGGAAAAATCTATATTTTCAATTTCATGCATTTCTTAAATTTACAGAGAAAATAACCTCTACCATGCTTAAAAGCACCCCCCCCCCCACACACACACACTCCCATTAGCCCCTATATAAATTACCACATTGACTTTCATTTAAATTTCCTATTTTGAAATGGAAATCATGACTGATATAATTATGATTGTATTATATTTCATCATTCATATTGTATATTCTGAGCCAGAAGGGCATTAACTCATAATTTTATAAAGACTTAACATCCTTAGAACTGGCTCCAAACAGACGATATATTCTTGTAGCTTCAATTACCAGTCTGAATTCATTTGAAAGACGTTAGCAATGAATGGCATTGAATTTCAAATTTGAATTGTGACCGTGGTTATGTTACATTCGATCATTCTTAAGTAGCAGTCTGAATTCATTTCAAAGGTGTCAGCTCTGATTGATTCCAGTGCATTTTCCTTGAACCTGAATATTGCTTCATGGTGGGAGTCATGTGATAAATGCATCAATATTCATATTGTCTATGAGTTGATACACATGTATTGTATGTATGTAATCTACAGTTGAGACCAATATTTATGAGACCTTGAGGTTTTCAGACGCTTCAAGATCAGTGTTAGTTAAACATGTACATTTATGATATCATGATGTACTGTAAGCTTATATCATTTTGTTTTTCTTTTTTCTTTTTTCTGTTTTTGCCAAAAAATATTAAAAGATTTACTGGTACTTATGGAAGTCATGAGGATAATGTCAGTTTCTGTATCTTTAGTGTTCTAATTGTATGTAAACCATGATGATAACTCTGTAAAGTAGTGAATCCTGGAAGTGAGAGCTAATATTTAAGGGTAATACTCTTGAAGTACAGGTACATAAATAAAAAAAAAATAAAAAAAAGGTAATTACAAACTGCAGGGTAGGCATAACTTATGATAATAGAATTGCACTTTTGCGCATAAGTCACACACTACACAGAAATTGAAAATAAGAGAGTACAGGCAGAAGTGGAAAAATGGCTACTGGCCTCACTCTTTGCCTAGGCAATTAAGGGATAGTGTTGCAAAATTTCTTTAAAAACCTTGACCGTGACTAATCACTCCTGTTTTCTTTCTCCCTGTCATTTTCTCTCTCTCTCTCTCTCTCTCTTTCTCCCTTTCTCCTTTTCTCTTTCTCTTTCTTTCTTTCTCTCTTTCTCTCTCTCTGTTTTATAAATGTAGGTCAGCTGAAGGTGTTTGATTGCCTTGGCAGGGGTCTCTTAGACAATGCCTTTGAAGGATACAATGCATGCATTTTCGCTTATGGACAAACAGGTAAGAATTTGTGAAGGCATAGTTCTGCCGCTGTAATTATTGAAACAATTTGAAGAAATGACAATCTCTCCTACTGCCGTCTTCTCTTTTTAAAAGTGCATTTATTACAAATTTCATTTTCAAGCCATTCCATTTTGCTTTTTGGTCCAGACCGGGCATTTACAAAATGGTGCATTTGGTAAATGTCCTGTAGCATAATAGATTAATCACAAAACAGTGCATTTGTTATTCTTTCAGAAAGTTGAAGTTGGCCTATAATGTAAATTTGAGGGTTGTTTAGCCTGTACACTTTCCACTACCTTGTTTTTCTCTTTGGTCACCTATGGAAGTACTTGATGAATGATTTCTGTTCGGTAGATGACAACCTCCTACCTTGCTTTGAGAAAAATGTCTGAGAATTCCCTGTAAGGAATTCGAGGATTGACATAGATTATTTCTCTAATCAGTCTTTAATCTCCCCAGACTCCCCATTCCAGGTTCAGGTAAATCTTACACTGTGATGAGTACAGAGGATGAGAAGAGGCTTATCCCTTGCCTCTGTGACATCTTGTCTTAGAGAATGTCTATCCCAATCCCCTTAGAGAGACAGAGAATGAGAGAGAGAGAGAGAGATTTTTGTTGTAAATCTTGTATCAAGCTATGATACCAGTGAAGTATAACTTAATCTTTAATACATCTTTTGCACCCCCAACCCCAGGTTCGGGTAAATCCTACACCATGATGGGTACAGAGGATCAGAAAGGGATAATTCCTCGTCTCTGTGACACCCTCTTTGAGAGGATGGCTAAGGATGCTGATGAAGATACCCTCTCCTTCAAGGTGGAAGTCTCCTACATGGAGATCTACAATGAGAAAGTCAGGGACTTGCTCGATCCAAAAGGGTAAGACAGGGCAAGACATTTGTTTGTGTTTGCCACTCTCCACCCAGGTATCATAAATGGGTGGCCGGTAGGAAGAAATTCCTTGAAATACTAGAGCACCATATTGGCAGCAATGTCAAAGCTGGGATAATAACAGTGGAGGGCTAGGGGTGTCTGGTGTGATAGATATGACCGCTGTACACATACATGCACGAGAACCCAGTGTTATTATTGTATTATTAAAGTTGGAGGTGAAGACTTTCATTTTGTTGAATTGACAGTTTTCAATGCTCAAAATATCATTATACAATGTCTTCAAGGTTATTTGAAGGTAGGTGAAAAAATCATTTAAATTTTAAAAAAGAAACCGAAAATTTTTCTAAAAGAGCCTGATCCACTGCTGTATTAAAGATTGAATGTACAATATTCAGCAATCTCCTAAATGGAAGATTGCAGTTTTGACTGGCCAAAGATATAGCTTGAATTAGTCAGAAAGTTGTTAACCTGTTGAGTACGATTTGCTTTTAGTATAGCAAACATTTTTCATAGACCCTAGTGCAAGTTTTCTCAGGCTTAGTGTTCAATGGATTAAATTGTGGTTCTGTACCTTTAGTGAAATCTTCTGCCAACTTCCTTTCAGACAGAAATTTTGAAATGAAAGAACTGTATTGAGTCATTTATGGATGTTTTTGGTGGATCCCTGTGTCTTATCTATTTTGCCTTTGAATTCTTGGTTTTTCTGGTTGGAGAAATGATCTGATACAAAACTCTCCAAAAGAGAAGTTGGTAACAAGATAACCCATACAAAGATTTGAGGGGATCACAGGATAGATTGTCTTGCACATGAATGATCTCATACATTCTCAATGCTATATGTTCATTTCATATATTTCTCACTCCCTCCACATGTGTTGTATTCTTTAGGAATAAGCAGAATCTGAAAGTGAGGGAACACAAGATTTATGGTCCATATGTGGATGGATTGTCAACCTTGGCTGTCTCGTCATTTGAGGTCAGTATTTTACATATGTTGCTGATTGAAATGTATAAAAAGAATGGTGGCATACATCATATTATGCATGCTTTCTATTGGCATTGAAAAAAAAATGATTCTCTTTTCATTAGTAATAGTTTGGTAGCTAGATGAAACTGCGCAGCCCAGCAAAAATTCCATTTAACATGTATGTCATGAATAATGTTTTCTTTCTTTTCTATAGGATGCGTACTTGCGTAGTTTTACCTGTACTCTGTTTTCATACTGCTGATGACTGTCAACAGTCACATTCAGAATTGTGTTGTAGGCGTGCAGTGAAATAACATAAATGAATTCTGGAGCTGATGTGGATGTTCTGTAGCAACAGGTAAAAATACATGTAATGAATTGATATCGTCTGACAGCTTCAGATAATAACCTGTTGTTTTTTTTATCCAAGTCATTTCATCATCGAACTTCTGGTAAACAACTTTTATGAGGTGCTTGCATGAAATTTCAAGGTCTTTTGTCCTTTAGTATCTGCTACTGACTATGCTAATAATTTTAGTACCTATTTTTCTGATAATTGCATCAATTAATTGTATTTAAGATTGGACCAGATGAAAAAGTAAGAAAATTGATAGTTTCCATGTTACATGTACAGTACATGTACATGTAAATAGGTTCAGAATTTTACGATACCTGCTTGCAACTAAGCCTGATAGTCATTTTGTCTGTCCATTTCATAGAGCATTTTACAGATTCTAATTTCAGTAAATGGCCATGGCAACCAAATTTTTTCAACTTTTAACTCCTTCAGTGTTTGATCAGTGAATAGCTCTCTCAGATGTATTACTTACTTTCCAAATTTTGGACTGTCCGTCCGTGACTAACTGATCAGGCTCAAGCCAATGACACTTGACTTGACAGTATGGACAGTGCTAACAAAGACCTCTGAGGATCAAATCTTCTCTTTTCTGTCGGATGCTCCTATGAGATGCATAATTTCCTTGCAGATAAGTTTCTAGTTTGGATCTCGTTGCCTCATTAGCATGCCATCTGAATACCTCCGTCTAATCCCAGAGGAGACATAACCAACTGCAGTAGCCTTGTTCATACTATGAATTATTCTTTTCATGTTGGCATGCATCGTTATCTGTGCAGATGCCTTTCTACAATCTGAATACCTCTGTCTCATCCCATAGGATATACATGTACATAACCAACTGCAGTTAACCTCAGTCATACTGTTGATTATTCCTGTCATGGGAAACATTGTTTAAGTCTACTGAGGACTTTAAAACACTTCTTGTCCTTATATCTGAATATCTGTTTTCTAATGTCATACATGTAGGTGTTGGAACCAAACACACTTTCACATTATTTTACTAGATAAGTTTTCCATTCACACTTTCTCAGTATTCTTAGTAATATTTTGTCTATACTCTGTATATCACTTGCAAGAAAGTTAACTCTTAGAAATTTTATTGGAGTTCAGACAGGCTAAGTTCAGAAGATCAAGTGTATTATTAAGTGTAAACTCTGCAACAACAACAACAACAACAACAACAACAAAACAACAAATCCCAAGCTACATATCTCTTGTTTTCTGTTCACTCTTCCTTCAAGATGCATAATTTTCCTTGCAGTTTCTAGTTGGGATCTCTTGACCTCCTTAGCATGATGTCTGAATACTTCCATCAGATCCCATAGGAGTCATAACTATCTACTGTAGCTTGTTCACACAGGAAGCCATCACCTGGGGAGCTAAGCCAGAAAATATTTTTTTCTAAGAATATTATCCATATGGAATTTTTTTGCAGATATTTCTACAATAAATATGGTAATTTCTTTTCTTTTCTTTTTTTAAACAAAAGTAGTTATGCAGCAGTTGCAGCATGGGTATTACATTCAAAAGAAAAAAAAAACCTGACTCAGATATATGTGAGCAGTTGGCAGGCACTTAAAGATTCTTACAGTTGACAAAAGAGTCATCAGCTGTGACTGATGTGAATTATTGATATTCTCTGGTTTGCAACAAATGGAAATGCTGTCTTATGTGAGCATTGTATGAATTCTGTCTGCAGGAACATTAACTGTCTCCTGTGAAACTGCTTTTTGGAAGAAAGGCAAGAAGAAGAAGATAGGCAATGTATGAACGCAGCTACTTTTTCTTGGCGCATGGTTAATGTATATCTCACCCAGACTGGCATAGTTTCTTTGACATTCTTACCATGTCATTAGCTGAAGCTGTTTTAATTTGGATTTTTTTTTTATAGAAACACACATGCATACATTGGTATCAATATGCCTATATCACGTTAATTTAATTGATGTATGAGAAAAGAGCAATACTTCTTACTTGTTGAGATAATCCCTGTTGCAGCTCACACTAGATGCTATACTGGGATAGATAAATGGATGTAGATAAAATAAGTGCTGTGCCAGGGATCGAACCCCTAATTCCCAGTCAAGTGCCTTATACCACCCGACTACAGCACCTCTACCATTTGGGTTTGGATTTGGTCAAGACAGTCTTAGATTTCGAAATTAAAATTCTCAAAGTCATCCTAATTTTCACCTCATGTTTAAGAATATTTGTGAAATCAAATTTTGTTGAAGATCTAGAATGAAGTAAATGAACAAATAATGAATAAATAAATAAATGAATGAATTGATGAATAAATAAATGAATTAATTTGGTGAAAAGATAAGTGAATTTGATGAATAATTCATTCAAGAATAAAGGAATAAATCAGTTATATAAATCAATCAGCAAATCAAATCACTGTGATGAAAGCTGAGTAAAACTAAGGAGAATCACTCAAAAAATCTTTGTCAAATTGATTTTTTATTAGAATACATAGTCTCTTCCTCTATAATTTCATATGTCCCTATACTTTTCAGTGGGTGGGATTCTCAGAAAGTCATAATGTGGATGACATTTCTCTATCTAAAGAAGATTACATTGGAATCCGTACTCAAATGAAAGTAAAGCGGAAATGCTGTAGGGTTCGCCACCAGAGTAGAACTAGAAAGTGATTTATTTGGTGAAACAGAGATATGAAAAAAATGACCAGAATGTTCCTTCTCATATTTTGTATCAGGTTGCAGTGTTCTTGTTTGTTTCAAAGAACTTGATCTAAAAAAGCTCTTACCTTTCTAGTTGTACAGTTGATACTCCAGAATTTGAGCTCTTAGCTCCTGAAGACAGGATGTTTATGTTTTATCTGTGTTTGTCTTTTCTGCCTTTTGCCTATGGGGCCTATGGATTCCTTGAGTTTCCTACTTCTTAACTTACTTCTTTGATTGATGCCCCCCCCCCCATTTGCATCTACTTACTATATATTAGAAATAGAACTTGAGACAACATGTAGAGATGCAGGGAGAGATAGATAAAACGGGAGAGTGGGATAGAGAGAAAGAATAGAAAGGTGCATGCTAGATGACTAAAAATGTAAAAGAAATAAATTAACCACTGAAAAAAATCCCACAAAATTATTGATCACCTCTGAATGATTTAATGGATTTGCTAGGAAAAAAAAATGAGAGGAAATGATAAGTTTATCAAAATGTTAATTGAGGTATTGAATAGTTTCAGTCCTACATGTATGCAAGTGGTGTGTAATAATGTGAATATGATGTTGTGGAGACATTGGGGTGGGGGGGGGGGGGGCTGCACTTACAGAGACTTCAGTATTCAATTGACCTTTTTTTTTTGCTAAGTATTTTGTCCTAAGTTTAAGACAGCCCCCTAGCAGATGTAAACTAATATTTTGGAAGTCTTGCTAGGGCAGGCGTGTGCAGTCATGATATGCTGTGCACTCGGTATACAATGTACACTCCTGTAAACATGTGTGACCACAGGTTCCCCCAAACCACCCTAAAGAAGTTCTATCCATTGATCAAATTTACACCTTTTTTTATTTTTATTTTTTTGAGCCTTTCTGTGAAAGTTTACCTCTAAAAGACTTTAACCACCTAAAACCTATCCCCTAAACAAGGTCTCCATCTCTTTTCGTTTTTAAAAGTGAATCGTGCAATTCGAGGCTGCACAAAGTCCAGACCAAGGATGGAAAATGGATACCTTAAATTCTTGTTAACAAACTCCAGAAAACATATACCCCTTTTCCTCCTTGTTGGCCTATTTGATTCCCTTATAGCATTTTTCTGGTTCCTTGTGTGTAAAGCAATATTTTTGACAGCCAGCCTCCCCCCCCCCCCCCCCCGGGATATTACATTACCCTGAATGAAGGCAATGTGGAACTGTTGTGGAGTCAGTTTGGCAGTGAGACAGTGGTCTGAGGAATTCACTGTAAATGTACACCCACCTCATCCTATCTGCATGCCTGGAGAAAAAAACAAAAATATTTGCACCCAAGATGGAGGCATGATAATGGAACTGAGGATCAACTTTCTTTGGCATTTCATCAGTCTCCCGACGATGCGAGTTGCCTTTCACATGGTGCCTGCAATCCTGCATCATCCATTTTATGATAATGTAATATGCTGTCTCTTTTTACCAAAATGATATTCAGAGAGACATAGACAATGGATTATGCTATGTCCTCTTTAATAGATAGAAGTATATTTTTTTTAGATAAAGCCAGAGGTTGGTCATGTTTTGAGCCAATGTCACTTTGCAGTTTTATTAAAGAGAGATGAAGATTTGTATCAAAGAGGATGCATGTATTGTAAGGAGGCTCTGCTCTCAGTGCTCTGAGAATTTATATGTGGCATTATTTCCCAGAAAATATTCAACCAGTATTGTTTTGTTTTTTCCTGCCTTTTTTTTTTTTTTTTTTTTAATGACGAAGGGTAACTACCAGTATTTGTAAGATTTTTTCCACTTTGGTGTTTTGAAAACTATGACTGCAAGCTTGCATATATTACATTTCTTCATTTTCCAATTAAGAAACAGTGAAGTTCAGTCAGTATTGTTCTACATGCTACATGGTTGTGTAAGACTTAAAGAAAAGACAGTGAATATTAAACAGGGATTCAAAAAAGTTTCTGTAATTGCAAAGGAAATTACTTTGATCTCTAAATTAGGAATATACATGTAACTGGCATAAAACCATTGAACATCCCAAACTAAGAATTCTGAAATGATCAAGCATCTACACATCTATTGGAACAGCAACTGTGTACAGTATTTTACTTAAGATTTCAGTCAAGACTAACAACTGATTGAAGTCGAAAGTGGACAGGTGTACAAGACATTTTGTGTATATTTGTGGTGGTGTTTGATAATGGTGTGATAGCGTAAATGGGTAGCCATGTTTTTTATTAAGGACAATTTTTAGTCATTATTGAACACACTTGTGTGTACATGTGGAGAATTTTCTTTATCTGACATTTTTAAATTTTACTCATGAATACAAGAACTTAAAATAGGACTCTAAACTTTAAAGAATGAGACTTGGTTACTTCAGTGACCTAAGGAAATCCCTAGGTGTGCATTTCCTGATTTGTTATAATGAACTCCATGATAACATTACTTTTCTACTGTATACATATGAACTTAAATGTGATTTTGTTATTGTCCTAGTTAGACCAAAACATCCACCACATTTAACTGGGTATTTATTCTTCCTTTTGCTTGGGTTCCTTTATGGTCCACTGAATTCATACGAGGATTCCTCACCCATCCAATTATCTATTAAAGACTTTGTTCAGTTTCAAACACATACTGACTAGAAACCAAGAGAAATATATACAGCTATTCCTGTATTTCTTGTAAAATACAAACTAGCATATGTACATGTATGTATTTACAGTAAAATACATACTTGCGAGTAACAATTCATGCAGCGTATGAAGCTGCTGGAGCTGCACATTTTGAATTAAACATTTGTGCTTGCTCAATCAAATGTTCAGTCCAAACTCCCAAGGAAGTTAAGTAAAAAGGACTGCTTATTGGCTTCAATATTTCACATAACTGCTGAGCCAATATCCGTGCAAAGTAGGAAATTTCATATAGATCAAAGGAATATTGGCACTAGGGTTTGGTGGTATCTGTCTAGGGGAGTGTGTGCAAATATTAAAACCATGTCTGTGACACTGTAAGGCTCCATGCTTCCCCAGTTTTATTGCCTTGGTGTAGACATAAAAAAAGTCCCACACAAAAAAATGGCTGCTATGGCTTATCTTTGCATTCAAGAAAATCTTTATAAGTACTCATTTACTCTGGTCAGTAGTGACTACATGCACATGTGTATGTTGCCAATAAAGCCATTAGTTTTTACCTGGGGCTTGAACCCTTGTATCTCTCCAGACCTGCATATTATGTAGGTCTTGTGAATACACCACTCCACAGTGATACCACTAAATTTTTGCGGTATAAACTGGGCATTATGTATGTGCAAATATGCCTCCTACTATAATACAGTCATGCATTTTAACATCATTACTTTAATGTTCAAACATGTAAACAAAAGGTTTTTGTTACAGGGGAGTCAAATATCAAATATTTACTTCAACTAAATGCTTTTGAAAACACATTCATTTCACATTCGTAATAGTAATGCTTTTAGAAACACTGTATGTATTGCAAAAAATCAATATATGTATAATTTTGTTTCAGACCAAGAATTTTAGATCAAAGATATTGCAGTATGAAGTACATTTAAGCGATATCTTTTTCTTATGTTTTTATTTAGAAGATTTTTTTTTTTTCATTAACTACCATGATTTCATTTTGGAGCAGTCAGTGTATACAGCCACTGATACCTGTATATATTCATATCCATAATCAAACCTAATGGTGTTTCCATTGCCATAAAATTATTTTGATTACTGATAACTGAAGACAGAAAAACGATGCTTGATGTAAGAGAAATAAGAATAATGAACAATAATGAAGATATTTATATCCATCCAAAGGTGCTCAAGGTGCTTAGAATGAATTATCATTAACATGGATTAAATGTCTTGCAGAAGGACATAAGGAGCAGGCATCAGGGGGAATTAAATTAAAGACCCTTCGATTAAGAGCGCGCGCTTTTACCAGCTTTGCCACAACACTTCCACAAACATGCAAACTGATCAAAAAAAGTTCACATCTTAGAAGTAAAGATCTTTTTCACATGCATACTGGTAGTTGTATCAATATTAACCAGTAAATGTCCTGTCCTGCAATGAAAATTAACAACCTTTAGTTACTGAAATAACATTAATCCACTTCAATCAATAGATATTTTATGTAGCACCTTTTACTTACAGTTGCCAAGTGATTCACAGTTTTCTCCACAACTTGTAATTTTGTAACATGACCACTTAAAAACAAAGATAGACACTCCAAGAAGAAGACTAGTCGAGCTAATAAAAACATACTCTCCAACAAATAAGTGGGCCTTCAGGAGAATTAAGCATACAGCAAAGCTTTAGTTTTGGATATGAACACGGTTCATAAAAAAAACACAATAAAAACGTAACTGGATGCTGCCATACAGAATGAGTGGGCTTTCAAGAATAAGAATAAAGTTCCATGTCAAATCCGTACTTTTTGATATGAACAGGGCTTGGGCTAGGAATCAATTGTAGTTGGCTTGGAGGTGTTTTGCATGCACTTAGTAACACTATCCATCCCAATCTAGAATCTTCGTGTAGGCCGAGCTGTGTTCTCATTCTAAAACATTTTAAAAGCAAAATTGTTTTATTAAAGTGTAGTTAAAGTAGATTGACATTATCATAGTTGTACATGTTTCATTGGGGAGATTTCCAAAAGTAACCTTGCTCTTATTGATGAAACTGTAGTTTTGTTTTATTGGATTTTAAAAATTATTTTAATGGAATTTTTAATGAAGATCTGTCCTTTTTGATCATGTTGTAAAATAATCAATTCAGTGCAAAGGAGTATAAATGATGCTTATTTGCTTGAATGTAGTCTAGTATTAATGTTACAACCAACAAATACATGTACATGCATTGAAAGCCACCAATTAGCTGAGAAAAAAGACAAAAACAAAAAAGAAAAGAAACATTGCCGTGGACATGCACAGATGCAGCCATGTAAATATGTGTTGAGTTTTTCTCTTTTTTTGTTTGTTAGTATCTCAAAAGATGCAATCCCCATATTTCTTTATGTAGAGTTTTTTTTTTTTTTAAATACAGGCAAAATGATAGTTAATATTCATTGTAAATTTTCTTGGTTCCTGTGAAAATTTCATCCTTGCCATAAACTCAGAACTACATTAAATCATCTCCTGTAATAAAGAATATTCATATTTTTGTGATCCTTCTTATTTTAGACCTGCAGAATGTGCTTAAACTGCATCCCCTTTACAAATGAATTTATTCCCAAAAGTTCAATCAGTACATGCATATATGACTAAAATTGAAATGTGTAGGAAAGATGAGGGAAAATTGAAAATTGAATTATGTACTAAATAGAATTGTTTTCAGAAGACGAAAAAAAGAGAGAGATTGTCTGAGAGACGGTGAGAGAGGTTCAAAGAATATATTTTTCATTTTCTATGGTATATGCAATCCTACCAGTTATGATATTATAAATATACTTTTATTGTTTTTGAGTGCCAGTGGGGAGCTATCAAATGTATAATGCAGTATTCTGAGTCTCTGCAGACAATATGTTAAAAGAACCGTGCCATTGCCATATTCTTACGCACCCTTGTGAATTCTCACCAGCAAATGAAAAGGCTTTGGGTTTCATGATTTGTAGTCGAAATTGGAAACAGGATACCCGATATGCGTCTCACACTTGTTGAAGTGGGTTCATGAGTCGGGCAATCCAATATGAAAAACAACCCGATTGAAAATCCTCAGCAAGTGCATAGACCAATATGGTTACTTGGAAAAAACAGGTAGTGTGTATGAATGTTGCATTTTTGTGCAGGCCTACAGTAACAGATCAGCAAAACTTCACTGGATATTGGTTTGTTAGTTTGTATCATATTGGCGGTGTTATTGGTGGTATGGTTTAACACTTCTGCAATACCCCTTTAACACAGTGTTATTGCTGCTTGATATATGTTTAATAATTCTATTTTCCCACTTTTCTTTCTTTTCCACCTTCTGTTATTGTTTGTTATAAACTTATTTATTTTATTGTGAAGCACCCCATTTAAAAAGATTTACATCCTTTCTTCTTTTAGTTCTGTGTATAGATTTTGCTTTTCCTTTTTCATTTATCTGTTTGATTGAACTTTGTGTAAAGCTTTCCTTTATCCTTACATTATCTTCATTTCTATCATATCTAAAGATGAAAGTGCTATCGGACCCCAGATCCACTCCCTTCCTTCTCTCTCTCTCTTATCCCCTCCCCATTTCCCTCCCTCTTCCCCTTTCCCTTCCCCTTCCCCTTCCACCTTTCCACACTCTCTCTCTTTTCATTCTTCCTTTTTTTCAGCCATTCTAACATACATGTGGAGCACCCAGCCCATGCTTCTTTCTCTACTTTTTACTGACCTTCACTATCAAACGTCTCTTTTGCTCTCTCTTCAGAACATAGAGGCTTTGATGTCAGAAGGGAATAAGTCCAGAACTGTTGCAGCCACCAACATGAACTCAGAGAGCAGTAGATCACATGCTGTCTTCAACATCACCCTTACACAGACACTTACAGATGTAGAATCAGATGTAAGTATAATGGATTTGTGCTTGATGAGAAATGATGGTTGCGCTTTTCCTCAAATTATCATATATTTTTTTAGATCAGTAAATGCATTAAGTCATATTTTTCAACAGGGGGTAACTCCCTTCTGTTTCCAAGCACATGATTCTTACAAGGCAAAGTCGCACTGGCAGAAACTTCAGGAAGTTTGCTTCCTTATGAGAACATTTCTCCTGGAAGTTTTATTTCAATATCTGTGAATATAAATCCTCATAACCATTCAAACTTCCTTCCAAACTTTCCGCTGAAACTAAGGAAGTGTCTAACATCCTGGAGCTGTATTCTGAAAATGATGCTATCTTTAATGATGAGAAAAACATTGTTAATTTTCATAACAAATTGAAATTTACAGAATATGCATTTATGATTAGTAGTCATTAACCAGTGGCTTGTTATAATTTTGACTTATTATGACAATAAAGAGTGTTTCTCTTTGAAATTGATATAGTTCTTGAAAATACAAACCTTGGAAAACTTCTTGTTTTTCTGCCGGTGTGAACACAAGATGAAGAAACTAGGAGAAGTGATCAAGTGATTTGGGACCTACTGCAGTAGATTGATTTCTATGTTACATGTTACTATGTAGTGTGTGTGTGTGTGTGTCTGAATGCTAAACAGTATGGAACAGTAACTAGGCAAGCATGTCCTGTAACCTTCAAAAAGCCATATTTCCTGAATTGATACATGTGCACGTGACCATAGAAGCAAGTACAGTGAAAGTGAATGAATAGGAACATATCTCAAAAACAAGCTGACAAAGTTTATTTTTCCCATTGAATGATGCAGACGCCTTTCATTTTACACATAGTAATCTGTAACAACAACAACAAAAATCAGTATTGTTTATGAGAGAAAAATTGTCACACAATATTTTTATTTTTGTCCCGCTTCCCCCTGGGCCATTGTCCATAATGAGTATGTTTGATTGTACTTCATATTGTTTGTTTTCTTGAAGCTTCTGTATGGCCTTTAGTGAAAAACCTACAGTACACACATGTACATGTATGTATTTATGTCTCAATAAGGAGTTGTCCTCATTTAAATGAGTAATTATATCACAATTGAATGATGCAGATACCTTTCAGAAACAATTTTTTTTTACTTAACCCTAATCAGGCTGGGGATTTGGGGGCTATATCATTTGAATAAGTAATTATATCAGAATTGAAATTCTAGAAACAATTTTATATCTAAGTTATTTGGAACAAATTGCCAAAGGCTTTAATTAAGACTTTCTTTACAGGCCCTCGCCAACCTATTTACAGTATTATATGTACTTTGAAAAGAAAGCATTGTGTTTCAACATTCACATGTGTCTTCAAAGGCAGGAAATGAAGAAAATGCTTTCTTTTTTTCCCCATTAGTCTTTTGATTTGAAGGAAAGAAAAATTGAATAGATTGAAAAAGACATTGCCCACTTGCAGTTTTGTTGAATTTAATGTTTTTTATACTTTTAGTTCATTTTGCAATTGAAGTGTCTTCATTCTTGACTAATATTTTGTGCAAAATATAGCTGCAATACATCCAAACAATTGTCAGTTATGAGATGCAGTTGCTATTAAGTGCAATCATGTTCCTATTGAAACACAACAATAGCCTTCATGACATAACCTCATTATATGTAAATGTAATGTGTTTTCAAGCAAGTAGTGAAGTGTTTTGCATCTACATGTGTGTATGTGCGAGCAAATATTCAGTCTCTGTCTGTCCTTTTGTTCATGTTTGTCTGTCACGGTGGTTTTTTTGTCCTTCTGCAAAACCAAAAATGCAATCTTCATTAACATCATCATCATCATCTTCTTCAGGAGGCTTCTGATACCATAAGAGTGGTAAGCTGTCCATCTCCTGTCATACATGTACTATGTTCTTGCTCTCTTGTTCTCATGCTCTCTCTTTCTCTCTCTCTTTCTTTCTTCCTCCCTCCGTCCCCACTCTCTGTACTCTCTCCTCCCGAGGTCGTCCTATGCTTTACTTTATGATCGCCATTGCAACTAGCAAATTCACATTACATGTATCTCTTTCTCTGTTTATTCTCTCCTTTTTCTCCTCACTCTCTCTTAATTGTCTACTCTTTCAGTGTATGCTGTACCATGTCTCTCTTTCTTCTTTGTCTCTGCTTGCCTTTTCCTGTCCAATACTTCTTATGTACCATAAAGACAGTTTTTGTCAGTCTGTATGATTCTTTATGAATTTATTTTGTTTAAAAAATTTTGCTACTAATAATGCTTTTCAATATGATTACTGAGACAGGCAGTGGCAAGTAGAAGTATGTTTAACTCTGCATAACGATTAACAAATGTTATTCGCTACAAAAAAAATAAAACATGATTATAATTCATGTTCTGTCTATTAAAAAAAGTTGAACCAAAAGCTATTATAAAACCTGCTAGTAACATTTCATTATGTTTGAAATGTATCATGAATGAACAACTGGATAAAAATGGAGGCTTCTTTTTAAGAAAGATTGATTTTCTTTGAACTGTTTGCACCTGTTCTGAATTATTCTGCATGTATATTTCTTTCTTGGGGGGGGGGGGGGGTTAATGATGTCCGATACTTATTGTTGGTTGTTGCTTGTTATTACAAAATGATATGTGGTGTAGCAACATAATAACACAATCTGGGTGTAAATTCACTGTCAATTTTAAGAGCATATTACATGTACACCTGTATCTTATTTTTAAAACATTCAGCTAATCTGATTAAAATTTCCTTTCCAGCACCAATAGTTTTTGTTATTTTACCATGGTTATGTAATTTCTTTTCCATTTTCTTTTATTTGATTTTTATTCATTCTTTATTTTTCTGACTTCTGGTGGCTATTATTACTGAAGCTTTCCATCCAATTCTTCTCATCATGCCAATCAGCAATGAACCAATTAACCAATCAAAAATGTGAAGTCATATTTATGCTTCGGGGAATCGCATGAAGTTATGCCATTCTGTTTTTAGACCCATCTTTTTGAAAAGTAACTTTGTGGCAATTCTTATATAATTTTTGATAATTTCTTTTGATTATCAAACCTGGAATGATTATCTAATTATTCTATGATAATCTTCATGTATTTACGTCCCTAGGTATCTGGTGAGAAAGTGAGCAAAATCAGCTTGGTTGACCTGGCAGGAAGTGAAAGGGTTCACAAGACAGGGTCATCGGGTGAAAGGTTACGAGAAGGCAGCAACATCAATAAGTAAGTTTATTGTCCATCTTAAGCTGTGAAATATAAACATTACATTTTTGTCATTGATAATCCTAATAGAAGAAGAATATATTTCATATATGGCACAAGATGCACAAAATGAAGAGCTTGTGATGACTTTTAAGTCCAGGGCCCCATTTCATAAAACTTGTTATCAGTAACAACTGCCACATTTCTATGACAAATTTGCTCTCAGCCAATCAGATGCAAGGATTTCAGTAGCTTATAACAGTTATTTCAACTTGTTATTGATAACATATTTTATGAAACAGGGCCAAGAAATCTTAAACTTCAAGTAACAAAAGGGTGCATGAGAATAGTTATTCTCCAAATTGATAGTATTTAGGCAATCAGCATGATCTGTCAGATTACAGGTTTATTCACCAAATCTCTTCCTATAGCAGATAAATTTTCAAGTGCTATGATCTTTAGTAGTCTGTTATATATCTCTCTATTCGTCTGCCCTCTTCTGCGATGATATTATCCATTAACCCTTTCTTATAAGGTCTTCCTTTTGACTTTTCACTAGCAATGTTCATCTCTAATTTGGTGATTATCCTTTTCATTACTTTGCAGATCATTAACAACACTAGGCCTGGTTATCTCTCATCTAGCTGACCAGTCGTCAGGGAAGGCGAAGAAGAATAGTTTTGTGCCTTACAGAGATTCAGTACTAACATGGCTCCTAAAGGTATTTGATGTTAAAGGCGGCATTGACATTTACTTTGTGTTCAGGTTGCGTTTCTTTTTTTATTGATTTTTTGTTCATTGAGGTTCAGTATTAGCGTCAGTCAGTTATTGAAGTTTCCATTGCAGCTATGAGCCAAATTTTGAAAATATTTACATATTCAAATTTCAGTAGGTACATTGAAAATAAAGCAAAGGTAAATAAACACCCATGTATGAGGACTATACAATTAAAAATATTGCTGCATGAAAATACTGTTGTACAAATACATAGTTCGACTAAGGAAAAGGATAAATGAGAAGAGGAAGCAGTGGAGAGGGAGAGAAGAAAAAGGGAAAGAGTAAAGATATAATAATGAAGATACTTAAACTGCGCAACACACCCACACCAAACTGTGCACATTATTATTACCCCAGCAGTGCCAGGTACCCATTAATACACCTAGGTAGAGTGCAGCAAATGTGGATGAATGTCTTGCTGAAGGACATAAGGAGCCAGGCATCAGTGGGAATCAGACTCACGACTAAGAGCGTGCATTCTCACTAACTTTGCCACAACTCCCCCACATGTAGCTAGAAGAAAAAAATTGTTGGAGGAAAAGGAGATGGGAAATGGCCCAGCAGACAGGGAAAAGATCAGTGTTTTTATCTACATGTACAGTAAGGGAGATGCCAAACCCAAAATGATGTTTGTCAGGAATATTTACCATAATTTTCAGGAACAAATGGGGTCTTGCAAGAACACACACCAATACAGCATCATTTTTACATGCATACACACACAGACACACCAATCATGATTGTTTCTTTTTTAACCTACCCTTTTTTCTTTTTGGGGGGGGGGGGGTAAATAATGGCATGCATCAAGAATTTATGGGAAAAATGTCCCTTTTATAAGTCTCCTGTGGCGAATTTTCCGCTGCTCTGCAGGGCATAGACTTTGGAATCACTGAAGCTATGACATCCCCTTGGCACTTTTATTACGGTGGTAGCAAATGTCCATGAGAAGTTCCTCTACTTCTGCTTTCGGTGTATTCCCTACTTTTCCTGCACACAAGTGCAAGAGATGACAAGGACACCCGGATAAGTAAATCTGTGGATGTTGTTTCCTGATGTACATGTACACAATGATTCCCTTGTTGCATCCAGTCATGACACTTGCATTGTTGCTACCAGATGCAATGTACTTTGCCCATCCTCCTTCTCCATTAAATGATCTAATACATCAGATATTCCATAACCTGGTGCATCACTGTTGCTTGGTGGTACCACTAAGAGAGATACATTGATTATCATATCATCTTCCTTCCAGTGTCAAATAACAAATGGATACATCTTTGATTTGTCTGTGCTACCATCTGTAATCAAACTGAAGAGCTTATCCATTTGAGCGGTTATGTTTACTTGCAGTTGTTTCGACCTCTGACCTGTTATTGTTGTCGTCTTGGTTCTTGCACAGCTGTAACTTCTTGTAATATTTGAGTCAGGGAACGTCCTCTTGAACGATTTCCCCGCATGGTCAGAGGCTGACCGAGGTATGTTGTGTTCCACCAGATAGTTTGTGAACAATTTCTCGGCCTGCTTAATTTCGTGATTTGTTGACGATGTGGACTGAAAAAATGTGTCAATCCTAGCAAATTTAGACTTTAACTTGGCATCTTTTTGATGCCTTATAGTCGATATATGTGTCTTCAACAGTCATCATGTCTTTCTTTGGCAAATGAAAAATCGGAACATGCAGAAAAAAATATGTGGTCTGTGCTCACTTTGCTTGGCATCAAAACTGGCCACTCCATTGAACATTCTACTTAAGGTGTGTCTGTATTTTCTTCTTTTTTTTTTTTTTTGGAAGGCTTAGAATCTTCTGCCCCTCTGGTCATTGTTCCTTTGTGTGAGTCCATGTTCATAAAAATTTGGCAAGAGCCACTGTGCACGGCAAATACCATTCCGAGTTAAATTTACTATCAGTATGTTCAAATCAGCATATCCATCCATACCTGTGATCGGCATATATTTTCTACACATATCACACATACCCAGGCATACATGCAAAGCACACATATTATTCGCCTGCTTTTAAGCTCAACCACCAAAAGTATACGGTATTTTAAATGGGTATTATGGAGCGCATGACGCTGGTGTCCTGTATGATCTTCCACCATTATTCTTTTCCCGAGAATAGGAGCGTACATATATGAGTGGAAAATTTAAGTGCATGAGAGGAAAAGGACATAGGAAAAAAAGGCTTATCATTTGAAAAGAGGTTGAAACATGCCATTTTATAATTAACAGTTTGCTTGGTTAGGATGCAAAGTGAACATATGTGTACGTGAAAAATTCAATGTCAAAATAAAATGTGTGTACATGCATAGTAACACTGCAAATTGATATTACAGCACTTGAACTAATGGATGGATAATAAATGTCAAAGCTATTATGTTACGATGAAGGAAATCTTCCTGTGGTATGAAAGTTGTGTCATATTTTGATTTCATTTTGTTATTGAAAGATGGAGGGGAGCACCACCAGAACATTTCAGGCTAGATTAATATGGTAGTCATTGCTGAGTCATTTCTCTTTAATTTGTACTGCTTGTGTTAGCCAGACAATCTTCCTATGTATTGAAATTTGGGACCATAAATTCTGAATATTACACACATTTTATTAATGCAGGAATGCCTTGGAGGAAACAGTAAAACAGTCATGGTTGCCACAGTGAGCCCTGCAGCAGATAACTATGAGGAATCATTATCAACGTTACGGTACGCAGACCGGGCAAAGAGGATTGTCAACCATGCTGTCATCAATGAAGATCCCAATGCAAAGGTAAAGTTTCAGAAGCCTCAATGTGTACTGGTATAGAATATAGAGAAATGTCTACAAGAGAGAACCTCTTTTTATTAGTGATTTTTTTTTTTTTGTCAAATGGGGGAGGGGGTTGGGCAGGTGTTGGAAGTCAATTTTCATGGATTATGTAAGGTAACAGAAAAGTATTAAGTTTAATGCATGCAATAAAAGCCATTGCACTTGTACCTTTAACTTCTTTTTTGTTGCGAGGGGGATGTGGTAGGTTGCTTTACCTGTGGAAATCTTCTAAAAGGAAGGACTTTCAAAATGATATGTTAGCCCAATGGTATCAGCTTTTGCGTTCTTGAACCATATTACACCACTTTTTAAAAAATATACCTCACCAGAAATTTATGAACTCATTAAATGTGCTGAGCAGCTTACTCTCACTGAGAGCTCCAATGGGCCAATCAAGTGGTTCATTCCTACTCTAAATAACTAATTAACCAATGATTTGTGAGTATTATTAAATTCTCTCTACTTCTCTCTACAGATCATCAGAGAACTCAGGGAAGAAGTGGATATGCTGAAGAAACAACTGAAAGAAGCAGAGGTGAGATGTCTTCTTTGATTCTTCCTGTATTCAGTCTTGACATTTCTCTTAGATTTCAGATCCTCTAAAATTCTGTAGCTGTTCATGACAGAAGTAGGGGCAACATTATTATTTATCTATTCATTAGACCTTTCAAGTGAATGAATTATCTAATTGTGCATCACGAGAATAGGGTCAGTAAATGTTCTATTAAAAAAAAAAAAACCAAAGGACCATTAAGTAAGTCGAGGCCTGAATTTATAACAAATTTGCCATTCTTTTTGGCATTTTTGTTGTATGCGTGGCCTAAAAATCAGCAAAATGTTAGTCGGAACCATTAAGGTCTGCACATTTTATACAGTCTTATCTCCTCTTTAGTATCATATCCCATTTCTAATCTAAAGATTTGCTTTCTCTTGTTTTAATTGTTAGAGCATGAAAGCAGAGAGTCTGAAGGATAGACTAGAGGAGTCAGAGAAGCTTATGAAAGAGATGTCCCTGAGTTGGGAAGAGAAACTTGTCAACACAGAGAGGATACACAAGGTAAATTCATGTTGTTCATCTCATACTGTAGAGGATGTGTGTTCAACTGTAGTCAGCGAAAATTAGAGTGAGAAAAATTGATACACATTTGTATGTAATTGACAAGAAGAATCAGAGAAGTCTTTGAAAGACATACATCTACATGTATCTCATATTTGGAAAGAGACTGTTATCTGCATAAGAAAAATGAATAAGGTAGGCTGATGTTATTTACTTTATACAGTGGAGGGCATATTCTATGTAACTATATTAAACCCCAACACTTCTTTCCATTATTAGTAACTGTTTGTGCAGTAGTCTTCCAAGTGGTCTTAAGCGGTAGTTGTGATGTGGTAATTGTCATATTAGGACAGTAGTCCTTTAGTCATTTATTATCTGTGGGGAACATCGATTATCTATTGTCATTCATTTTCTATGTGCAACATGTAGCTGTCCTGTTGATACTCTTTGTTATGAGTAATTTTCTTAAAGCCACGGAATATTTGAATTTTATGGGCAATATTAATAGTTGCACAGTAGTTGTCAAATGCTTTGTGACAGTTTTTCATTTGTTTACATCAGCAACTTCTAGTATGCCCTTTATCTAGCTCTCTGCTCTGTTTGCTTTTCTTTTCATTTCAGGAGAGGCAAGCAGCTCTAGAACAGATGGGTATCTCAGTACAGACATCAGGGATCAAAGTAGAAAGGAATAAATGTTTCTTGGTCAATCTCAATGCTGATCCTTCACTCAATGAACTGCTTGTTTACTACCTCAAGGTAAGAGGAAGTTCTCATGCTCTTATTCGTCATCATCTTTTTGTCTTCTTCTTCTCCTCCGTTTTCTTCTTTGTCTATTATTACTTCTCTTGTATTGTAATAGTCTTTTTTTTTTTAAATCTTAGAACTACACTGATCAACCTAATGTATTTTGCTATATATGTTTGTGTTTGTGTTGGGTCTTATGCTGTAATATATTAGTATAAATTAAACTTGAAGTGATACTTAAAGTGATTACACAATGGTAATTTTTTTTTTTTATATATGATCGAGAATAGAATTCTAAGAAGAATAACATTAAAAATTTGATGATTTTCAATCGAAATCAATGCATTTTGGCTAATTTTATCATATAAAATCAAGAGCTGACCAAAAAATTTGAGTATGAGGTATGACGTAAAAGTGGGTACCCAGCTTCGCGCATTGCAGTTGTGCTGCGCGCTAGACTGTACAATTTGTATTGTATCTTGCGCGCATTTTACTAGAAGTGCGCGACAAGGTACCCACTTTGACGTCATTTTGACGTCAAAGTGGGTACCCAGTTGAAACTGGGTCACAGCTGAGGGGTCAAAAATATCCTGAAATCTTACCACATCTGGGGGTTTCCTTGGCAACACGTCTTTTTAAAAAACTTTAGGCAGATGATTTTCTGCTAATAAAATCATGCTCTTTTAAATGAACTAACACTGTTTCAGCATTGGGTACCCCCTTTAATGTAAGGAGATGTTGCCATTTTTAGTGTACTCATATACAAGTGAAATTGGCTTGAGCACACTACTTGTACATTTTTTTACAATCATGAATAAGATAGCTCTTGAGTTTGGTCTTCATATAACATTACTCCCCCCTCCCCCACCCCACCCCCCTAAAAAAAAACAGAAAAAAAAGAAAACACTTCCCCAAACATGCTGGGAGTATCAATGTTTGCCCTTTTTTGAAAAGCCCCCCCCCCCCCTTTTTTTTTTTCCTTTTGTAACTTGCCTGCATAAGAACCAATTTTAAAGGTTAAAGATGTTATTTATTATGAAACCCTTGTAACTTTTCAGTTTTCTTGCTTATGTTGTAGGAACACAATGTAGCCGGCAGACCTGATGAGGACACACAAACTGATATCCAACTAAACGGACTTGGTATCATGCCCAGGCATTGTACCATTGATGTAGAGAATGAGATTGATGTCTATATCACACCATGTGACAATGCCAAGTAAGAATTAATTTTATTTTTCTTCTTGTAAGCTCAGGAAACAAGAAACATTAAATCAAGGAATAAAATAATTACAAAAAAGCCAAAATTATTAGAAATGATTAAACACCCAATTACTGAAATTGTTAAAAGCAAAATTATTTTTTTTTTAAACTGAAATTATTACAAAAACAAAAACATAATGAATGATTATTCATGAGGAAAGAGTAACAGATCGTTTTCATTGTACATTTGATCTAGAGAATGATATTAATGTCTATATCACATCATGTGACAATGCCAAGTAAGAATTGAATTTATTTGAATGTATTTCCACTTTTTAAATGTTGAAGTATTTACAGCACATGTTTGCAACTAACTGCAGCTAAAAATAAAAGTTTGGAGAGTCATGCAAGTGTTGGGGATATTCTTGTAAGCTCTGAAAAAAGAAAAAATGATCAAGTGGGTAGAAATATTAGAGATAGGGTTTAAGAATAAGACTCTAAAATTTTTTCCCCCTAATCCTAACCCATTAGATATGGAGTCTTGCCCAGACATTGTACCATTGATTTAGAGAGTTAGATTGAGGTCTTTATCACCCACGTGAACATGTCATTATACCATTATTTTCTCTTCTTGTGAGCTTTATGTAAATCTGGTAGTTGTATTCAATATTAAAATCAGATAATGATTCAGAAAGAGGGCTGTCTTCCTGTTTATTCAATTTTTTCTCTCATTATAAAGGTAGTTTCTTTTTTTTTTTCAGATAGCATTTATGAAACAGGATTAGAATGATATTTGTTGACACTCTTATGCTTTTGCTACTCTTTGAACATGTTTGATAGATGTTGAAATCTGAACTTGTTTGATAAAGTTAGCTACATGTATACTGCAATGAATAATCCAGAGGAGAAAGAGAGCAGGGGAAAAAATAGAAGTTGCATGAATTTTTGTTGCTATTTCAAATGACCTTGAAGGAAAATTGACTTTGTAAACTCTTGAATATATTGGAGATGTTCCATCTTGAAATCTACTATGATTGACAGACATGAACAAGGATTCTGTTATTGGTATTTCAATTTGAAATGTACAAGTGAAATTAACTATATGATTGACAGGTGGGCTGATGTAATTAACACACTTGTTGATTTGGAATGTGGGTTGAGGGCAGGATATTGTTCATTACAGGAAGGATGGTTTGTTACATTCTTCTTCAGTCATGACCTCTTTATTAGGGGCTTCACAAAGTAGTTCACAGTTAGTAAAGGTCATATGTGTTTCAATCAACCCAGTTAATGAATAATGATGGCATGTTTTATCACTAATAGCAAGAAGTGATTATCAGTTTATTTAAGAAAGTCAGACTCATGTTTAGAGACATGGGTTGGTTGGTTTTGGGGTTTAGAGGTGCTTATCATTACTAAAACACAAAAGTTTATTTGTTGAATATGAAACTAGTCTTTTTGAAAAGGTCTGCACTTTTTTTTTAATTTGTGCTTCATTTGTTTTTCTGATTTCACCAACTTTATCATGTGCATAATTTTGAAGTGCTGTAGAACCCTCAAGCTAGAAAGGCCATAGTACGGACAATTTTATAAATCACCAATTTTCTGAATCAGTACAGTTTTTGGTAACTGCATCATCATTATTATTGATTAACATGCAGAGAAGTGGATTGTTATGACTATTCTATTGTTTTTGTTAGGGTATATGTTAATGGCAGTGCTGTAACAAGCAAGACATCGTTGAGGCATGGAGACAGGATTCTATTAGGCAATTACCATTTCTTCAGGATAAACTGCCCTAGAGCTCCTGCAGTTGGTAAGAAAGTTTGATAGAAGAATGGTGTGATGTGTGTTTGATATTGATGGATGGATTGAAGGATGAATAAATGAAAGGAGTGTTAGATGGCATTTGAAGACAAGGTGACAGAGGAGACATTGTTAATGCATGGTAACAAGCAATTACTAGGGAATTTCATTTTTTTTTCATGATAAATTCTCTCGGAGCAGCTGCTGTTGGTGTGAAATAATGGAATATGAATGATGTAATGTGTGTTTACTAATGCACGATGGATGGATGGTGTGATCAATATCTTGTGAACCGTCAAAGTAAATTACTTGAAAATGAAAGCACTACTATCTTAAAGTATATCCATTGTAGCAATGTATAGCAATTTTGATATCCTGTGTGTTAGGTCATAGCGATTTGATAATTTTCCATCCTTGCCTATGATTTTTTAAAACGGTATGATGCTGTCTTTTGTTGATTTTTTAAAAAGAATGTTTCAAAATTTCATGGCTATCAAGTATCTGAGTCATAAACTAATATATGTCTGTAAATACAATAAGATAAATCTTATCGTATTTACAGGCATTTAATGCACAAAGTCATTTCTTGCATAATCGGCTCTTCCTGAAGATATCAGATAAAGAATATACATGTACCAGGTATATATGTATATTTTATTTTGTCGTATTGCTGTTATGCTTTTTTTTATTGATGATTGTGACTGAATAGTATTGTTCCCAAACAGTGTCTCATGGACGACCACCATAATTGGTGGAAATGGGCCACCATGTATGAATATCAGAAATAAATTTAGAAATAAGAAATAAATCATCAGATCAATTAATGAATAAATGAATGGATAAATAAATGAATAGCTGCAGTATTGGACGTAAAGGTGGATGGATCAATGGATGGATGGATCAATGGATGGATGGAGAATGGGTAACTAGAATGGTTGACATAAATTTGAATAGATGAATAGATAGGTGGATAGATGGATGGATGGATATACATGTACATGTATGGATAGATTTATGGATGTATAGGTGAATGAATGGATGAATAGAATGATGAATGGAGAAATGAATTTTTAGAAGGGTTGGATAAATAGATGGTTGAATAGATACATGTAGATTAACTGAAGCAAAGAAAGACAGAAGGTGGATGAAGAGAATTATGAATAATGGTGGAAACTTGTAGATAGATGGATGGATCAATGAATTAGTGGATGAATGGATTGAGGAATAAAGAGGAAAAAAAGAAATTGAAAATGGTTTAGATAAATGGATTGATTGATTTAAATCCCAGAGATAGCATTTGAATGTGTTTTTCTTTTTAATTTGTGTCCTAGGATCAAGTGGAACAACAACCCCAGAGCCTGTAGCCCAGCCAGTCACAGAAAGCTTTGACTTTGATTATGCACAGAATGAAGTCATGATGCAAGAACTACACAACGGTAAGTGGCACTTTGGAATGTAATGTAAGTTGTAATTGTATATTTATGCTGCAATTTTAAGTCGAAAATAAAACATTTTTACTCAATATCTTATAATCATTTCTACTGAATGAAAAGTTGAAAGCCTTAGTTGAATTTTAGTTGCGAGTCTTCAACCCTGATTTGACTACATGTAAGTGTATTTCAAACCCATGACATCATACATGTAGTAAAATCTATCCTCTTGAATAAGCACAGTTGATATATCACAGGAACAGTGTAAGTTCATGTAGAAGGGAAAGTGATACGCAAATTTGATCTGGATTATTTCCCATCTCTCATTTGCTCTCTTTTTTTATTCACTTGAGAAGAGAGAAAATTTGCAGTTTTCTATCTACATGTGCGTGAATAGAATATGAAATACTCGCATTGATAGTTGTGGTATTGATGAAAATGGGCTCTGATGAATTGCTTTGAGATTCTTGTAATTCAAATTCACACTCTTTCTGATGATCTTCTTGACAGATCCTGTACAAGCCGCCATGAAGCTCTTAGAAGAGCAGCACCAGAAGGACAAAGACGGTGCCCTCTCCAAGCAGAGGGAGGCTTACGAACAGGAGCTGGCTGCACTGAAGCAACAATTGCTCCCAAAGAACTCGTCGGGTCACCAACCTACCAATGGACAAGCGGAGGATAGGAGGATAGAGGATGAAGGAAATCAGAGTCAGAGTGGGGATGGGTCATCGTTAGGGGTTGGGTCATCGCTAGGCGTGGAGCCATATGAGGAGTGGAGTGAAGACAGGTTAGTGCAGATAAGTAGATAATGATTGGAACAGAAATATTAACAAAAGGTTATGGGGTGAGTAAAGTTGTATTTACTTTTTAATTAGTAAGGAGCTAGTTAAAGCAGAATACCAATTAGTAGGATGTTATCCCATTTAGTAGGATTTTAAAGGGAATATGATACTGAATAGGATTTTTCCCATTGAAACAGGATTTTTGAAACTTGTAAGAATGATTCTTTATACTGTTGGATGTTTCAAAATTTGAAACAAATAGGATTTTAGGCTTGAAAATAGGATAAAAAGAAATAAAGAATAGGATTTTTTCCCAACTGGGGTTGGCAGCTCTGGAATACCATACTTGTCGCATTTTATAGATAAATGCATAAAGCCTTCTGCTCATTTGCTCATCTAGTATGTTTTTATGTAAGTTTGAAGAAGAGATTTGTGGGTGGATTTTTCTCTTTTAAGGTTGCATGTCAATCAACTTGATGAAGAAAGCTCAAAACAACTACTTAAAATGCTACATAGATGTCAACACAATAGATGATTGACTTGCTGTGAAATGAAGTGACCCACACACAGCTCTGTACTGTAATCCTGATTTTTCCCCCATAGGGATGATATGTTCAGACAGAGTCTAGCCAAGCTGAGGGAAGACGTTGTGAAAGCAAACGCCCTGATCAGAGAGGCCAACTTCCTAGGGGAGGAAATGGGCAAACAGACAGAGTTCAGAGTTACACTACAGATACCTGCCTGTAATCTCACTCCAAATAGAAAGGTGGGTCTTTTAAAGGGATCCGAAAACTTTGCGGAGGCTTGATTTTTAAAATTGTTGAATTTTGATGTCTGTCTTGTATAAAGATGTTCAGAAGGATATATAGACAGCCAGGAATATAAAGATTTTGAAATATAAGATGTTATTATCAAGATATCTATTCTGCCATTTGCAAAACTAACCAGGGTATGCTTTTGTCTAACACTGCCATCTATGAGTAAAAAAAGGTCTGACATTTCCGGTCACTTGTATATTTTCACTTTTTGTGAAGCACATGATGATGCTTTTGAAGTGCATTTTTCAGGGCTTCATATTTGCACAATATTACATACAATGATAGCATGCAGGGCCATGCAGCTCAGATTTTTAAAAGTTACTCAATGGTTTTTAAGTCCACTGCATGATCCTCCTGGGAGCTGCTTTGGGAAGAAAAGGAAATGTTAGATATGGAAAAGTAAATATTTGAATCTTCTTGATGTATATGTGCATTCTCATTGGTGATATGAATAGAAATTTTGAATGACGGCATTATTTTTGCTCAAAATAATCAAGTGAGAATGTCTTTGAGCCAGTAAATGTGTGGTGGCAAAATCAACCCTCACTTTATTCAGAAATTTGCATAACATAAGCTACACCCATCAATAGTTATGTGTCCAAAGACAGGTTAATTATACATATCATCTGGTACAACAATTATCTCTTCAAGGGCATCACTTTATAAGGTATGCTTAGGTAATTGATGATCATAATTATAAATGATTGATTTGCTTTCATACAGGTCGTTCCGTGTGAAAGGAAACACGTATGAATTCGCTTCATTTGAAATTGTAAATGTTAATTTCTGTAACTATCAAATTACAGTGTAGTTCAGATGTATTCTTCTAAACTAGCAATTGATATTGAAATAAATGTTTATTTCATAAGAGGTGCTGTTAAGAGCAGCTGTGAAGATTTTGCTTTTATTCAGATTAGTGATTATGAAGCAAGTCAGAATCTTTGTCTATGATTTAATACAACATGGAGACCAGTAATGTGCAAAATCTGAATGACTGAACTTTGTAACCTTTGATTTGATTGGTCAGAGAGGAGCCATAGTAAGTGAACCAGCCATTCAGGTGAAGCGTAAGGACAGAGGGACACAGATCTGGTCTGTGGAGAAGCTGGAGAATAAGATCATTGATATGCGTGACATGTACAATGACAGGAAAGACAAAGGCATCCCACTCAAGGTGAGATCACAGTCACATTATCTTAGTTTAAAAAGTACTTTAAGGCTTTGATCCACTTTCCCTTCTCTTTTATTGGTATTGTTTAGAAAAAGAAGTTAAGTAATCATTTTTTTTTAATGTATGTTTTGTCGTGAGGTTATCATGAAGAGTATCGAATATGCATTGCTTTGATTTTTTTTTTGTATTAACATTCTTTAATAAGTTTGTGTGACCTGTGTTCATCATTTCATTGATTTTTATGATTTTCAGTTATTGTCATTATTTTTAGTATTTTCTATAAGGTAATGAAAGTATGAAATAAAGGAAGGCTTTCTTCCTTCCTAAATTGTCTATGCTAGTACTTACTAGTATTTTTGATGAAAATCAGAGCTGCAGCTTAACAGCACTTGTCAATGAATGTTAATACCCCAGTTATGCTGACAATGCAGACATCTGGACCCTATTGCATAAAACTTAACCATTAATGGTAACTTCCATGGAAACCTTGATTTGCTTGGCTGTTGAGCTATGTTACCATGGTAGTTACCATTGATGTCAGAGTTACCATTAATGGTAAGTTTTATACAACAGGGATCCTGGGGGATGTTTCATCAACATTTGTCCACTGACAACTTTTATCAGCAGCTGACAACTGATACCATATAATGCCGTATATAAGGCTAGTCAGAAATCATCAGTTAAAACTTGATGACACTTGATTAAATGCCCCCCCCCAGACAGACAACAGACTTCCCATCAATATCATATTACCAATATTCTGTTGAAAATCTGGAATAGAGTCAATATGACACTTGGACCCGAGTATAACTCTTGGTCTTGAGTTATAAGCACAGTTTAGTGCCAATTTGAGGTAGGAAGTGTAACATAGTGATTTTCTTCCTTCGTTCTTGTTTGCACTCCAAGGATGAAGAAACTGATTCTCTTCGTAAGCTCTCCTTCTTTGAGTCACAGGTACAGCTTTCATCTCTTAGTATTTTGTGCCCATCTAATTTACATCCTAGTCAGATATGTTACTTTTTGCTGCATTGCCAAATGCTGTTGATCGTAAACCAACATGTGAGACCATTGAGAAAATCAGGCATATCATTCTTATCAAGGGCTTTGAAATATGCATGCACTGTTGAGCTTTTGATATACGTTAGTGAGATTTTATTGAAGATATATACACCTGTATGTTTTCTTATGATTAATGTACAAATTAAAGTTTTTTATTTGTTAGTCTCAAATGCAGAATATATTCTAACAGAAAATGCTGTTCATATGAGCATTCTAAATCAGTGTGACAGAACCTTCTTAAAATATTTTTCCAGTACATTCTCTGTATCATGAAAATGCATTAAGGTTGATGTGTGACTATTAAATGAATGATATGCATGTACATCTAAAGATGTCTACCAGAAGATATCAAGTATGGTTTTAAGATCAGCATCACAAGATTTTAAGTATTAAAGAATAAAATTGGCTCGAATACTTTGTTTTGCTTGCCACCATTGGCCGACCATTGGCTGGCTAGGACTCACTTGCATCTCCAATGTCTCTCCTACCTTTGCCATTACCACTGTTCAAGGTTTGACATTTCTTATACATCCATGTATTGTCTGCATGTTATGTTGCTTCTGTATACACACCATATCATGCATCTGGGCCCCCGTATCATAAAACATGTTATCAAAAACAGGTTGCAATAACTGTTATAAACTACTGAAATCCTTGCATCTGATTGGATGAGAGCAGAGTTGTTATAGAAGTGTGGCAGTTGTTACTGATAACAAGTTTTATGAAACGGGGCCCTGTAGAATATTGAGAGTAGGACTAGGAGAAATACAGCTGTAGCTTTTAAGTTTTGATGGAGAGACTTACTATGTAAAAGAATAAAGAAGATACATGATACATAGAGATTTTTTCTTGTGACATAATGAAAAGGGGAATGAAAAGGTTTAGGAGAGAAAAAGAAGGGGAAGGGAAGAAGATAGATACAAGTGAAATGAAAATAAAAGAGTGATTGAGATTAAAGTTCAAGGATTTAAATTAAAGAAAATTTGGATAAAAAATGGGAAAGGAGAAGAGGATTGTAGAAAGGAACAAAATGGAGAGATATTTAAGAATCCTTTTCATGATTTCTTAATTTTGTGCCTCTTGTGTAGTTTTCTCTTATGATTATGTAGTAGTATCAGTGGCATGGTAGTGAGTGTGTAGAGCTGCTTCATTTCTGTGACTGTTTGAAAGCATTTAGATTTAATGTATATTTCATTCAAAGTAAATAAGAGTTTCTCTGATATTTGAAGACTAAAGTTATAAAAAAACTTTCTCTCACCTCTCTCTTCCATTGAGAAAGTGCAAAAAGAAAGGATGACAGTGTGTGTGTACTTAATATTCTCCGTTCTCTTTTAAATTCATCCTCTGCAAAGAATGAATGGGTGCTTATTTGTTAAAAAGTAGTAAATTAAAAGACATGTATTGCATAGAAATTGTTACTGTTGCTTCCTTATATTCATTCTGTCAATGCACAAGCTGTTGTCATCATGTAGTCATATATTGAAAACTCTGTAAATATATTGAATCATATATTATGTACCTGACTTTTTTCTTTTTTTTTCACTTTAATAAAAATGTGCATGTTAGTCTTCATGAAAATCTATTTTCTTTTTGTAGAATTAGAAGAAACTGCTGACGTAATAAGAAGCATTGATTCAGTATTTTTTTTTTTTTCCTTGCGATATCTGAAGTTAAAATACTATGTACATGAAGTAACCAGTTTCTTTTTATCTTTTAGCACATGCTTTCAACTCATTTTATTTAGAGTGATGAATGGCTGCAACAACTTACGAATATTATGATTGTTAACTTTTAGATAACCTTTCATTGCATGTGTGTGTGTAGGAAAACCTGATTATGCACCTGTTTCATTTATGTATTGTATTTTTATTGCAGAATCATTTGCAATGGAACATTTCTCTTTTTACTACAAAATTAAGTTTGAATCACTGTTTTTGTTTCTTTGATGCAATTGTATTCATATGTTGTTTAATTCATTTATTTGTTTTTGATACTGTTGACTTCATTGTTCATTTCAAAGGATTCTTTATAGTCATTTCGATAGCATAACATACTATTCATTCATGAACTGATATAATATTGCACTAAACATAGAAGACTGCATATCATGAAATGAGCAATATATCTCCCAAAGGAATTTGAGAGAATATGTGTGAATGGGGCATATTGTGTTTAGCAATATGTGAAATCTGGTTCATAGCTTGATCAGGAAAACATGCTGTCAATTTTTGGTATCAATCTCATCTGCATCAAGCTGAAACAATGTTTACACTTTATTAATAGTCTCAATAACTCATGATAAGCATTTCTGATTGACTTCATCCGATATCTCCACCAGACCTCAAAATATCCTAGTGTTACCTACATGTATTCATATGTATGCCTGTTTCTGTTTTCTAATCCAACTAATCTTCTACATTTCTTACCCATGGCATTCCCACTAAAGGACCAGAATTTGATGGTTCCTGTTCCAGGCAATGTCCAGACTCCCTCTCCAGCTTCAGAGGTGACCTTTGACCTTTATTTGTCTTCTCATTTGACCCTAGTGTGCTGTACCACTGCACCCATCCTGTAGCTGCATGAACCTCACCCCCTGTGTAGTCCCACTCATCCGCTTTCCAGTTCCCTTTCTGCTTTTTAAACAACCAATTACAGTGTTATTTTGGATGACATGGTGTTTTGAAATATTCAAACTATTATACCCCATGAAATGTACATATTTATACCCTCCTACTTTTCACTCAGAGTTTCAGTATGTAGATGGAAAATAAGATATTAATTTATTATATTTGCCACTCTCTACCCAGGTATAAATGGGTACCTGGTATGCTTGAGTGCTAGTCACTGTGGCGGCTACATATACTTTTGTGTGTACATGGACTTGTACATTATTATCAGGTTTTCGTACAAATTGTGTATCCATGATGTTTGAACATCAGATATTACCTCTGTGACATTGTTTGATTTGTAATGTATAGTGTACCTTAATTGTACCTTAATTGTATGTATTTTTCAGGTGTTACCTGTAATTTTTCCCCTTTTTCACACGTGTGGAACAGCATCACACCCTATGCTTGCTTACACAGTGTTACACGAGACTACGTGTAAGAGATACTTGTGTCCACATGCGCCAGAACATTGTGCTTTTTGTTCTCATGCTGAACAGCTGAAGTCTGATTTGAAGACTTTGCATGTAAATGCACCTACATGTATAACTGATGATACCTTATGCCAGCACTTCTAAAGCAGCGCTTGGGCCATGGCCCACTGCTGGGCCACAAAGCTCTCCCAGGCAGGCCATGCATCTGGCTAAAGATATTTCTACCAAAAAATGATATGAAATAAAACTGTCTAATGTTGCATGACACAGTTGAATTGATATTTAAGTGTTGCAATTTTTTTCTCAGAGATTCATCAGTGAAATGGAAGGAAGGTAATGTAGTAGTCCAGATAATTACTTCACAACTTGTTCTCAGTTTTCTTGTGTCATATTTTGTTGTCCTTTTTCTCATCAAGTTTTTGTAAGGTGGGCCTCAAAAAATCTTAATGGCCGAAGTGGGCTATGAAAATTTCTAGGAGTCACAGTGGGTCTTTGTTTATAATAGAAAGGTTGAGAAGCACTGCCTATGCCATTTATCACTGTTTGTATGTCACACTCTTTCATGTAGCTTCTGCATTGTTTCTATGTGCAGCAGATACATGCACCTTTGACAACCCTTGTTTAAAAAGCCTTTTTTGGTTACTTACGGGATTGTCATACCTCACCACTAACAATAACAACTGACCAGATTTTCAGTTCAAGGGGCGCCCTGCTTGTCATTCTGTGTGTCTGTGTTCGATTGCTTGCCTATGTTAGTATTTAGCCAGCTTAAAGGCATACATAATTGAAATTCTTGTTGTTGTTATCACTGAGGTGTGACAAGCCCTTGAATTTGAAACTCCTTTTACACCAATGCAGTTTTCAGATCTCGTGTTCCTTTTAACTCTTTAGGATGAAAACTTCTCAAGAATTTTTTTTTTTAATCCAACTTTTTGTACCTGTGTGGTTTTTATTTTCTCCATTTCCCTGACTTGTTTAGGATGAGGATCCATTCTATGAGTCGCAAGAAAACCACAGCCTGATTGGGGTTGCCAATGTCTTCCTTGAAGTCCTGTTCCATGATGTCAAACTGAACTACGCTGTACCAATCATCAGTCAACAAGGAGAGGTATAGACTCCATAGTTTCTGCTCTACTTTTTTGATAATTACTAGTGTAATATTTCATTTATTGATATAAATGTCAGATGTCAGATAATTCATCTTCTTGTTTGTAATCATACTCCTTTTAGCCTTTGATAAGTAAAAGTTTCAACTCCTGCACTCAACATCACAAAAAAAATTAGGAGCTTGGGAAGGATGGGGGGGGGGTAGACTACAAATGCACCTGCTATTCAAGCAGCTTGTAGATTTGTTTGTTTTTCCCGTATCTTTTCAGAGTTTGCATTTAAGCAAGGCTTGACTTTGGTTCAGTGCACATTGGCTCCTTAATTTTAACTCTGGACCCTTCATGTTAAACTACAGTCAACTCTGCTTAAGTCAAATTGTTGGGACTGAAGAAAATGCTTCGACTTAGAGAAAATTCGACTTATAAGGGGTCAAAAAACAGTAGAAAATAAAGGAATGGGACCAAGTACAGACCTTCGACTGAGGCGATTATTCGACTTAAGTGACTTCGACTTATGCAGAGTTGACTGTATTTTAAAAAGGGGTCATTACAAATTTTTTATCCAGGTGCCCAATGAAAAACAATTGTGTGAAGGTTTGATTATAGACCCTGATAAAGTTAAATGTGTAAGTGCCCAATCATTTTTTCCCTGTAATTTTGTTATTGAAGATTTCATTCAAAAATAAATCAATACATCGATGTCAATCATACATCGAGGTTCAAGACAAGAGATATCGGTATGTATGCTAGGGACCATTCAACTTAGATCTTTTATAGAATCATCACTTTCCCTTCATACAGGTTGCTGGTAAACTGAACATAGAGATCCAGAGGATAAGTGGTTCTATACCAGATGTGGGCGCAGATCAGGAATCCACAACGTCAAACGGTAGTTCAGGGGGGTCAGAAGGAGCAGAAGAACCAGACCCTGAGGGTAGTCTAGCAGTAGGCGCACCTCTCACATGCAGAGTAAGCATTTCCTCTTCTTATAGTGTGGGCCCAGCCACTGAAGGACATTGGCATTAAAGGGGTAGGGGTGGGGATCACTGATCTTCCTCAGTTGATGAAATGTAAAGGCCACTGGTCAGAGAGCAGATGGAATGAATAAATGTGTCAATAAATTGTGCAGTAGTGATGATGCATATTTTCCAGCTTGAGCTTGAGCACTAGTACCGTTGGAAAAGATATTGTTATACGTGAATTGCCTATGTCTTCGAATTGCTGAAATCATCATTGTCACCATTTCATTTCATAAGATTCTTTTGTTCTGTTTTTGTCCACCATATCATATGTAATTAAAGTGACTTTTAATGTAACACCCTCTTTTTATCTTCTTATTCACAGTTAAAAATCAAAGAAGCATGTGATCTACCCCTGAGTCTAGCACATTTTGTCTTCTGCCAGTATACCTTTTTTGGCCAGGATGGTCCCACTGTAGTCCCACCCTATATAAACCCTGATGTGGATGATGAGCCAGGAAGGGGACCTGAGGCTAGTAAGGGAGTCATGAAGTTCAACCATAATAAGGTACATTTATGTAAAGCTAAATTGGTACCAGTGCATTGCACTATTGATGCTGACATGTTGATGACACAGCTGAAAGCAGACTTGCATATGGCTGTAGCAAGTGCACTGTCCTGATATACCAGTAAACCATGTAAATGTATGAAGACCTTACTGTAGAATTTTGTTTTTCATGTTATCCAAATGAGCTCAAAAGTATTTATTTTTTGGGCCATTCCAACTAGATTCTCAGAGTGTAAGGTGAATGTAACAATCAGGTTTTTTGCTCAACTTATCAAATTAATCAAATGTGTGATTAGAAATTCATGCTCAGAATTGTCTGAGCTGCTTAGAAATTATGAAAACGGAAGCATGTCATATACTGCTCAGTAAACACAGACGCATTAGTAAGTCCCTAGAATTATCAAGAATTCATCTGTTCACCTCTCTAAACTGACACTTTGGAATTCAAGAATTCACACACTCCCACATGCTTTGGAGGGAAAGAGGCTGCGCAGCACAATATTTTTAAAAAATAACCTGATTTACAGGCGAATTTATTTGTTCTAGTGTTTATCAGTATCTTAAAACATGTGTTTTATCAGAACATGTGAACTTGCTTTAATCTCTGTAGGAATTCACAGTGAATGTTACAGAGGAGTTCATAGAGCATGCCCTAGAGGGCTCACTAGCTGTCGAGGTCTGGGGTCATAGGGTAGGCAACCATGGCCTCATCTCCAAACCAGGTTGGGAGATTGACAGTCTACATTCCAAGTCCAGATCGCTGGCCGATCGGTAAGACACTGCTCTATATGTTCTTGAATAGTCACAATGTAACCCGGGATCGGATGTTTGCTGTAGTGACAATTGCTCTGTGATTTATCTTGTCAGTGGTAAATGCATAGCTGGGCTCTGCACTAACTGTTTGGATAGGGAGTCCAGAGTGAAATTCCAGGCTCTGAATTCATAGAGTCCTGTGCAAAAATTGGGGGGGGGGGGGGGGTCCAAACCTAAATTGGAGGGGGGGGCCTGTTAATATCAAGTCCTGGTTTGGAGTTGCAGTTAAAGTGGCGATTTGCTTTTACATATATGGATTAATAGGTATCAGGTTGACAGTAATGCTAGGCTTTTGATATCAGTGCTCTTTTATTTCAAGGAATTCCTACCAGCACCCATTTAAAACCTGGATGGAGAGTGAAACATATACGAATATACCTTGCCAAAGAACTCTAGAGTTGCTGGGGTTCAAATCCATGACCTTCACATATCTAGTCAAGTTTGTAATAACCAGTTGAATACAACACCTCTGAAGTGTTTGGGTCAGAGTTAGTATATTGATGGGTCCAGGTTTTGAATTTGCCAGTTTGGTTGGTGTACAAAATTAAACACAGAGCAGTTGTTGCAAGAGCTTGTGTCATACAACCTTCAACCTGTCTGTGGCAGTATGATTAGGATGTTCTCCTTTGTTTTGTTTTGTTTGTTTTGTTTTTGTGGAAATCCCAGTGAAATCATCGATGTTTGCTTGCTTGTTTGTAATATCTGTATTGCATCGTGTGAAAAGGTTCCCCACATGCATGTTCTCTTTCAATTTTACCCTTGCTTGCCATTATTCGGCTGGTGGCATGAAGAGTTGATATCATTCTTAGGCTATGATCCATTTACATTGCCTAGCTTTTGAGTATGAGGACAAAGGAACATATTACATGAAGCTCTTTCACTGCGGACAATATGGTATTCAATGAAAAAAAAAAAAAAAAAGGACAAAAGTGTTGTTTGCATTGATCTAACACCAAGAACCTCAAGATTCACCCTCTCAGACTTGGTATAGTTTGGCTTGATCAATCATGTCGTGACTGACACCTTGTGACTTCAACAGTATTTTGCCATTAGTTACAGTTTGCAGTAAAGAGCATACACTTCAAAGAGGGAGAGCATCAATAGATCTATGATTTTGTCAAACTTGGGATTGATCAAAGCTCTTTATGCCACTGGGCCCAGAAATCATTGCCCCTGCATACATATTCTTACATGTGTGTTATTTGCATGATTTCTCAATTTAATAGACCAGTGGCTGAATATGAAAGTTTTGGGTGAGTATGGGATGAGTTGATTAGCAAGAACGTTTTGACTCCAGCACATAGGCACTAACTGCACATGGTGACTTGCATACTAGCACTTTAACTTTCACTCTAATGTGTTAACTCTATCTTTAAGTATATTCAGAGGAAGTCTAAATCCTAATTTTCTCCTTAGTGCTAGTAGTATTAATTTGTATTGATGTTTTGGCAGCCTTTATTTCTTTAATGAAGAGATTTCTTTCAATTGAAATTTTAGGCCCTAAAGGATTTCGTAAGATAAACTAAATATTTATGAAGATTTTATGGTATTGTACATTAAAACTGAATTTGCATATTGTAGAAGTTAAGCAAAAAAACCCCATATTTTCCATGTTTTCTTTTTATGACAGATTGTCAAAATGTGCCTCCAGATGGTTGAATTTTAGAATGTTTTCTGGTGGGGGTGGGGGGGGGGAAGAATATAATGTTGAAATATAAGTCGGAAATATTTGTGAAGCTGCTCTTCAAAATTCGCATGATATAGGCAGAAACCATTTTTTGTGGAAATAATGATAATAATTGGTTTTCACAAACCTGTCATGGTACAGATCACTGTTGATGAGGTAGAAACTTACAGATTTATTGAGAACCTAACAGATCAATAGAGATTTAGTGTATTAGGATTTGTGTGTGTGTGTGTGTGTGTGTGTGTGTGAATATATTTCCTGAAGTATTAGTTTTGTAACAAGTGTAGTGTGTAATGTAGATTTTACTGTAGGTTCTTGTTAGTGACTATTAATTTAAGTATTTTCCACTTGTGATATCATACATAGCAGAATTTGCATGCTCACTATGAAGCACTTAACACAACAAGGTACATGGTGTATATGCTAACATTAATAGGCTGCATGTATCACACATTAGTTCTTTACACTGTGGAAGGCAACATGGTTCTTTTTGTACGATTATTTTTTTACCACTGGTGCAGAAGACAGAATTTAAAAGTACAAAGTGATCAGGACAAATCATATATTTGCAAGTAACAGTTTGATTTCACATTCTGAATAGTCAACATGAAAGGAGTCGCGATTACACAGATATGTGTATTGAAGTGGGAAATTTTCATTTTTACAAATGTACAGATAGAGCTTAAGTTTTAGAAAAAGTCAACAAAATAGACTGCCCTTTGTTACAATAATGAGTTTCTATTGGAAGGTAAATTTGAGTTCTGGCAATGATGATAAATGAAGTTCTCACAGTGAGAAATGCAATTTGATATGGATTTATTTTCAGTGTGTAAAGACTTTTTTGACGAGCAAGAAATATGGCAGTATTGAGTCCCTTTGGATGGTTTCTATGCAGTATGGTTTATCATGTGTGCACATCCATCTTTGTGCTTTGCAGTTCTTCACATTTGTAATACTTTTCTGTTTGCTGTTTCAAATGACTTTATTAACTTCCTAAGGAGCAGTGCTAAGGAGCAATGCAGAGTAACCATTAAATTTGTCTGAAAATGCATTTTCCCTTGTATGTGTAATATTCAGGGTCATTCAGGCATGCATCGGCAGACCTCATTTGTCTCCATGATATTCGCATTAATGTATCATGCTCAAGAGTTTTTGCCAAAGTTGCACATACAAGCTCATGATGTCTGTGCTGACTTTATAAGAATTTGATTGGTCCACTACTTTTGGCCGCCAGGAGGCAAAAAAGAAATGCTTTTTGCTTCGGCAGGTTTTTGTTGTTGTTTTTTTTTGCCCTCTCATATCTCATGCATTTACATGCAATAAAAACTGGGGGGTTTACTGCTTCATATGTGAACAAGCCTTTATCCTTTGAATATGTTGTGTATTGCCTCTTTCTAGGTGGACCGAGTTGATCAGGAAGATTGAGCTATGGGTTGAGATTCATGAGCTGAATGAACAAGGAGAATATGTACCCGTTGAATGCCATACCAAGCCTGAGGTTCTTACTGGAGGCATCTTCCAAATCAGACAGGTAAAATGAAGAATCTTCTCATGGTAGGAACTGCGCACACGGATTGTCGATACATTCATAGTGGTGGATAGCATAATTATTTAGAAATATACAGGAAGCAAAAATACCATTTAATAACTACTACATACAATCAGATCTGTCTTAGGACCTACCTCTATAGCAACAACTTTCCTGTAGTGACCACTAAAATAGATTTTCTTGGAGATAAATTATGTCCTTAACAATCTGTCTAAAGCAACCACCTTACTCAAAAGGCCATATTATTTGTTTCCTTTGAGTGGCTATCGACAGGTTTCACTGTAGCTGAAAAAGACCCTTACTTAAAAGACCCTCTAATAGCAGTATTACTATCTAGTGTAGTTCAGATACCACTGGGCACTGTAATTTTTGTAAAATAAGATATTTACTTCATATTCATGCACATAAAGGGGAAACATTTTATTCATAGTTTAATGATTACTCTCAGAATGATAGACTTTCTACAGCAGTAGCTTTAGTCCTCCATTTTGAAAGAATACATCCACCTATGGAATGCTCATACAGGTATTTGCGGTCCAGGAACTTAGATTATGTCTTATACATAGTGTTTTATATTGTCATGCTTGCAGTAATCAGGAAATACTGAAATATATTTTTGACTTTTTGATGCGTCACTTCTTGTCCAACTCTTGAGATCCTGATCTCTACTACAACAATGATACACATACATGTACTGCAAACTTAGAAACTATTAAAACAGTTAAATAGATGAAAAAATGAAAGAAATCATGACAATGAAATTTTTTGTGGCAGGGTCACTCTCGGAGGATACTGGTGAGGGTCAAACCCGTGCAGAACTCTGGCACCTTGCCCATCATCTGTGAAGCCATCACATCTATCTCTGTGGGTAGCATCTGTGCCCGCTCTAAGCTACAGAAGGGTCTAGATAGTTACCAAGACGGCGACCTGACACGGCTTAGGGAGAGATGGTCGGACGCATTGATGAAGAGGAGAGAGTATCTGGATGAGCAGATTCACAAGATTATGCATAAATCAGGTAGATGTTGGGGTAGTGGGATTAATAAAAATAAGAATGATGATAAGTGAATGTTTAGGAATCTTGGGATGGAAAAAATCTGGGGGGTGTTTCATAAAGCTGTTCGTAAAGTTACGCATGACTTTACGAATGGCTTGAATATGAAGTGCCACATGGGATGCCCAAATTTTTTCCTGACGTTTTAACAAAGTGTGACAGCATTTCCCATAAACTCAATTAAATTGTGGCAAAAAATTTACTCTGCAATAAAAAATGTTCTTAAACAGAAGTAATATAAATCTATGTCTGCATATTTCACCTTAAGCTGATGCTATTTATAATGACTGAGAATTCCATTTGGCTTGCCATATTCAAGTCGTTCATACAGTCATTCGTAACTTTACGAACAGCTTTATGAAACACCCCCCCTGCAATCCCTTTGTGCTTGAATAGTATCTTTACAAGGTTAAGGCTTCATGAAGAGAGAAAAGCTGTCATTTCTTAGGAGTAAAAAGAAAAGGTGCAAATATTTATTTTCCTGTATTTCTCCATTATCGCTTCCCCCTCACAGGAAGAACCCAGAAGGATACAGAAAGAGAAGCCAGTCTCATCAACCAATGGGTGTCACTCACAGAGGAGAGGAATGCAGTCTTGGTCCCTGCACCTGAGAGTGGGGTACCAGGTTCACCAGCCAACTGGACCCCTCCCCCAGGCATGGAGACACATATACCAGTACTATTTCTTGATATTGAAAGTGAGTTGATTTGAATTAATTTACATAAACCATAAGTAGATTTTGATAAACCGTGGTCAAACCATAACAACTAGTGTAAATTTAGTGCCCTATCCCAAACGTGCATGTTCATTATTGGACCTCTATAATTGTACACGCTATATCAAGCGCACTTATACGATGAAATTTGCACATACCGTGGTTTAAATCTAAACCACCTTTTTGAATTCTGGTTTTATTTCTCTTTGCTATATATGATTCGGCCCGCTGTAACCGGGGGTACAGCATTGTGTAGTGCCATCTCGCATCCATCAGAAAACAGTTATTGTCAGGCAACTTTAATGTCATAATCTGCGATAACGATCCCAAAGCCGATTTTCCTTCTTTCATGATGAGATATGAGGGCATATTTCTTAAATGCATTAAAGTCTGGAAATAAAACACTAAAAAATCACTTTCACATGCTTTTGGAACCCAGGGCACAGTGCTGAACAAATTATATAATTCATCAAAACAGTAAATGTTTAGTTGGTACCCCTTGGGTACCAAACACCACATCATATTTTGTATCACCTTCTAACTAAATGTACTTGTGACCAATAGACACTTAAATAGAACAACTCACAGATTGTGCAGGACAACTCACAAGAATGGAAGTGTTTGACTCTTGCCATGTCAATGAAATCTGATGCTATGGCAATAAGCAAGTTCATGGATACAATCTGAGCATGAGAAGATAAAGGTCATTTGGGTCAAAAATCTAAAACCCACTGACACGAATACTTGACATGCGCTAATTGTTGTGCACCCATGGTGCATTCCATGATACCCAGGTGGAAGTATTCTTTTCAAAAGGGGAAATCAAAGCTATAATGAGGCACCTCCATCACTTTGGGAGTGACTGTTCAAAGTGCACAAAAAGGGACCTCTCCATGCTTGAAATATCTGTGGATATTTGAGGTCATTTGGGACATGAGCTTATAACAAGTGCATATAAGTCAGTACAAGTTAGTATGTTTAAGTGTCCTTGAGAAATGAAATTACAACACACTATGAAAGGGGTCTATAAAGTTAAACTATGAATTGCAAGTATCAAAATAATTTTTATATTTTTTGTCTCTTTCTTTTTTTTCAGCTGATGAGATGGGTACATCAGGTTTGTTAGAAGGAATCCATGCAGCTGGTTTTAACTCCATCCTACCAAAGGAACTAGGTACCAAGATGGTCAACCTACCCATTATCAAGTACTATGAAAAGGATGTAAGCCTCCGACATTTCTCTGTGCTCTAGTAAAAATCTTTTTCACTGACTGACATTTGTGTAAATGGATTGCTCAGAGCATATTGTGGTAGATTTATTGAGTTAACAGCTCAAGTTACTCTATAACTTGGTTTTTTTGTTGTAAATCTAGAAGTTTGTTTGTTTGTTTGTGCATCACCAAAGCTCTGTGGAATAATCTTCCAGCTGTTATCAGGAAATCAAATTTTAATGCTTGGAGAAGAGGAAAAGAATTGCTTCACAAACTCATTTCTTTGCAGAAACTCACTATAAACTGCACCCTTTGTACAACTTTAAACCTGATGCAGTAAGGAACACATTCATTACTGCCTAACAAATTATATGAATATGTTTGTTTGAACTTTCTTCTCGCTATAGCTATTTTAAGTTCAAAGTTTAAAAAGAAGTTTGTTATAGCAGTTTTGCTTTGTATTGTTTATGCATTGAGCACTCAATCTTCTGGTTTTGCACTTATGTATATTTATTAAGAAAGAAATGAATGGAACTTTGAACTATTCTAACCATTCATCTGTAGGTGTGTGCTTCAGCATCGTGGGATTCTTCCCTCCACGACTCACCTTACCTCAACCGCAACACCAACCCCAACGAGCGAATCTATCTCATCGTGAAGGCAGTGGTGCAGCTCAGTCATCCAGCAACCATGGAACTGGTCCTGAGGAAACGCATCTGTGTCAATATCTACAAGAAGCAAGGCTTTGCAACGGCTTTCAGGAGGAGGCTTGGTAAAGGGGTACGTTGCGTCAGTGGTACGAGTATTCTACCAGTATAGTAAGGCATTGTTAGAACCACATCTGGGGGTGTTTCACATAGTAAAGTTGGACTTACAGTCGCACTTACATTCCTAGTTGCGTGCTGTATATTACACATCACCACATTGGTCAGATCATGTTCAAGGGACACGCGCTGTTCCGAAGTCTGTCAATGATACTGGATGCGCATTGGGGCTTACACATGACTCTATGAAAGTCCAACTTAACTCTTTGTAAACAGCCCCCTAGTATCCTGTGAAGCCTGTATGTAAAGACTGCTCTAAAGAGACAAGAAATGTTGTCTTTAAAGTTATCCAGCGCTAAATCTCGGCGTTGTATTTCCTCTCCTCTTATGATAATGAGATGCGCATTAGTGCATCAATAATAAAAGAGAGTTTTGCCAAATGTTGCACATACAAACTTGTGACATCATGTTTTCTCAAACTTTATAAGAATTTGATAGGTCCACACGTATTAGCTGTCAGGTGGCAAAAAAATGATTTTTTTTTTTCCCTGGGTGTTTTTTTTCCTACCTCACAGACCATTCACCTATATGTAAAAAATGCAAGGGTTTACTGCAGGGGTTCCAACAGAATTTCCATTGTTTAATTAAAATGATCTGCATAAAACCAACTTCCAGTCCTGATTAGCTACCTGTAGTACCTGATAACCTGAACTGTATGTAAAAATTGTATGATGGAACGGTTAACTAAAGCTAAAAATATTGGTAAATCTACTCCTTGAGAAATATACAGGAGCACAGACATTTAATTTGAGTGGCACATAAAGAGTTAATGATGATTATGATATGTATTTCCTCTATTTTCTCTTTCAGGACACTGTCCATTCCTGCGGTGTGACATACGAGATTGTTTCAAACATTCCGAAGGTAAATGTTTAGTCCTTTTGGTATTGTTTAAATGATATTGGTTACAAGATATTTATCTGGGCTAGATGGTTTTATTCATTCTTGATTATTTTTTCTAATCTTTGTGCTTTTTGGAATAGATGGGGGCTGTCGGGTGGTGCTTTATCCTTTGGTAAGGCATTAATCCTAATCACCAGGTCCCTCAGAGAAGACTTAAAGCAGGTTGCTTACTTAGAAGCATGCATGTTTTCTTTAATAGCAGTCAGGTAGAACAAACCAATAACCAATTTGCCTTCGAGTTGACTTCCAGAATACTGCCTCAGCTTTGTGAAGCATGCATGTATCACAGAATCATCAGGGGAAGGGATATTGGATATTGTGTGCAGTTGGAAACTTAGAGAAACAGTTTCCTAAAGTGTTATCCAATTACAAGTACTTGGTATTATTTCAATCTTTGACAGGCATCGGAGGACCCAGAAGACCGGGAATCCCTAGCCCTGATGGCTGCATCAGGAGCGGAAGAGAACGGCAGCACGGCGGACGGAGAAACATACATTGAGAAGTACACACGAGGCGTCTCGGCTGTAGAGAGCATCCTAGCTCTGGATAGGTTACGGCAGGAGGTCATTATCAAGGAGAAGCTCGCCAGTAGAGGGCGCAATTTGAGGAAGACATCCAGCGTACCAAACATACCAGTGAGTATTCTTGCTTGATTACACTTGTGTAATTTACAGTATACGTGTATGTTCCTTTTCATGGTGATTATTGTTGATGTACAAAAAGTATGCAACCCAAGCTTGTAAATTTGTTGATTTTTCATAACCCAACCCCCCAACCACAATATTTTCCAGTTTCGTTCTGTCTTGCACCTTTTTCAGTTGCTCTTCTTTCCTTCTTTCCTTCTGCAAGTTCCCTCTATACCGTTTCCTCTCCCTTTTTTTTTTTTTTTTTTTAAATCAAATTTAATCATTCCCTCTTATTGTGTCTTCCCCTAATATTTGCACTTCTCTGTCTTCTCAATTACTGGTACACAGTTATCCCTTAAGAGAAACTGCTTTTCCCTCTTTTGCTGTACCATGTAACTTTTGCATGAAAGCAATAAGAAACAAATATATTGGAGATGTTATCTCTTTGAAATATTGTTTTGTAGACACCTAAATATCTTTCCTTATTATTGAATTATAGCCAGTATTCTACTACTCAAATAAAGATGTAAGTTTGGATACATGTACCTTCTAAATTTTCTCACCAAATGTTTCATTTTATTTTTATTCAAAATTCCATTATCAGAGCTGTGTATGCTTCCATTATATTCATTATTTACATATGTCAAACAGAAAATCTGTTTATGCTATATCTGACATCCTACACATGCATATGCATGATTCGTATAATTTTTTTCATACCCTTGTAGAGCTCAAAATAATGAACCATCTTGATTTCATATATTCTTATTTTTTATGCATTTTTATGTCACATTGAAGCATTTCAGTTTATTTTCTTTGCACTACATTGTCATATCTATGATGCCATGAATGTTCTTTGCAACAACAAATATACCAATAAAGATGTGTGTTCATGTCATTGTCATAACTACATTTCTTTTCCAGTATATGGAATTGTAACTAACGGCATGTTATCATTAACTTGCAAAACAGTGATTGCACGCAGGAATATGCAGTGACAAGGATGATGCAATAAAAAATGAAAACTCCTCACTTACAATTGATTTGCGTGGAAATTATCTACATTTCGAATGTTCAAATATTTTTGTCGTTGCTTGACCAGTAAAATGATACAGAAGTCTATTGCTACCAGAACCAGGTATTAATTGTATGATGCTATAGAATGAAGCAATTCAGAACTCACTTGGTTAAATAATAATCTGTATGCCATTTCTGTGATGAAGTATTTCAAGGCTTTAAGTTTTTATTTTCCTCAAATGCTTGATAAAACTGATATTACTAGCCATGTTTGCAGTTTACTGAAATACTTATCGTCGCTGGGGTGACAAGACCTTGTATCTCAATTTTGGGAGAAATTTTAGTTATTTTCATAATCTTAATTGCTAGAAACACTTAAAATGTATTTTCAAACCCTCATGTCTATCTGCGAAACTTGACGCCTCCAATGGCTATTTGAAGCCTTGTTTTTTGGCTCTCCTGAGCACTCTACATTCAACGAGGTTTTGTCGCCCCAGCGAGGTTATATAGATGTATACTCAGTCATGCAATGTCCATATCACCTTATATATTTCCATTACAATTCATACCCCATTGCTATCCCATGATTCCATACAGGGTTCCATTTCACGCAATCTTGATATGAGTCGATCCATGGACTGCCTCGATGAAGACTTCAGGGTAGGCATATTATTCATTTCTTAAATCTCTTTACCATCTTTCTCTTCTTCTGGTTATGGTGAATTTTTTTGAAAGATCAAGGCACTGTTTGATATTAGTTTTCATTCACAAGTTCCAGTTGCGTAACTGAAGTGTGGGAACATAGCATCTGAACTGTTAGCAAATTTTAAAGCAAAGTTGCTACTAGACATCTTTTATTATTAAAACAAGGTCCTCCTTCTAAATATGTTTTTAAAAGTTTATTAATAGGAGATATGTACTTTCAAAGGCTTTTCCTGGCATTTAGAGAGCCTACTGTGCCCAGATTTTATTTTTTTAATTTTTTTATTCACTGGAGTAGATTCTATTTCATTTTCTGTTGGGGAATTTGATCTGAATTTGTCACTGATCTGTTCAGTTTTAGATGCTATTGTGAACATTTGTGTAGTGACAAACCAACAAGATTTTTGAGGAATCATGTTTATCCCCTTTTCATTTTTTTTTTTTCATGTCCAAAGAAGTTGATGGTTGTAGTAGCTATGTAAACAGGTCTGTAGAGGGCTGTCTTTTTTTCTTTTTCCCTTTTTTATTTAATGGATTTTCAAAACTTTTTATGCTTTGTTTTTTATTTAAGTTGGGATGGGGACTTCGCCTTTAGACTCTCAGAGCTTGCCATATTTCACATTATTTCTAATGGCTCTTTGCTTTTTGTTTCCAACCTCTTTCCTATTTTGATACCTCACGATGCCAAATTGGTCTGTTGGGTGACATATGTATTATGAACACTGTGTGATATCTGTATTGTATGTACTGGATGTTACGTAACATAATGTGGGAATGCCAACATATATGGTATCATTGTCAAAACCATATTTCTTGTGATATTGTCCATTATTACATCACACCTTATATATATATACACATGTATATACCCTTAATCATGTATGCATTTGTTAAACTTTAATTTTTCCAAAACTTAAATATGTTACCGTTTTTGTACACTTCTGTTTGCTCATTATTTTCTTTTGATTACATGAAATATCTCCTTTTTTCATATTTATATCATTTCTGAAAATATTGCAAAACTATTTTCATTCATTTTTTGTTTGTATGAGTATGTTATTTCATGTTTTAATGTTCCTGATTTTTTAGCAACATTCCTTTCCTCATGAAATTCTTCTTTATTCTTCTGTTTACACTTTTTTGTATTCAAAACCACTTATTTTGTTGTAATTTGCACATGTTTTCATTTTTTTTTCTTTTATATCTCTATCCTGGTATATAATTATTATTTGTTATTGTCAAAAGCTGTGATTTTGTACATTTATGAAATTGTCTATGTCATATTACTTGGACCTGTGGGATATTGTGTGAATACCACTTTCATGTGAATTGTATAAATGATAGTTACCCCTGTATGGGTTCTTTTACTAGATGTAGCCTTGCAACCGATGCATGCCTTCAGTCGCCACCAAAATAGCAACCACCTGTACATTTTGCACAACTGTATCAAACAGTGAAACAATTTCTGTTTACCTCGTCAATAGCTTGAATGAAATAAATTGAAATACATTAGGTTATCATTACTTTGCATTTATGCTACCAACCTTCATAGATACTCCGTTGGGAGAGTCTACGCAACCTAGGACCACCCAGCTCTCCGACCCTCTCAGCAGGAGCTGGAAGTCCTATGCTGCACATGAGTAAGACCCCCTCCCGCCCCCGAACGCTCCAGGTATCCTCGGATGCCAAGTCCGAAACCAGTGACTATTGTGGCTCCCCAGGCAGCATGCAGTTCAGCTCCAGCCCAGGGGCGAGTCCATCGCATCCCAACATGAGCCACGCCCATCCTGGGATGACCTCTACAGCGCACCCCTTGATGGGCGGAGTACACCCCTCCGGGGGTCCCATACTACCCTCCATGAGCCCCTTGCTTCCTGGAATGGGGCCTGCAAACCCCAGGAGGTCCAGTACGGGCAAGTCAGGAGGCAAGCAGCTTAGACCAGTCCAAGAGGAGGCGAGGGCTGCTAGGGCTGCTGCAGCAGCTGCACCCAAGGTAGAGGTAAGGAAAGCATGTTCTACTGTTACAGTTCTCCTGTTTACTTTTATGATGCTTTGCACATTGTTGGGTTGTTTACCTAAAGAGTTAGAAAAATTATTAGTTATTGAATTCATGCATTTGAATTTTCAACAAACATACTAATCCGATAACATGATTATCACAATCATGTTATCATAATTTGGAATGTGCCCTGTATTGATCTGAAGTTGTCTCTCATCTTCATCAAATCTCAACATGCACCTCCATTTTTCTTTCATTTTGTAAAAAGTAGTTGCAGACAGTGAATCTTTTAAAATGTTGTAGACTTTGCTTTGCTGTGGTTATCTTTGCATGGCTTTTGTGGTATCCAGCCTCAATTAAATATGAAAAATCAGGTTTTTTTTGTTTTATTTTTCCAATCAGTATTCTTGTTTCGTACAAGTTTGTTCATACTGTATCATATTGTCCAATAGTCTATAACATCACATAAATGTTCAGGGCGTACGTCATGCTAGTGTATTAATTAACTTTAGATTAGATTACAGAAATATGACTTTTAAGTGTTGATTTTCATGTCTCCATCCACCGAAGGTGGCGCCTGAGCCATTACTGGTATGTTGTGGGGTAGTCCATCTGTCTGTCCCTTTTTGTTAATGCTGTATCTCAAAGACTGTTTGAGGTATACACTAAAAACTTGGTACTAGTATGTATCATTATAGAAAGATGATCTGATTAGATTTGAGGTATGGTAGGGCAAAGGTCATAGTAGTCAATTACGCAATTTGAGGTTTTAGCTTTGTTAACCCAATATCTAAAAAAAAGTGGTGGTAAAACCTTCAATTTTGGTGCTAGTATGCATCACCATAGTGAATCAAATTGATTAGATTTTCGGTTCAGTAGGTTATAGGTCATAGGTCAAAGATCACAGGGATCAATATGCATGAAATCACATATTTGTTAGTTACTTCTTTTCTTTTCAATCACTATATTTCACTTATTTTGAATGCATGACTATTAAGGAAATAAAGTTGACCAGGCTTTTGGGTTGTAAAGTCAAAAGTCAGAGAGATAATAATTGAAATGTAATTACAAGTGTTTTATTCTGGTTGTCACCATACCTGTAATTCAATGACTAAGCCATGTTATCTATATAAAAGGCGGAAGCATATACATGATTCTCACCAGTACATAACACCCATGGTTCCAGTACCATGCGTAAAGGGTTTCAGACAAGGAAGAACCATGTGTGAAATTGCTGCACCGTGCGTGGCAACAAGGGTAAAAAAATATTGGAGTATATATTCCTAACAATAATGATAAATGTCACAGATTGTCTTGCTTTTTGGCAATGTATTTTCACTTATATGCCATTAGTAGACGACTCCTGCTTATTTTTCATCCTTTTACTATAGCATATACTGCCGCCACACCTAACTTTAGGTTTTATTCCGTAAAAATTTCTGAAACTTTCACGCTTTGCGCAGAGTGGGAACCGTGTGGTTTTTTTTTCTAGTGAGAACCCTGGTAACACATACGGACACCTCAAATCACAATGCATGCATGGAGGAGAAGATCCTCATAAATTCAAAAAGATGAATGTCACTACATCTCCTATACTACATCTCCTACAGTATATGCTGCATATACTGTAGGAGATGTAGTGACATTCATCTTTTTGAATTTATGAGGATCTTCTCCTCCATGCATGCATTGTGATTTGAGGTGTCCGTATGTGATGTTTTTTTCCATTCAGTCACTGTTTTCATTTTGTAATTTGTGGTTTTGGTTGTTGTTTTGTTTGTTTTGTTTTACCGTTTAGTATTCAATAGTGAAATATGTTTAGTTTATTCACATGTTTAGTAATATTTTATTACTGATTCACCCCTACCAGCTTTTTTCTAATATTCACTTTGAAATTGTACGGCTGCTGGCTGAAGTATAAACTTAAGAAATGAAATAGATTAAAGAATTTTTTTAAAGATCATAATAATAATGGACAATGCTGACAAGTGCACCTTATTAACATGTTATTTGCAGCGGAGTTGTTTGTTGGTTTGCAGTGCTTTTGATTTTTGTTCATTCTCTCTTCCCTTGAAATCTCTAATCAGATACAGGCAAGGAGAAGCTTACCCCTATAACACACACTCACCTTAGCGTTTTATTGGTATGTATTAACAAGTCAGTGTTTTACCCTTTAAATACTAATATGACTTTAAAGCATCTTTCACACATGGCATGGTAAATCCCTCCCAACACCTGGTAGCAAGGTGAATTGGTATAAGCCAAGAATGGTTCTTTTTGAATTATTCTAGCAGATGCAGATATGTGCTTGAACCACAAGTTATGGGGTTCGAATCCCTGCCGCAGCACTAATGATTATCCTTTGGCAAGACATTAATCTAGATTTGCCACACTTGACCCAGGTGTAGTAAGTGGGTACCTGGTAGGATTTATTCCTTGAATGCACTGAGCACTACAGTAGCTGTGCTAAAGCCTGGGTAGTAATATGCTTGCAGGGGCCCTTTGGAGAACAGTACATAGTACTGAAGAGACTACCCTGGGACTGGGTAAACAAAACATATTATTATCATTATCATTATTACGTTAATAAGGAAATACATGGAAGGGACCTTTTGTTGTAGAAAAGATGGCTGTTTTGGTTTTGATTTTTGTTGTTGTTTCATATGAACTGGGCTTAAAGGGAAATGGTGTGTTGCCTGCCACTTTAGAGAACACTCTGATGGTTGAATAGATTTGTATTCAGATCGGGAAAGATCAAGTGATTATCACGCCAAATTTGTGATTCGGTTTCAGCAACTTTTTCAGGGATGTAAATCATCAGCAGAATTTATTGAAAAAAAAAATATTTTAGGGAGCTCTGGAAGGGTAGAGGGGCCCTATCCTCATTTACCACATATTTGTAAAATTTTAAAGCCTTTTTCATTGTTTTGAAGTGATAGTAATTTCAAATCCCCAAGGTGTATTTGGCTCAAGAAACTGATACTTGCTGTAGAAAAATTATGCAAGACCTATATCCTTGACAACCTCATTCAGCCCATTTGAATAACTTAATTATTTCATTAAAGCATTGATAACAGTTTATATATACCCTTTAGAGGATATTCTGTGATCTTACTGCTCCTGTTATATTCAGTAGTGTCCATGGAAAAAATATATATATTGACAGGAGATAATCAACAGATCTATGAATTGATAATTACTTCATACTTGGAAAAAATTGCCTTATCCTAAATGTGAACACTTTGTAGCATACGTAGTATTAAATCCTTCCCTTGCTTGCTGAGTTTTCCAACCTTTGCCTGAATACCAAATTTGCCAAGATTATCGCTTAGAAGTCAAAAAGGTTTGCTTGCATGAACAGGCCTGTCCTACATTTTCTGGGTAATCATCACTGTTTGGTTGATACTGCATTTGCTGCACCCATGTTGACCCTTACATAATAACTTTATTAATGTGTCATATGTATATGTATGAATTTAGTACCTATAGTAATGTCCACTCCATTAAATCAGCACCTTTTTCCTTGAACATGCTTGCTCATAAAAACCCCTTAAAAGTGCCTCTAGTTCTTCAGAATTTTCCTTTTGAAATATTTGAGGGACATGACAGTACATGAAAAACTTATTGGAATAGCGTGACATTGCTTGATTTCCCATGTAATATTGATTCTGCCATGTCATTGGTATTGAATTGTGTTGTTACTGAAGAGAAAATAAAAAGTTCAGTGTCAGAAGTTATCTTGATCATGATGTAATTTGAGTTTGTCTCTCTTATTCTTGTCTCTGCAGGCAAAAACGCTGTACTATGCTCACAAAAGACACCGTGCAATAAGGATGACGGAAGAAAAGATAAACCGTCGTAGATCTGACCCGCCCCTCATATCCATCGATGCCAAATCCACCCCTCCAAAAAGTGAAGTCTTCCATAGAGAGTTAGCTTCAGCACTGAACCAGTCTGCAGAGTCTGATGTTGGTGGGAAAAAAACATTTCTTGCAAGGGGAGATGGCAGTTCTTGCTCTGGAAGTGCTATAGATAATGGTTTAGTCTGTCTTTCCTCCCAGCATATGGACCATTCCAGGACTGTACTGAGAACAAGCCAAAGTTGGGAAGGACCACTGGTGTCTGTTAGGGATGTTCTTGAGGATGAAGATTTCTCCTTCCAATCTCCATCCCCTGTACCAGGAATGGATTCTTCCACTCCTGTACATTCATGCAGTGGGAGTTGGGAGATACCATCTGATCTTAGAGGTAAAGATTTACATGGAGGGGGACATGGCAATGACATGTATCTGACGTTTGGATCCTGCAGTCTCGTGGAACCTATTTATTTAAATGAAGAATGTATTTTAAAAGATGACCAACCAATTTTTATTAAGCCCAAGTGGGTTTGTCAAGAACAGAAATTCTGATGACAGTGAGGTTGAAAAATCTGAAGAAAACAATGAATGGTTCATACATTGCATTTGATGAACTTGCACTGTACTTGCAGTCTGTAAACTGCATCTTTGCCAAAGGAATTTATGCGTACTGTCTAATGTTATCATGACTTTACATCACTATACACTCCTTCTCTTGTGTCAAGTAGGTTTATGAGGTCCATAATACAGTTGAAAGTTAGTTGATGTGTTTATTATACTGAGGGTAGTCATGCTTACTGATACACTTTTTGAAAGGCACACACAGGCATATAGTTATTTATAGCCCCAAAAAGAACCTTGAATACAAAGCCATTCACAAATTTAATCTTTTTATTGCTTGAGATATCAAAGAAAATTGACCTAAAGATTCCACAATATTTTGCATGTGATCACAGTGTTATTAAGAGACTTGACCAGGTTTTGAAATTCAAGATTCTCATTCTCATATATAAAATTTGCTTATTTTCCTATACTTGCTACTCTGTATTATTGAATCATCCAGTCTCATCACTACATTATTTATTTAATGATAAATGAGATCATTTTAATGTAAGTATATACAGGTCACACACATGCTATAAAGTATCATACATCTCCCCAGTTGGAATTCCCCATTACAGCCTGTTGAGATAAGATGCTGTAATCTTTGCAAACGTTCTGGCCGTTTTGGATGGAAACATGACAAGAATATTGAAATACCAAACAGTACGGATTTCTCTCCATTCCTTCAGACGCTGAATAAGAAACTGATAATTCATGATTCCCCTGTCTTAAATGGTCATAGTTTGAAACAGTATGGTTTTAACATTTGCATAAAAGCTTGGGACGTTTTTCTGAGATATTGCAATCATGTTTCTATGATTATCAGGTTTTTTAGATTTTTATCTGTATCTTTTTTTTTCTAATTTTTGTTTAAATTTGTTGACCTTGATATTTTTTCTGACTTGCTATAAGCATATTATGACTTATGCTTTAGGTTTTATTTGTTGATGTTTTTCTACTTTTCATGGCAATGTCATGATTTGCAGGTGGGATTGTGTTTTTTTCTTGCCTGCTTGTATTTGCTCTTGTTTTTCAATGTTATAAGTATGATTCTTATGATTTTTCAGTCTTTCTCAACATTACTTTGATATTTTCTTCTGTTAAGACCATGAGAATATCTTTTTATATTCTTGATGTTTCGTCCATTCCCAAATGTACAGTTACCTTTTGAAAATGCAAATGTTCCATGCTCATTCAAACATGGCTTGTGCTATACTGTGTGTGCAAACGACATGCATGTAGACAATCAGCTATAACTCTTTGTTTGTCACAAATGTGTCCCTCTTGCCCAATCTATGTGATTACCTCTGTTATAGTAATCTGGAATCAGGACGTTTTTGTTTAATAGGAATTACTCACATGGCGCCTTCTCTGCCTACCTATTTTAGGCCAAAGATGGCATGGTCCCTGAAATCGCAGGCCTGACAAACCATGCTTTTTGCAACACGCCATCTATAGCTGGTAGCAGGTAGGTGGAAATCATGTCTTACATGGCAGTTTATGCTATTGAAATGATATCGTCCAGATTCTGGACCTGTTATAGTTGATAATGGAGCCTTTTGCATGTCAGTGGCCTGTCAGTGGATAGGTAGAAATTGTCACATTATTGTATCCAATTCGAATGAATCTGTAAAGTTGATTTTTGTGCTATTTATAACAATGAAATATCAAAGAAATAATCGATTAGCCTTTTTTTTTCAATCTTTGGGGAAATTTGTTGTGCATAAACTCTCCATAACACAATGGTACATGTAGCAGGGCAGTTGAGTTCGTCACATAAGTTAGATGAGAAGTTTAGATTTTTCACAAGTTAGATTGCATCAAGGTTTACACAGGAAATGATATTATGGCATGTGTGTGAGTGTAACCCAGTCCCAACAGCCATGTATGAAATTTATGCACTAGCCACATGGGTACTGTTTCACTAGCAAGTTTTGAATGTAAGAAAACATAAAGTTTGAATTCTGAAAGGCAGTACTGTACACTGCCTCTGGTTATTACCTGGCCCCAATGCCTGTATTGACCATATCAGCTACATTTAGTCATACCATTCCACTTAAAATTGTCAAAAAAAAGGGTTGCCAAACAGTAATTTTTCTGCTTGGAGCCAGAAAGGCTTAATTCATATACATGTATATGTAGGTTGGCATGCCCTTCTGTCTCCAGACAATGTGGTATACTGCTCAAGTTGTTTCTTTTCTTAAACTGCCCACCAGTATTCTGCCAATAAGAAAGAATTGGTTTGAGTTCTTCCAGACAGTCAACATCGAAACCTGCGTAATTTTAGTCTTACGATGTTTGTGTATTCTGTCATCACTGTCACACATAAAGATTTTTCATGATACATCTCTAAATATGACAGTGAAAAAAAAAAGATCACAAAATACAAGTATTTATTCCATCTTTTCTAGTTCCTTGAGATATTCATTCTTGTGACAGCTATATAGATATGAAGTGACATTGTGGAGAGGTCAGTCTGTTTCTTGCCTAAAATAACTTTTGGTTATTTTATCCATGGCATTCTTTTTTTTTTTTCAATTTAATCTAAGTAAATACTAAGGTCTATTGACACTAATTTCTGAACGTAACAAAGAGGGCTGTTAACACACATTTAAATTATATAGCTCATGATTCCATACTATGAACCAGTCTATAATTCACGAAATGATGTAACCACTAGTATTTTATATTTGACAGTGTATTAAAATGACAATCAGTAATTGAAAAATTGGTATCTGTGCTATGAAGCAGCATATTTTACAAACAGTTTGTGTGTGTGTGTGTATGTGTATGTTTTCATTGTTTTCATGACATACACTATGTGCAAAAATTATGTTTTATAATGATATTCTCTTTTAGAGAGTTCATTGATTAACATTACTTGAATTGGCCTCTAAGGGCTGGTTGAACCTCATTGATAATAATAGTGATTTCAAGATTTACAATGAAAGGTACACCTAATACACCCTACTATGTTGTGTGTACTTGTGATTACTAGCATGTTCATGTATACTATGTGTTATGGTAGGACACCTGTAGGGTGTATCTTCAATTAAAAATCTCGTTAAGGCTTGTTCACGTACAAAGCAGTAATTCCCACTTTTTTATGTGCAAGTGAATGGTACATGAGGTGGCAAAAAATAAAAAATTCGCTGATGCAATAGCATATTTTTACTTCCATGTGACAGAAAGGTGTGGATCAACCATATCCTTACAAAGTTAGCACAAAACATGATGTCACAAGTTTGACTGCTCAACTTTTGGCAAAAACTCTTTTTTTTATTTGGAGTTGATGCGTTAATGCGCGTCTCATTATCGTTAGTGGCGCAAATTACCTTGCCATGTGTGAATGCTAAAATAACATGGGGGCTCGCTGCTGGATATCTGAGTAAGCTTATACTGTCATTGTTATTCATGACATCTGACCAGCCCTTAGAAATTCAGACATTTTTATTAAATAAAGACAATGATTTATATATTTTCGTTGAAGTAGTGTCATCCCATATCTATCATCTTGTATTATTGTTCATGTCAAACTGTGATATCACTTTTGTAGTTCAATACTTGTATGTATGTCTGAAATTGTAGCGATGCTGCCATAACAATCAGAGAGGTATTTTGTATCCTTTTATATAAACGTTTTGCACATGGCTATTTAAATAGACTCTGCCAGCTATTGGTTTGACAGTGTGAAATATAATTTGTATATAATTGGAAATCAACTTGGCTTAAATTTGCTTTGAAATGATGCAAATTAGGTGCAATTAGTGAGACAATTGTAGCCATGAAGTAGAGATTATGAGAATGGCATTAGGAAATACCAGTAGTGAAATTATACTCATGCATATATTTTGTTATATGATTGTCAGATGATTAAAGCAAGATTTCCTTTTTTTTTCATTGTCGCAGAAGAAACCAAATGTCTTATGCTATTTGTGAATCTGAGAAAAGTGCAATTATCGGTGTAGGGTAAGACACAAAATGGCTTTTGTGTACGTGTTATGTAATAAAACAAGTTACCCTGTGTAGTGTACGTTTAGGTAGATTTGTACATTTTGTCTCATAAAACTGATTTAAGTTGTGTACATGTGGTCAATGTATGTATGTTTTCCTCTTCTTTTTTTTTTTTTAGTGTTTTCTTTATATTTTGGTTCATACATGTATAACACTTTCTTCTCATCATTATTCTAAATGATGAAATAATAGTAGAAATTTTTTTACGGAGTTTAGCATTGAAATGTGCGGTGTTGAACCCCCGCCCTTTTTTTTTCAAATTTCCATTTATGATTTTTCCCACTATTTTTGCTTCTCATGCTTCAATTCCAATTTCCTTACCCTTTCCATCTTATTTTAGTTTTCTTTGTTTATCATTTTAAAAGTTTTACTCAGTGTGGAAATCCTTTCAGTTAGAGCTTGTTATTCCGAAGGTTCGAATACTCCAAAGGTCGTTATTCCGAAGGTTTGATAGTCCTACTGTTTGGTATTCCTACTGTCCATTATTCCGATGGTTCAATTCTCTGAAAATGAATTAGGGTTTGTTAATCTGAAAATGAAATGGGGTTCATTAATCTAAAAATGAAATGGGGTTCATTAGTCCCAAAACGACAAGGGGTATGTTAGTCTGAAAGTGAAATAAGGTTTGTTAATCCAAACATGAAATAAGGCTCATTAAGAAATGCTATTTTATTTTATTTTTTCGGATTAATGAACCCTATTTTATTTTCGGACTAACAAACCTTGTTTCATTTTCGGATTAACGAACTTCCAGGTATATCAAATTCGTGTGTTCGAAATAACTGACCTTCGGAATAAACTTTCAGAATAACGAGCCTCACCCATCCTTTTATCTTTACTTTTTTAAAAAAATCTAAACCTTGTATAATGTATCTGTTGTCCATTATAACTGCATTTCAGTCCATTTATTTATTTCGATCAGTTGCTTGTAAGCTTTATTCCGTGCCTTTTTGCCTTTTTTTATTCAACACTTGGAAATATGACAGTCATTCTCTTTCTCTGTTTCTCAGACACAATTTTCCAAGATTTTTCGTCTTTTTTCTATTCCATCTAGTAAGATAAAGTTGTGTGATTATGCCATGAACAAACACAACATCATGGTATGCTTTTTAATGAATTTCAGCAATCTTCCATCTGCTTATCTTACTGTCTTTGCCATTTATATGTGTAATGTGTATAAAATGTGTCATTGTACTTACCATGCCTATGTGTATTCAAAGTCACATGTATGTTTTTTGTTGCAGAAAGCAAGTGTTTTATGCAGTAATACAACTGCATGTCTCAAAAAATATATTTTTTCTTTTAATCTTTGGTCAGTAATGTTTCCGGTAAATGAATTAGGATATAAGTTTTCTTAGTTAAACTATGATTTTAGAACATTTTCTCTGTTTTGACAAATCTTATCTGTAATACTTTGATTTTTTTATCATCAAAGATTTATTTGCAAAGTACTTGGTTAAGCTTTAAGAGAAGAAATCACGTCAGCTTGGAGTTATGTCATGGTACGTTGTACTGCCCACTGTTGTGTGTGTGTGTGTGTGTGTTAATGTACACGGTTGTACATGATAATGAATAATCGAAATGATAAGTAAACTACGTAATTTGTGTTGATGAAATGCTTTTGTAAATATTGCTACATAGAAGAGATTTTTATTACATTTGGGGAAAAAGAAATCCGAATATGGATGCCTGGCTTTTCACTGTTATTATTTGTGTTAGCCGTTTTTCTTTGCAAATAATAGTGAATGAGTTTATTTTGGAAAATGTGGGATGGAGGGAAACGTTGAGAGAGGCAAGGGAAAGAGAGAGAGAGAGAGAGAGAGAGAGAGAAATATCACTGGAGAGTGAGAGAGAGCGAGAGAGAGAAGGGGGAGAAAAGAGATGACTAGTGAGAGAGAGAGAGAGAGAAAGAGAGGATATAGCATTTGAAGATTAGGCGAAATATGAAAAGAAAGGAAGAAAAGAAGTTACAGGATGACTGACGTGAGAGAGCAAGAATATACGGTATGGCAACAAAATAATGGCCCGACGTTTTCATTGGCAACATTTCAATATTAGTACGCGTCCAAACTCGATGAACCCTGTTATCCAGTGCTGAAATTCACCTGAATCATTTTTAGAAAACACCGTAAGCACACTGCCTCCGAAGTTTTGTGAAGAATGATTTTGAGATGTTGCCAATAATGATTTTCGTTGCATTTTTTCAGAAACACTTCAAAATGAAATAAGACAGAGTGCAATTACTGCAATGACAATAGCATTTGGTGTTTTCTAAAATAAAATGTAGAAATTGTGTGCATGGGCATTATTATACCAGAAGGATGCAGCAAACTTACCCTTCGTGTATCATTCATTTAGCACTTTGAATGTTTAAAAAGTCTTTATTTAAGATGACACAATTCATAAAGATATAAAATGGTAACAGGTCTTCAAAAAGTCAAACATTGTTGATTAATGAGCCACTGTTATGAATAGGGCCATGTCCATCAGATCGTTACCATTAATTGTCCCTTGACAACTATAATACCGGGAAAAGGAGATGAACAGAAGAAATGCAATTTTTTCTTGCAGATCACAGGCCCTCCCCCGCCCCCCCCCCCAAAAAAAAAAAAAACTGTACGAAATGTTGGCATGAAAGGCAACCATCATGGCTTATAGATACTTTGAACAAATCTACAATCAGTGAAAGAGGTGTATATGAACCCCTCCCCCCCAAAAAAAAAACAAAAACAAAAACAAAAAACAAAACAAAACAAAACAAAACAAAAAACAAAAAACAAAACAACAACAACAACAAAAACCTTAATGATGGACAAGATTTTCGAAATTTGGAAAATTTGATAATTCCTGACTGAATAGTTATTTCTGGAAGATCCTTGATAACTAATTTGATGTAATCCTCCAATGATTTGGCATAGGCGTGATCCTCTCTTCTGTTACAGAAACAATTGTGAAGCGGAACGTTCCATTCATGTTTAGAGGAGGGTCATACACGTCCCTTCAGGAGGGGTTCCATACTGTCTTGAACCGAGTCCTCTTTATTCAGTGATGCTAAGACACGAGTCTTTAATGGCGATGACCTCCTGCGTAGATATGGAAGTCGTATGGGAGAGAGAGAGAGAGAGAGAGAGAGATGGAGAGAAAGAGAGAGGGGGATATTTTGATTGATAATTTGCAGTGGAAGATAAGTTTTGAAGTATTAAAAAAAAATTAAAAAGACATTTCGTAGCATGATAGCATTGACTGATATTTTAAACAAGCTCCGATAAGTCAATAGAATGTGTTGTTAAGACCATGGATTGTCAAAATCTATATCCAGGAAAAAAAGGGGAGCCCTGAGATAAAGGTTTAGAAATATCAATTTTATACAAGAATGACAAATAGCCCCCCCCCCCCCCATTCCCCACCCTTTCATTTGTCATTTGTCTTCCAGTATCTAGAGATTATAATGAAATAAGAACTCGAAAACTCTAGCATGAAAGTTCATCTGTATTGGTAATACGATGTTAGAAAAGTTCAGCTATCGCCATCGGGTAACCAACATTGCTGAAGAGAGCCGTAGTAGGTAAATAATTTTGTACTGAGATCATAGTTCACCTTTTTTCCAACAAAATGATACTATGTTGGAAAATTATCAACTTATGTCATGTGCAACCCTTCCCCAATCTAGCAACGCCCCCTATGATCTAAAAGCAATTGAAGAAAATATGAGTAAGGGAGTAAACAAAATAACAGAGGTGATAGAAATAAGAAGGAGTACGGAAAGTTGGACCAAAATAAATACCCCCCCCCCTCCAACGCACAAAAAATTCAACTGACCTCTGATGACAGCAAAATTCAATCGCTGTGAAGATGGCGAGCATGATAGCGACGACGACCTGTATACCCCCGATGACTGTCACTGACGAATCAAACCCGTACTGGTGTACGACCACACCACCAACTGACGGACCAACGAAATTTCTGCATGTTGACGACACATAGATATCTTTATTATTATCGTTATTATCATTATTATCAACATCAATATCATCATCGTCGTCGTCGTTATCACAATCATCATCATCATCATTATCATCATCATCCCAATCTTCATATCTTTATGATTTTGTGAAAGGTGTTTTTTGACAAAGAAATAGGAATTAACAAAAAAAAAATATCAAAACTGGAAAGTCTATAAAGTCTGTGCACAACGCGACACGATTACAAAGTATATGATAATAAAAATAATTAGCGGTATTTCTTTACCATCGTATCAGTTGGGATTTCCATCTGATTAACACAGTTTTTAGTTCAAAACTGTCCTTCTAATCGACACTGATGAAATTCGGAAGAGTTCACTGAGAAACGAAACTACCCTTCACACTACTTGCCCATTAATTCCTGGAAATTTCTCCTCGCAAATGAAGAAAATTTCAAAAAAGGGTACTCAGGGGTATCATCTTCAACAAAAAAATAATCGCCAACCTCTAATGAAGAATTCAATTAATGAATAAATACTTGTAAACAAAAATGAGTTATACTTCATGCACTGCTGCGCACAGCTAGTTATCAAATACTTTTCAAGCTAGTTATAACATTAACATTTTGATCTGTAAGTTATTCAGAATTCAATTTCATTCAATCATATTTTCTTTGAAAATGTCGCATATACATGCCAGATCTAAATGTGTTGAAAATACTTATAAAAAAATTAAAGAGTGGAAATCGTTGTTTGAGTGGAGTGGAGGAGGGGACATCCACCCCCCCCCCCCCCCCTCGATTTCAGCCCATGCTGAAGTAATGGTGAAGTTTTCTTACAATGTATCCAGTTTGATTGGTGTTTACATGCAGCCACTACATACCCAAGAGCCAGCAGGCTATTGAAAATGCCCGAAACGACTGCCTGAGTGCTCATATCATCTGGAAGACCATTGTTTCTGTAGGCAAGAGGAAAAAACAGAGAAAATGAAAGATTGTAAAGGTTATTGTGAATGATAAATAAAGTGTATATATATATATATATATATATATATATATATATATATATATATATATATATATATATATATAAAGAAGTAAAGAGAGAGAAGAAGAAAGAGGAGGGAGAATGGAGATGAAGAAAATACAGAGGATGGGGGATTGGTGGGGGGGGGGGGGGAGATGACTTTGAAATTAAATGTATTCTATGGATATGAGCACAGGTTATAAGGCATGTAAGATCCTGGCATTAGATTTCATTTCATAGGTGGGATATAGTAGAAATTAGCAGTAGGTTATTGTTTATGTTCATAAAGACAAAGGGTACGATATAGGCTGTAGCCCAAATATAAGACGGCATAATTTTTAACAGTTCTGTCATATTCCCTATGTAGAACCTCATAATGATGAAAAAGAGGCGGAAGGGAGGGGAAAGGAGGTCATAAAATCATTTGTAATTTGAATCGACTGATCACGCAGGTATAAAAGAAGTACCAGCATATTATTAAAGCGATCACTTCAGGTTGATGTTGGAGAACGGCCTTGATTTTCACTGTACGCTTCAAGTAAAGCGGGCAAACAAAATGTACATTATGGAATACAAAATGCACTTTAGGTCTATTGCTCGCTAAAATCATGGAAAGTAAGCTCTAAATATGAGAAATATTTGAACTGTACTTAAAAGCATACTTCTGGTAACTTTACACTTGGTCAATGCTTGGTTTTTAGATATTACATGTATATACAAAATTTTAAAAACATCATATGAAAATATACAAAATATACAACACAATAGTGATCAATTCATTTAAAGGATGAAACATAATACATCACTGCTGTTGTTGTTATCATTATTATTATCATCATTGTTATCATTACTATTATTGTTATCATTATTGTTATTATCATTACTATTATTATCATTATTATTATGAAAGAGAGTAAGCGGAGCACAGGAATATGGTGTAGAGAGTGAGAGAGAGAGAGAGAGAGAGAGAGAGAGAGAGAGAGAGAGGAAGAGAAAGAGAGAGATACTACAAAGAGTGAGAGGGAATTCAAGATATATATGTAAATCGATAGATCTTTCATTCACTGATGTAAATTCTCAAAATTAGACTCTTACCAAAGAAAGTTAAATCATATTTGATGTGTTTTGTATATCAACACTGCAGCATGGTGGATTTTACACATAAAATACGTCATTGACCTTTGACGAGGTAGTCATGTTATACTTACACTGCTGAGATAAGGTAGTCATTGAATGAACAGATAATAGAGGCTGACAGGAAGATGCCACATAAGAATAAACTCAGGCAAACTATCCACAATTCACTGGATATAACAAGAGAAACACAACCAAAGTACGACAAACAATTGGACAATATGAATATGATACAAGAGTAAACTATGACAGAACATGACAGAAAGAAAAGGGAGCAAAACTGAATAAGGAATACTTATTTCAGAGTTTGTTTCTTCATTTTTTGCGTCATTTGTTTCGTGTTTGATTACACTTTCGAAATGATTATATATATATATATATATATATATATATATTTTTTTTTTTTTTAATGCATTTAAAAGTATTTTTACCGCAGTAGTGCAACCATTGACAGTTCAAATTTTATATCAAGAATCGGATAATCAATAGATAAATGAATTTATATCAATCACTTATAATAAAAACGTTAACATACGAAGGTTGAAGAGGCCATTTTATAAAAAAAATATATATGACCTTTTAAGAAGAATAATATTTTTTTCCATTTTGTAGAAAGTAAATCATTATCATTTGATCTCAGTGTTAAAATTCAAGCGCTTTATGAGGCTAACATGGAAAGCACGTATAACTTAAATGTCAACTCTAAATAGTGCACATGAAATTACAAAGAAATATAAAAATAAACCCCAACTTACTTTGGAAGGTGAAGAAGAGGGGATGGTCCCATAAGCAGAAATGCACCACCACTCATTATGCTTCCAATTATAACCATTAACCGAGATATATTCTAATAGGCGATAGAACAAGACATTAAGAATCAACATTCTTTAAATTAACATTCTTTGATATCTCGAGACGATTACGATCCAGTGAGCTGTAGGCATCACCCCTTAGTATAATGCAAATGATTACCACTGGACAATATTCTCATTTTTTTTTAAAACCTCAAAAATAAGAATTTAAAAATGATTCAAACAATATTTGTCGGCATATTCGAAACATTTTCAAAGATTTATATTGAGTTATAATCCACATGTAAGAATATTTTGGAATTTTTCATGGTGTTATTTTTCTACACACTGTGTATATGATACCTTGATTCCTTATCGTTATTTTTAGTATACCGTACATATCTTTGTTGTAATTTTCTTTTAATATGCATGTTTTTAATGATGTATAGTTTTTAACTGATCTTGTCATCCTGATTAAATATGTTTGCATAAATGAATGAATAAATAAAATTTCTTTTTGAAATAAAGAATGAAAAAATATAAAATGGAAGATAGAAAAAAGAACATTAAGAAAAAGGAAAGAGAAAGAAGAAAACAACACGAAACCTGAGAAGATTGACAGAAAGTGTATTGCAAGTGAAGATTTGAGGACGAAAAGGAGAGGATAATAAAACAGAGACCATCTTGTTCCTACCAATTTCTCAGCCATCCAGCCCCATACTGGCGAACTTAATGCATAACATCCACCGGAGAGCAGGAAGAGAAGACCAACTATCATCGCACTCTGTGTGAATTGCTCCACATGAAGCGATAGGGTGGGGTCCAGGAACCCGAAGGATGCACTCCCTACGAAGATGGTAAGACCCACTGGCCACACCGAAGGAATCCGGAGGAATTGGGTGATGGAACCCGTTTTCCTGTCCGCGTTACCTGCCAATTTCATATCATTTTCATACATGAATATGTTCTTATTACCATTTGATTTGATTTCACATTATCATTTCGTACGATTTTTAGGATTATTCCATATGATTTCATCTGACTCGGACTAAAAAATTAATGATTTCATACTATGTATATGTTTATTAGTTAACAAAATTTTCTGCTCCTGATTTTATTTTAAACAACTGCCTAACATAGCAGGAAGGTAATGTATACAGAGCATGCAGGAGTTATTGAGATAAACATTAAATTGAAAGAACTTGAATGCATGAGTAAACTGGTCTAAAATAGAAGGCCCAGCAAAATAACGAGCGAGTAATGTACAGCGTTTGTCTTTTGCAGTGTTAAATACTACCGATTATCTCAAAATTTAGATTGCTTCTTTTTATAAATTGTTTCTTTTGATAAATTATTGATGTCATATATGAAATACTTGCTTCAACTTTTATGACATATTTCAAATTTCTATATCCGTAATCCCCACCCATATCTTTGCTAACATTATAAAAATGTAAAATGCCATGTGTGTTTTAATTGTCCTTCTATATAATAATCTGCGTGTGTAATAGTCGAGTGTCAAAAAAATCTAAGATCACACACGTGTAGCTGTCTATGCACCAACCACCCCCTCCTCAGCCGAATTTAAAAAAAAAAAATTCATTTTTTCGTTTTTTACCGTCGGCAGTTTCCTACCTATAGACGGCAGCAAGACCATGTTGAGAACAACGCATACCAAATCAGCACATCCCAGCACAATAAACGGAATCTTATAATCTTGACCTCCAACCTGTGTATGAAAGAACAATTGATTTTTAACGGTAGGTTACTCTAAAGTTATAACGGTAGTTAAGTGAAGTTCTAACCAAGACACTAACTATGAAAGATTATATCACTAACATTAGTCCAAGCCATCGTCTAGAACACCATTAGGTAGGAGAATTACAGTATTTCTCTTTTAAGCCTACATGATAATTCTCTTTTCTACTGATCAAAATAAGGCCACCATTATAAAGACATCATAAATAGGGTGAATTATGTGATCTTTTAATATTTCATAAACCTACTAGGCCAGTCCTCTTTTCTACTGCTAAAAATAAGGATGGAAAGTTTCCTTAGCTCAACCGTTCTCACCTCATAAAGAAAACCACCGACAACAGGACCAATCATATATCCCAGACCGCCAAAGGTCTCCATCAAACCCTGTAATCAATCAATATTTTATTGTTACATTCATTTAAGGCCATCTACAGATCTATTGTACTTTATTTGACACGTAGCAAGATAATCACAGTTCTAAACCACTGTCTTTTTTTTTCATGCTGAAGTTGAATATCAAATAAGAATTGAACATAATTTGCACTCCCCGACCTTCCCCTCTCAGCCATAGCAATTCCTTTCCTGCCTGTTTTATAAAGGGGATTTAACAGATAACTGAAGCATTTCTGTTATTGCACTTTATTTGCTCGATACCATTTCGGATATGTTTATAGGTTGAAATGCCGTTGCACTTTGATAAATTGTAGTTGGTAGAGCACTGGTCTCGTGATCCTGTGACCCGGGTTTGAAGTCAAGTCGATGCTCTATATAGTGACTTTTGGTGAGGCATTAATCCTTATACCAGGTCCCTCCAAGAGGACTTAAAGCCGTCGGTCCACTGGTTGCTACTTACAAGCATGCATGCTTTCTAAGCATGCAGTCAGGTAAAACAAACCACCAACAACAACGTACTCGCATCAAGAGATCATACAGTATTGGTGAAGGTTAGACACAGTATGGCATTCATCGGAGAGGGATTTAAAAAAAATATGAGGAAATTTTCACCTCTGTTCTTGCTTTTAGTTTGTAAAAGACGAGAGCCTTGATTTCAAAATAATATCCAATGATTATTTTGTTTAAAAACACATTTACGGAAATAAGTGGCTTTTAAACTCGAAATCCTTTCTACGCGATATCTACTAGAAAGATTTTTGGAAAAAAATTGTTGTCCTGCAGTCTCCAAAAGGTCTTTAAACAGCCCTATCATGAAGTGCCCCATAAGTATTGTCGCAAAAACATGGGGTACTTACAGCAGCATTAAATCGTCTTTGTTACTTACGATGGTCTGAGCGACATGTTCCGGAAATGTTTGAGCTGCTATAGTAAACGACGCGGTTACAGCCGCGGCGGTACCCAGGGCCGCGGTACAACGGATGACGTAACAGAAGACGATGAACACAAAAGTGGATGATAATTCATCACAGAACCTGTATATAACATTATGAGTGTGTGAGTAGCTATGGTGAATGACGCGGTAACAGCCGCTGCGCTATATACACATTGATCAAGTAACAACAGAATGACAAAGATGAAAGTATCGCAGAAGCTATAACGAATGGGAGAAATTAACGGGATTGTTTCATGGATAGGCCTATATGGTGCATGGTGCGTTCATAAAAACAACAATACCCTACAGGCCGCGGTACAATTGATAATGAAAATTACAAATATGAATCAATTGAATGTTTTTCTATAGCAGAACATGCATGTGGAATAGGGAATGTTTGAGCCTATATGTGATGGAAAAAGATGCGGGAACAGCCGCACGCAGATGTCTCACCCTGCAAAAACGGTGGTGTTAAATTGGTGTTAAATCAACACCACTGGTGTTTATATAGGACAACACCACCATCAGAGTTGTCCTATATTAACACCAATTTAACACCACCGTTGGGGGATCATATCCATGAAAGTGGACGTCATTTCATCAAAAAATCTGTAGGTGCATTTGCGAGATTGCAAATGTCAAAATAATGAATCTTTTGCCTGCATTGTGTTTCAGATTTTCCTTTCTCGGGTACACTGTACATATTGTGCCGGACTGCTTCCTTACTTTTGAAGGACACCAAGCCAAGACAATTTGGAATCATAGGGCAAAGAGCAGCTTACTATATTCACACAACCATTTCCTTCCTCCTTTACTTATATCCGTTTTTCTGTCTTTGCCATTAGTCTTCCTCCACCTTTTTGTGTCGCAAGATTTCATCGATTTGCAGGCAGAAATTTGGGGGTTATGACCGCCATGACACTTGTGATCAGAGTTTGAAAATCGTAGGGCATAGTTTAAAGACATTGGTTAACATTGTTATGATTTTAAAAAATCTTGTTTTGTTACTTGAAAATGGGATAAACATAAGGGCTATAGTGTAAAAATACCAGTCTGAAAATTTCAAAGTATAATATCCACAGGAAATATTTTTAAATATCAAAAATGTGAACCAATGTTTGAAAAATATACGAGGGTCGGTTGCACAGAATAGACATAAGGAGTGCGCATGCGCGTATGACTCACCTTACCGTACTTGTGTGTATTGGCGTATCACGCGGCGGGAGGCACATAACGGCATTTTCAAATTCAAGCAAAGTGGTCCTCTTAGTGATTGTCTCGTGAGACGAAGGATAATAAAATCGCCGTTTGCGTTTAACTTACACTTTTTCATTCCAAATTATAGTTGGTTTCAGGGTTTTTGAGTACAAATACAAGTACTCATACACATGTTTCATCTTAGTTTGAGATTTTTTTAAATCAGCTACTCACAAAGTTAGCCAATGCCTTTAATTGTTTCGACAAGTTGACATATTGGTCGAGGTGTATTAGGGCATCACGCTATCACTTAATTCTTTAGAGTTCTTAAATAACCGTCTAATAATTACCTAATAATGAATATAATATGAATATATTGGGTATTATATTAGGTAATATGTTATTACCTAATGATGAATATAATATGAATATAATTACCTAATAATGAATATACCTAATAATGTTAGACAATTATTGACTAACATTATTAGGTATATGATTCGTTTAAAAATATTTGGTGTCATTGTATTCTTTAAGAAAAAAACACCTTAAAACAAACAAAAAAATTATACAATGCAATGAAGTTCGGGACTATACCGTAGTACTTCAGATTTTGATATTACCATGACGAACTGCACTCATAACATCAAGATTGTCCTCCTCTCTCCCCTTCTCTCTTTCTCTCTCTCTCTCTCTCCTCATCCCTTCTCGTTCCCGTTATCTATCTCTCTCTCTGTGTCTTTCCCATCCCCCCCCCCCTCTCTCTCTCTCTTTCTTCTCTGTCTTTCCCTTTCACTGCCACACTCTCCCGCTCTCGTGTTCATTTCGCCCATGATTACGCAGACAATAATATCTATATAGTTCCCAACAGTGCATGTTGTAGTGATACATTTTTCATCTGTTTCGTTTAAATTTAGTTAAAATTGTGTAAAGGTCAGTGGTTGACCCTCCTACCCAAATAGGATGTTACATCCGGCTACTATCCAAACACCGGAAACGACGGTGAATTTTGCACCAAGTCGAGGAAGCTGATGGGGAAAACAAGAGGGAAATAGTATTAGATTTGCATAGATTTGAAAGTGGGATCTAAAAGGGTATATTTCCCGAAAACATTCAGCTTTACGCATTTATCAGTGCATAAGTTTATTTCATAATGAATTGTAACCTTCCCCACCATGTATAAGTTTTTGATAAGTCGGTGGTGTATGTATGAAAGTCTGTTTTTTCAAACATTTTGTATATACCTGTTGACTTAAATTGTTGTCAAAATCATGCAAACTTGCCATTCGCCTAGATAGGCAGTAGTACAATTGCAAATTTCTAACTACACATTTATGTCACTGTATACCCTGTCAAATGATTCGTTGTTTTCTTCTACATCTTCGCGCCATGTAACTTACTGTGATATGTTCAAATTGCATTTGTATTTTTATCTTGCATAAATAAATAAAATAAATACCATCAACAACGTTGGTCTTCACAACTGGATTCAGTCAATTCTGTACTCAATAGTGCCTATTACCCACTTATCTAAGGATTCAGGCAATTCACATGCGATTTCATGATACCGATACAAGCATAACGACGTTTGCAAATTAACGAATACCCATTCTCTCCTGGGTGGGGAGAAGCAATGCACGCAAAATGACTCAGGGATATGGTTATCATTAATCTACTCACAAATTTTCCAAAGACTGGTGAGAAGATTACATTGACGAGAGCGAAAGCACCAAAGATGAAACCCACTTGTAGACTTGACACACCTTTGTTCTTTGCCTGAACAATAGAAGAAGATTGGAAATAACTTGACATGAAAAAACGGAATATTTTGATCAATAATTCTCCGAGTTACGGCATTACAAGCCGTTAACATGTCCATATGAATAAAGTGAACTGGGAAGTGAACCTTGTTACGATACAGACCGACGATTTGTGAAGATGAACAATTTGCTTATTTTAAAAATATTTTGCAGTTTCTCCGAAACAGTTATCTACCATTATCATTTAATAACAGTAGGAATTAACCGATCATATTTGTGTATTCACACATGTCAGGTAGTGAAGTAACTACGGGTAAGGGGGGGGTATAGGATACGCCTTCCTATTGAATGCTCCCCTCCCAATTGGGAAAAGACAACAAAAGCAGAGAAACAGGAGAGAGGAAGGGCAAGAACAAAAACTGACAGAATTCACCCCCCCCCCCTCCCCTCCAGTACCCTCCAAAGTCATGGACTTAACTTAATTTGCATCATAAGAGTCCACCATAAGAGTGCGGACTATACCCACCTCTCTTGGAAAGAAAGGAGCCAGAACTGAGAACGAGACTTGATCCAGGAAGATGGATATAGCCAAGCTGAAGAAGGTGAGAACTTGAGACTTGGTAAGCTGGGAAGGCTCCTTTAAAGCTTCATCCTTTTCAGATGAACTCTTACTACTTTCATCCCTCTGATAACTAGCTTCGCTGTCACCCCTATTATGTTCATCTTGGTTGATCCCTCCCTCGATCCGCAAAGATACGGAGTCTTTTGATTGGTCAATGAGGTGATTGGAAGCTTCTGATTCTTCAGATATTATAGATGACATACTTTGCGAGCGGAGGGAAATTGGCTGAATAATTCTTGATGGTGACTGCACCTGAGATTTGTTTTTCAAGTTACCCGTTCTATTTTCACTATCTGATTCATACGAGTATTTCAAGACGTATTTCGCATCGTGTTTCGGCGCCCTACTTGGGACAACACACGCCTCATCTCCTTCATCATCTAAATGTTCCTTCTTTGAAATATTCTCTTCCTCTGAATTGAGATCTTCTTGACGATCATTATTGTGAACGATGTCGTTGTTTATGTCGAGGGCATCATGTGCTGCCGACGTATTTCCCTCATGAATAGCTTCTGCCCTTGGTGAAATAGAATTCCGTCGACTTATACATTTAGTATCTTCGGATGGATCATCTTCGTCATTTTGTGATGGCCACTTTTCAATCCCGCGAAGGCTATTACCCTCGACACTGATTGGTTCGATATCACTACTGCCTAGATCATTGTGAATCTGATCATCTTTACACTCTTTACCTCTTTCTAAGGATATCGTCTCGTCTATTTGCTTTGTAGGTGATTGAATTGCACCGCCACTTAAAATACCTTCAGTTCGTTCGGCATCAGATGAATCATGTACGTTCCTTTTCTTGGATGAGTCCACGTTGGGGTCTTTTACGTCATCATCGCTCGATGTTGACTGGTTGTAACCTTCTTTAGATGATATAAACGCCATATCTTTAGAAGTACCAGTAGATATAGTAGAGGCTCGATTTTCATTGTTGGTAAATCCGTAATATTCTTTTGCGCTGTCTTCTGATTTGTTGATTTTTCCCTGTCCGGATTCGCCATGCAAATATCTGTTGTTTGATTGGCCAGGCAATTTCTCATCAAGTTGGTCGCTGTTTACCGTCACCGCTGATTGGTCAGAGGTTGAATCATTAAGTTGACTACTCAAATCCATGATCTCTGATTGGCTTAACGTATGGAGACTTTGAGATGACGCTACTGAGGTGAAGAAAGCAATGTATTCTCAGCACCCAATTAGCTCTTAAACCACTGGTTCATAATCATCAGTTATTTTGAATTCGTGGTTGTGCTTTGTGCTGGCTTTTATTTGCGGATGTTGTGCTTCGATGCAGTGAATGTTACATCCTAGACTCTTTGCTCCTGCTATTCTATCATGTTTATCTGGTCGACCAAATACTGTATGTAGGCTTCAATTCATTTCTGCAAGTTAGAAGTGGAGATAGAAAATAACTGAATAGAAATGATAGTTACTACTATCAATTTCAAAATTGTTCTATTATGTATTCAATTACTGTGGAAAATGGTACATTGGTGCAGAAAAGCAGATCCTGTAATGATGTAACAATGCTACAACAGATATGCTATCTTTCAAACCAGTTCAGGTCCTGTCGTGGTCCTGAATTTATCGAGGCAATATTCTGCAACACATCATTTAGCGCTCGTTATCCTTCGATTTTTTAGCTTTAAACTAGGAAAGTTTCAGAAACATCATCAATAGCATGATTGTTTCATGGGTGTCACGTAAAGGGAACCAAAGGGGGCACCCCCCCCCCCCCCTCCAGCGAGATCCAATGTGGCATATTACTGAGCACATATACACATTGAACCGGGAGCCATCTCTGTGACTAATCGCCAACATGTTGCAACTAACTCAGAGTAATTAGCCCCCCCCCCCCACCCTCTTTCCTCCTAAAAATACTACAGATAATGTATAATTTTCGATGGCATATCCTGCGATAAAGTCTAGATATAGTCTAGACGTACACGGAAGTACACTGCATAATATAATATCGTGATACATGTATCATCATTAGGTGTTTGTTTGTTTCCACTTTTTAGTGCACGAAAAAGTGAACCTTGGCTGCATACCGACCATCATTCCTTTGCACCATTCACTGATTCTCTAAATAAATTATCTTATGTACTAGAACTGGATTGCCAGTTGCGCAGTGACAATAATATACATGGTATAAGCTACATGAATTTACTTATGTGCCAGCAATTCAAAGCAGAATTCATAATCATTGTATCATTATTACTCTTATCAGCAGAAGAAGCGGTAATAATAGTTGTAGCAGCAGCGGAAGTAGTACTAATACTAGTAGTAGTTGCAGTGGTAGCTTGTAGTAGTAGCAGCAGTAGTAGTAGTAGTAGTAGTAGTAGTAGTAGTAGTAGTAGTAGTAGTAGTAGTAGTAGAAGCAGTAGTAGTAGTAGTAGCAGTAGTAGCAGTAGTAGCAGTAGTAGTAGTAGTAGTAGTAGTAGTAGTAGCAGTAGTAGCAGTAGTAGTAGTAGTAGTAGTAGTAGTAGTAGTAGTAGTAGCAGTAGTAGTAGTAATGGTGGTGGTAGTAGTAGTAGTAGTAGTAGTAGTAGTAGTAGTAGTAGTAGTAGTAGTAGTAGTATTAGTGGTAGTAGTGGTAGTATTGGTAGTAGTGGTAGTAATAGTAGTAGTAGTAGTAGTAGTAGTAGTAGTAGTAGTAGTAGTAGTAGTAGTAGCAGTGGTAGTAGTAGTAGTAGCAGTAGTAGTGGTGGTGGTAGTAGGAGTGGTAGTAGTAGTAGTAGTAGTAGTAGTAGTAGTAGTAGTAGTAGTAGTAGTAGTGGTGGTGGTGGTGGTAGTAGTAGTAGTAGTAGTAGTAGTAGTAGTAGTAGTAGTAGTAGTAGTAGTAATGGTGGTAGTAGTAGTAGTAGTAGTAGTAGTAGTAGTAGTAGTAGTAGTAGTGGTAGTAGTAGTAGTAGTAGTAGTGGTAGTAGGAGTGGTAGTAGTAGTAGCAGCAGCAGTAGTAGTAGGAGTGGTAGTAGGAGTGGTGGTGGTAGTAGTAGTAGTGGTAGTAGTAGTAGCAGCAGCAGTAGTAGTAGGAGTGGTGGTGGTAGTAGTAGTAGTAGTGGTAGTAGTAGTGTTAGTAGCACAGTAGGTGTAGTATAGCCCTATCAGTAATAGTCGCCGTGGTCGTGGTGGTGGTGATTGCTTTGACAGTTGTAATGGTAGTTAGTAACAGTGATGCTACTGCAAGTAATATTTCTATTTCTACTACTACTACTACTACTACTACTACTACTACTACTACTACTACTACTACTTCTTCTTCTTCTTCTACTACTACTTCTACTACTAGTAGTACTTCTACTTCTACTACTGCCACCGCCTTCACTGCTCTTGCTTTTACTTGTTCTCCTGCTATTGCTCCTGATAATGAGGTGGTGTCGGTGGTGGTGGTTGTGGTGATGGTGGTATTGACTGTACTACTCTTGCTTATACTACTACTCCTGATGTTGCTGTTACTACCACTCGTGATGGTACTCTGCACCTAGAACATTGTTGACATTTTATGAAAACAGAAGAAAATAATAAAATCGCGAGTTTTGTACTTACCTTAAACATGTAGCCTACTATTTCCGATGCAAGCGACCAAAAATAGAAAAATTGAACCATTTAACAGTTGTTTCTACTTTACGCACACTTATATTATCCCTTCCTCTTTCACACGAGCACAATTATTCCTCTCTCTCTCTCACGCTCTCTCCCTCTCTCTTTTGCCAGTATTTCTACTTACCTACATTTTTTCCCTTTTAACACACTAATTATCTGGTTATAGAGGGCGTACTTTCTATGTACGGGATAAATTCAGTACAAACTTTTACACGGCATTGTATTTTGTAATGATAAACTGAATCATTTTGGATCAATACAGTCAAATTTATGTTCCTTTTGTAGAAAAAGTGTAGAAACATATTATCATTCTTCTATAAATGTAGTGAAGTGTCCAGAATATGGAACGAGGTGGGAAACAAACTGAAAATGTTTCAGTTTCTTAATATGCAATGAATTGATGTGTAAATTGGTGTCAGAGAAAATATGAATGATAATATATTATTGAATCATGTATTGATTTTGGTCAAATATACGATTGACAGTAATCGTAAAAATGGAAGGGTGCCAACTAGTAAAGAAGTATGTAAGGCCGTAGAGAACTAAAAAAAAGGTTGAATATAAAAAAGCAATAATAAAGGACAAATTGCCATTACATTATAGGAAATGGGAAAAATTTACCCCTTAAGGCAGTGGGGCTGATTATCTTTAAAAATTTCTGCTCACTCCCTCACTCTCTCATTGATCCTTACACTTATATATTGTCATTATTGTTTGCTTGTTTTACTTGTTTCTTTTTCAAAAAATTACAACTGGACGGTTACAAACCTCTATTGATACAAGACCCTATAATATATTAATAAAATCTAGGAGTTTAAACAAAATGCACCATGTCATTCTATGTAAATATAATGAATTGATTTATTATGGGTTATGAAGCATCTTCACCTTTCACTTTTTGTTCATGTATGAAAATATTTATTCAGATTGTTTAATTTATATTGAACTAATTATAGTTCTAATTTATGAAAATCTGATTAAAGGAAAAAAAGCATATAAAACAAATTTATATATTCATAAAAAATGCACTGAAACATAATTATAGCACTCCTCGTGATTTGGGTTATTTTATTACTATTATATCAATTGTAAAATTATTTGTAAAGTTGGAAGTTTTTTTTGTGTGTGTTTTTTTCCCGGGGGGGGGGGGGGGGAGGGGGAAGCACTTGCAAACAAAGGCCCACTACATAACTACGCCCAACGTTTTATGTGAACTTTCAAACGCATCTGCACTGAGAATTCAAAACTCTTAATAGTCATGACTGAACAGTAAATGAATAACCCAAGATATTTATTGTGAAGTTTGAATATTTCTAAACATATTCCCTGAGACTTTATTTCAAACTAGGAATTGGTTTTAAAAAGATGATTAGACAATGAATCTTCAAAAAATTCCCCCCCCCCCCAACTCATTCAGTAACTTTCGAAGTTGAAAATTTCGTTAATTGTTCGAGAAGATAACGCGCTTCTATCAGGCTAGATTCTTCGAAGGAAGCTCTTGTATTTAGGGAAAGTAAATAAGATCCAAGACTCTTTCTTGTTGTGAATCTGTTTTTAGTAGTAATAACTCCAGTAATAACTCCAATTGTTTGTTTGTTTGTTTGTTTGTTTTTATTTCCGAAAATCATATAAAAACAATAACACATACATCAAAATCAATGACAAGATCAATGGCATACAATCATAGAATGATTAAACGGATGGATAGCCCATTTCAGAGCCATTAACCTAATGGCTCTGTTCTTCCATGGGGTCTAATAACCCAGTTATAACTCCAGTAGTAGTAACGCTGCATTTAGTAGTAACAACTCCAGTAAAGAGAACTGGGCTAGCGCAATGAGCGTCCTTGGACGGTGTGTGCGCTCTATAAGTTTTCATCATTATTATCATTATTACTATTATCATTTTTATCATCATCATTATTATTACATCTCAATAAAACGTATAAGGCATAAGAGCCAAAAGATTAAGTACATCACAAAGCGTCATGTAAAATGACGATTTGAAATAAGGCAAGGGAGGGATAGGGAAGAAGAGGGAGGAAGAGGGAGGAAGAGGGAGAGAGGGAGGAAGAAGGAGGAAGAGGGAGGGAGGGAGGGAGAAAGCGTGTGAGAGAGAGAGAGAGGGTGAGAGAAAATAGTACAATAGTCAGACAGAATGATCAGTCAAAGACGTTTGTGACAGAAAGCTGAATATGATAGTCTGTGACAGTGGCTGACTGGGACTGAAATTTGATTTGGTTTGATTTCTTTATTTCCACGTTCAACTTGCATCAATAAGTATCAATGACATAATACAAAAACATATGTGTCAGTTGAAGTAATACATCAGTTGAGAAATATGATATCAAAATAAATCATTCAGATAAAAATATTACAATATTTTGAATGCAGTAGGTAATTTAAATTGGATTGGGGAATTTTGATGAGACCGGCATTCAAGCTATAAAAAAAAAGCATCCCCGATTTCTGATTAATCAAGAATTATGATAATTGAAATCATCATCGTTATAATAATTGTACCATACGAGTCCGCAGTTTTGCCAAAGAATGACGTCTCTTGCTCAAAAATCCAATATTCGGCATTGAATTTTGCGGGGGTCGACGAAGCAAGTGAATAAGAAAGAAAGCAACTTTTTTGAGTGGCAAACCTTTTTGTAAGAGAAAGGGTTATCAGAGTGCCAGTTAAGTATGGAAGATTGCGCAGCCACCGAGGAAAAAATCTCAATTTGAACATGCTGCCGCTTTGATTATCAAATCACTATTTGCTTGATACAATCATATTTTGTAGGAATGCACTAATATTGCACGTCATTATTTTTGCAGGGTGGGCTTTTGCTTTGTGCGGGCAAATATCCTTCCAATCTCAACTCGTTCTACATTGGGAAATAAACCCCTCCCCCACTTCCGGTACCTAACCTATTCGTAGCAAGTATTCAAAGTTTTGATAACTGAAAGGTGATAGTCCGATCCAGCGTTGTACAATCTCTAATAACTGTGCTGCAGAACTACATGAACATTAAAATGCTGACGAAAATTTGCATGGAATCAACTCAGAACATGAAAAGGCAAAATTTCGTGTTATGTACAGGCGGTAAGAGCTGGTTATTTGAAAAGAATCGCATTTAGATTCGTTCATTTCGACGCATTATTATCTTTTTTACCTTGTTAACCGAATTTATTTTCGGCGCATTTTATATGAAAATTATGTTTATTGTGCATTACTTTTATACATAAACGGAGTTTCTATAATGTCATATGTTAAAGACGTTTTATAAAATGAGTCATGTTTTGCTTGTGCTCTACGTGCAAAGCACAAAACTGACAGTTCGTTAACCTTCTACGTATGTTCAACATCAAAATTAAATTCTTCAATAATTAGGGGTGGGGTAGGAAAACACAGGTATTACAATTTGCAGTGCGAATCGATATTGGAAAAGGATAATGGCGGATGAACGCGCTTTGCCGTAGATTTTGTCATTTTTAAAGTGATGGTATTTTAGCAACCCTTGTTTTTAATACCGGCCCTTTCTGGTGTGGACCGGACCCTTTTTGCGTCAGTTTGGCCTTTTCAAACCAAACTATGAACCGGCCTGTGAAGGAAAACTTCCCGAACTACCCGTGGACAGTATGTTCCTGGGCCCCGTTTCATAAAACTTGCTGTCAGTAGCAACTGCCACATTCCTATGACAAATTTGCTCTCAGCCAATCAGATGCAAGTATTTATGTGGCTTATACTCTCTAAATTCTTTAGATTGCAACGAGGGACCAATCCAAAATTAGATTGAAAATCTAAATTTAAAAGATTTAGAAGTCAATCTTTTTCCCAATATAATTTTAGACTGGTCCCCAACCACAATCTTATAGATTGATTTCCAATCTAAAGAATTTAGAGAGTAACAGTTATTTCAACTTGTTATTCATATAACAAGTTTTATGAAACGGGGCCCTGGTCAATGGTCAGGATGCATGCATATTGAAGTTAAGAGGTTGTGACCGAGCGATGCATGCTTTTGATAGCGCATTCAAGGGAGTGCTATACGCAAAAAAAAGGATAACGGAAATAAAAAACAACTACAACAACAGAGCATAATGGATGAGAAGACGATTTACAAGATTTTTATGGAAATTACAGGACTGCCACTGATTCTGTTCTTATACTGAATTATAATATTTTCAGCCATTTCTTAATTACCGTTATAACGCTTTCAAGGAAGCGTTATACAAAATTCATAACCGTGACAAAAAAAAAGCATTATGGATGAGAGGACAATTTACAAGATTGTTATGGAAATTATCTAAGACTGTGATTGATTCTATTAGTATACTGAATTGTGTAATATTTTCAACCATTTCTTAATTACCATTAAAAATTATACTTCGTGTTGTCGTCTTGAGAATACGAAAAGCATACAGCATGACAGTGTAAGACAGTTAACAGCTTTACCTGAAAGATATGAAAATGTAGACATCAAGTCAAACGGCAAAAAGCAAAACAACTAATGACTGAATACTTGCCTTACAATAATTGCTCCTTTACGGAAGTTCCTTGCGCATGATGGGAAAATATTTTGCATCTGTATCACGTAATTAACGAATTATCGAAGATTCACGATCATAATCATTCATTGTGATATGATATTGGGAAAAGTAATAAATGTGAATATGTAACTTTCATAACAGCTGTATGTGGTTGGTTCTATTGTGCGTTATTCTTTTTGAGGATATGCCCATTGCACACTATACAGTTGGTCTGCGATCCGAATTTGGAAAAATTTGTTATAGCATTTGATGACAAAAAATCTGAATGATCAAACTTCCGAATAGTCTCATAAATACTCAAATCGAAATTCCGGGCTATTGCGAGCCTCCCTGAAACGTATTTCATTTCCGAATCGTAGTGACGTCATAGCAATTTTGCAATCGGCTACGATTTGAAGCCGATTTTGAAATGATGACACGCAAAAGACCGTTACCACTACCAATTTTAATTAAATGTTCTTTGATTGAAGCACTTTGACGTATAAGTCAATAGAAATATCATAAAGTAGTTATGGACTTCGCTTGTATGGACAGAGGATATTTTATTATAATTTAAACCAGTTGTCAGTTTTAAACAAGATGAAGTATTGTGCTCCTGATTATCCTGATAGGGGCGTAGTATCGGGGGGGGGGGATATGCACCCCACAGTTTTGAAGTGGGTGTATGTGCACATAAATAAATATCTATGGGGAATCACCCCCCCCCCCCCCAGTAATGAGCACCTGTCTACGCCAAATGCCCCTGAGAATTACTGATATTAAGGAAATTAGTCAGTAATAAATTCAACCACTGAGAGTAGGGCAGTATTATCTGATTTTACCCCTTATTCATGCTATTATTATTTTGATAAGATAATCCATTAAAAGCACATCGTCTAATTTCATTTTTATTCACCTCGCTCTTTAATCTTAATGAAATACTATTGTGAAACTTATCAACACCCTCCAATTACTCTTTCATTCGTATACAATATGAAAAGTGGTCTGGAATTAAGTAACAATCCCATTTATCTAATGTCCTTTTTTAATCAATCAATTTTTTTTTTTGTTTTTTTTTGTTTTGAGGTGTCGAGTCGAGTGGTTTAAAGGTAGGAGATCCCTTTTGCAAAATCTTCGAAAATCCATACAACTGGGCAGGAGTTTAGGATATGCCATTCTCATACTGTTTATTTAATCTTACGGTCATACAAAATGAAAATCTGGCTACCATCCTTGAATAAGCAAGTCGGATCAGCTCACCGGCAGAAGTGAAGCCAGCTAGCTAGCTAGCTAGCTCAGCCGCGCGCAGCTCGCGGCCACCACACGTACCGCATAATATCAGCGCTGTAAGTTTATGTAACGTGAATCCTTTCGTTGTGCGCTATCTCGAAAAAAAATACGCTAAAATTTTCGGTCCGAAATAAGTACAGAGTTATCAAAAATGTTAATTATTCAGCCATATACAATCCATTTTTATTTCATAGAAGTTTTTAATAATCATTTTCTTATAAGTGAACACATATTCACACATCTTAATATTTTAGAGCTGCAAATAGGATCTCCTACCTTTAAAGCGCTTGACTGGAGACCTGAGGATCGGGGGTTCGATCCAAGGCACGGCACTTATAACCTTGAGCAAGGCATTTTATCTACATTACTCTTTCATCGTACATCAAATAAATCATCGTGCCACAGGCATATTGATGCTGACGTGTGCATGTGTGTTTCTAAGAAAAATAGATAAAAATAAACATATTGTTTGTGTTAGGAAAGGTGTTGAATGATCTGAAATATCAACATGCCAAGGATGTGCAATTTCCATAAGCGTGATAACCATGATAACGACGCCGAATAATTATTAATGTGTAATAAAGGTGTTTCTATGAATAATAGCAAAAAGCTCATCCTCATAACTACATATTTGGACTCCAGTGGTTTCCATGAATGGCCCTTCACAGACACTGGATGTTGAGAAGGACTGGCGGGGGCACTTAGCCCCTCCTGACCAATTTCCTATTGACTGATTGAGGAAAAACAAAAGCATGCAGCATATTATATACTGGCAAAGGGCCTGCCCGCTACTATTTCAGAGGATGTTTTTGATTTAGGTTAAAAATGCCTAGCGACCATACCAAATACATGAAGTTTCAGAATTCAAGAACTTAAGGTTTCTGTTTCAAGTGATTACAAAAAAAAAAAAAAAGAGGGGGAGAAGAAGAAGAAAAAGAAGAGGAGAAGAAGAAAAAAGAACATGGGGAAGAGCGGGCAGGGTCATGCAACTACTAATACCCCTATTTGTTCATTTAAATCGTAGTGTGAACCCCGACCACCCCCCCCCCCGACACGCACACAAACAATCAACAAGTGCCCTTTTGTTTTCTGATAAGTGTCCCTTTACCATTCTGGTATTACCCCTTTTAAAATTTGATTCACGCCTACCTGATTTTTGATAAGTACTCCTTTTGCTTTCTAATAAGTGCCATTTTTCCTTAGGCCCTCACCAAATCTGATAAGTGTCCCTTCTTATTTCTAATGAGCGTCCAATATTATAGTGCACATTTTCTTTTTGAGTATTTGCAATTCTCCTTCCATTAAGTGCCCCTTAAAATCCAACACAGGTCCCTTTTTCGTCTGATTAGCGCCCCCTTTTCCTGTGCAATTTCCCCTCTATTAATTATTCCTTTTCACATCTGGTAAGCGACTTTAACATTATAATCTCCAAAACAGGAATATGCATAGCTCAAAAAAATCAGAGAAGCTTCATATAAGAAAATATTATGTTTTTTCTAATAAGATTACAGTGTGAAACCGTGGAGGAGGAGGAGGGGGAGGAGGAGGAGGCAAGAGCTAGGGACAAAACACCCGAAAACTATTAGAACTTACGTGCTCCTACATTGCAGCAATGAAGATATTTTTCATTTTTACCTCCGAAACTCGCTCACTAAGCTCGCTCGCACTTACTTATTATATCGCAAGCTGGCATATAAAGTGTGTTGTAACCAAGATAAGTCTCTTCCGTTCTCCTACTCATGTCTTATTTTGGAAAGATTAGAAAAGATAATGTCAAAAAGTGATCCTTAAAGGAGAGCAAAAATCATGGAAATGGAATGTAGGGGTACCATTATACCAACGCCTAAAAACAATATTTTTCATTCTCGTGTTCACCCTTTGTGAGTGCGCCTCTTTCGTTGGTGCCCCCTGCCTGTAGGTCATTTTGCCCCCCCCCTATGAAAATATCCTGGCGCGCCCTTGAATGATAATGATAATAAGATAGATTTTGCATTCCCTTGATGTGATTCTAGCCTTGAAGCCGTACGGTTGTTAATTGTGATGCAATATGCAAATCAATTTGTCAAGCTGAATCATGGAATTAACTCCAGCATAATGCTGTTTTGCTCTGCTGTTTCATGCTAATTTCATTTTAATTTTAATGCAAGTTATGAGTGCAGTGATATTAAATCTTATAAAAGCTATTATTATTCACAGCTAGTTCAGATATTGCCTTCCAGTTATCAGTCATAAGAGTGGTCATGATGTTAAACTTGTTGAAGCCATACGGTTATTGGTTGTGATAAATGTAATATGCAAATTTGTCCGATTTGAACCACGGAATTCACTCCTACATACCTTACATACATGTAATATTTCCGATGCAACATTTATCTATTATTACAGCCTTGAAGCCATATGGTTATGTTACATTTTGGGGATTTTTTAGCGGACTTTTTAAAGAGAAGAGATATCTAGAGTACTTAAAAACCATAGCTTATCTTCAATTCTAACCCCCTAAGTATAGATGATATACATTAAATATATTACGCAAGGTCTCAATTAGACATGTTAAAACTTTTATCAAAATGAATAAAGAACTGTAAAGCTATGAAAAATTATCACCTGTTATTTTTTGCGATGGGAGCCAATGGGGCTAAATTCGATTTTGCCCAACCCGTGATACATTGGGGCATCTGCCCCCACCCCTCCCCCCAACTTTCACCATCTGTATTATGGGATGTACCCTCTCATGGTAATAACAAAAATTATGTAAACTTTTGATAACAAGAAGGTGCTGGTCTGATCAAGCGCTTAAAAATGTTCAACCACAATTTACGATTGCTCGCCACCCCCCCCCCCCCATTTTTCAACTGGTTCTTCCTGAATGACCGGCCTTTTTTTATGCTAAATGGCCTCCCTCCGTGCAGGGCCCGCCCATTTTAAGCAAAACATTGACGGACACGTGAGTGAAATTCCCCTAACTCCCCATGGCCATCTTCTTCTGTATAAAACTTCTATGTCTGGTTCAAACGAGTTCAAAGATAGATGTAAAAGCATTAATAAATAGGTTGTAACCTTATCACCAATAGTGTGCTTTTTTGCATAATTATACGGAGGTGTTTTACAATAATTGTTCGTTGAAAGTGCACTGCCCCCAAAGAGATCCCGCTACTGGTATCATGACCCCGGCGTTTCTTGTGACCAAACAGTATAAAAGCACTGCCAGAGCGGTACTTATCGTTTCAGACAGACACTGAGGTCGCGGTGAGAGGTACAGCTTTCTAGATACAGTGCAAGGAAATCGCGATAATTTTTTATATTTGTCTAATATCAAAGGAAACTGAAACACATCGACCGGAAATCGAGAAACATCTCCGGGAAAGAGAGATATTACGGGAAATCAAGTGACACTGAGGGAAATCGAAACATATTCCTATGATTATGCTGTGATACCACGACAATTTTTTCCAGGATCAAGAAATTAGTAAGTTGTCATATCACTCTGCAATGCATCAATTTATAATGATGTACGAGCTTTCTAAAATAAATTTACCGGTTTTATGCGCATTTAGTAGATAGAGAATTGATAGGATGGGGTGAATAGTTAGAGAAAAATATATTCATATCGCCTGTATGACTGACAGAGGGGGGGGGGGGTGACCCTTGTATATTACGTATGTAGGTTTATCCTACCTAGTAAATGGCGCAACATGAATTTCAAATCCCGTCAAAGTCAAGAGACGACGTGTTATCATCGATGAACTATTTTTTTTGGGGGGGGGGGGGTTGAATGACCCTTTCGTTACCCACCTGTAAAAAAAAAATCATAAAGCTCGTGAGAAGCGTCATATACTTTTCGAAAATTAATCATGGTTTTTAATCTCGGGATCGAGGTTTCCATATAACTTTTTAAACGAAAAGGGGGAAATGGATTCTATTTTTAGCATTTTTATCATAAATTTCGGATGGAATCTAAGCGATGTTCAATCCATTGTGATGATCGTACTATAGCAAGGTTCCACATCCTTGAGAAACTTCGCAAATAAGGTACATTGTCATACGAGCTATACATTTCTATAAAAGAAAGTCAAAATTGCATGTGTTAAATCTCAAAACAAAATAAATAGACCTACCGATCTTTTGCATTCATTTTGTCCCTCGCTTAGAGGTTTCCACAACATGCACAAGGTACATTTTCCTTTCACTCGTTCTTTTTCACAGAATACTCACCTCTCCAAGTTCCAAACTAAGCCTGATCGAGAGGAACTATGTCGAAAATAACGGTCATCCTGCTTGGTGGAGTCATTCTATTCACATCACTTTCTGCTCAGAACTTGGCAACAGATTCGGAAAGTGAAATACCAGTGAGTGATATCATCTCAACCATGTCAACGGACACTATATCTCTAAATTTGTCATCGTCGACTCAAAACTGGACAACAGCGTCGAAGATTGAAACAGCAGCGAGAAATGTTACCTCTGCTGATACTTCCATATCGTTATCATCTTCATCATCATTACCACCACCACCGTCATTATTTTCATCATCAACACCCTCGACAACCATGATGCCACCCAAGGATACCACTTCAAGCCATGCTGAAGAGAAGACTCGGGGAACCGCTATGAACACTATAGGAACAATGACTCCGTATCCTGCTTGGAGGACCGAAGAAAGAGGTCTAGCCACTACACAGATTTCAAACCCTGTCAAAGTCGGTTGGATCTGGGAGCCGGTAATCTGGTCCTGGTGGCTGGGTCTACAAATGGTCTCCATAACTCTGGGGCTGGTAGGAAACTCTCTTGTGATGTTAGTTCTCTTCCAGAGGCGTAACACCGATAGCTCGGCCGATGCTTTCATCGGGAACCTAGCTGCTGCTGATTTTCTGACATCGCTGTTTCTGATCCCGTTACCCCGCGCTTCTCAGGTGCCTTCGACAATTTTAGGGATGGTCTATTGTAAGATCATCTTTACATCCGTTCTGGTTTGGCTTTGTATCTTCACGTCGACCCTAACCCTTATGGCTATTTCAGTGGAGCGCTTTCTGGCCATCGCATATCCGATTCACTTCCATCGCTTGAAAAAACGCAAACACATCAACGTGTGCATCATTCTTCTTTGGGGCGCTTCCGTCATGGCCAATCTTTTCATCCCACTGACCATTCATGTAAACGACGAATCCAATGAATGCAAAGTAGAATTTATGACTTTCGCCAGTCAGATCACAGTTGGCATCGTGACATTACTGATATGCTACGTTATTCCTACTGTAACCATGTTGGTTACCAACATGGTCGCTGCCCGCACACTACAGAGACAGTCTCATCGGTTCTCCAACACGATGAACGCAGAATGCCAGTCCAACGCGTCAATGAAGCTCTTGACCGCAAAGAAGCGAGTCTTGCAGATGCTTTTGCTAGTCATTATCATCTTCAACATCTGTTGGGGGCCGAACAGCGTGGCTTATTTCCTCTACAACATGCGTGTGCTGGATTCATCGTACCTTTATGGTCCTGTTGACCGTATTCTGGTTCTGTTGGCTTTCTATAACTCTTGTGCCAACCCGATTATATACACTCTCCGATATCCGCTTTTCCGGAAGGCTCTCCGCAAATTGTTCACTTGTTCCAAAATAAGCAATAACGCCCTCTTTGAATTCCATATATCCGCTGCTACAACAACCAAATATAATTGTGAAAAAACCGAATCTGTCTAAAATTAAGCCTTTTAGTTTTTCAACGTATTTCCTTATTCTCCCCTAAATAGGAATGTATACTTCGAAAGTCCTAGAATAAAATTCCTAACATCTTCGTAGTACAAAGAGTGAACATTCTATTCCCCTCCCCCCAAAAGAAGGAAATACGACAAAGAATTTGGATGCATCATCCGTCCATTGTCATGCTCTTATACGGTGTTTCCCAAAAAGTTTACAGTTGGAAAAGCCTCCTTAACTAAATATTTCAAAATATTTAGAGAAAATTTCATACCAGTGGCAAGCCCATGGTCTCTTCTATCAAATCCCACCAAAAAAAATCACCAAATATTTTACGCTTGAGCGAGCAAAAGTAACTTTTGTGAAATGGTGCAAAATTCGGGCTTGACAAGAATGGGTATTATTTTTGTGCTGGCTCGTAGCCTATCAGCGAAGCTCAATGTAGTTTTGACTGTGAAAGCTTAGGAATTTTAATTTTTAATAAATTTAAGTTTTTGATAAATCTATCATAAACAACAGTTATAGTAGTGAAATTTCTATTCAAAATCCATTAAAACCAAAGATAGGATAGGAGAGTATGTGTGTGCGTGTGTGTGCGGTGGGTGAGGGTGTGTGTGTTTGTATTCGCGTGTGAGTTCGCGCAAGAATGTAGAGTTCCTACTCAAGAAGAAAGTATTCAGAGAGTCGTAGAATATCGAAATGAAGAAAAAGCAACAACTATTAAAAAGAACAAGTTAGACAAGCATTTGTTAAAATGGGAGAGAATGTACCGAAATGGCAGGACTGAGGGCGATATCCAGGTGTGATTTGGGAGAAAGTCACAGTGTAGGTGTTATGTGTGTGCGTGTGTGTGTGTGTGTGTGTGTGTGTGTGTGTTTTGGGGGGATAATGATGTTTTCCTTTGGGATGGGTGATACTTTGGGATGTTTTTTTCTCATCGATTTCTTTTTTGATTTGCTTTGTTTTGATGAGTGTAAGCTACGTAATCTCAGATAGTTTTAAATCATTGTTGAATACTTGATACATGAAAGGAAAAGTGTTATGCATACTGGTATGTATTTTTTTAGGGGATCCTAGTTTCAATATATCTATTTGTTTATTAGTTTGTATTGGATTTGGGTCTCCTTTGTTTGTTCTTTTCTTGTAATTTTTTTTTAAAGACACAACATGTATATATCGCCCTCCACAAAAAGTACAAAGGAAGACTTTTTGTTGGGGCGGAGGTGGGGGGGGGGGGGAGGAGTGGTGCTTCAACATTTTTTATAATAACTGATTTCATTGTTTTTCTTTTAAGTTATATATAATTCATGCTTATATTAAGTTAGTGAAAAAAATCAAAATATGAAATGTAAAATATTATATTATGTGATTTGAAATGTTAAATTGAAATGTTATATATTTTTGTTCATGAAATCAGAATAAAACAGTATGGAAAAAAAGGAATATCGGCAAAAGATTTCGATACCCCCACTCCTCGAAATGGATTTACTACTTAGTATCAAGTTTTAATGAACTGATGTGATAAAGGAGAAAATAGTGCACTTCATATTTAAAGAAAGTGCACTTCATATCTAAAGATTTGTAAATCTGTATGCCTATATTACAAAAATATAAAAATTCTCGTGTCTACCGGCGTTTGGTCCAAGTACAAATCTGTTTCTACTATACATCAATCACAATTTGATATTATCTCTTTCTTCATTAACAATTTAAATATAATTTGCGAAGTTAAAGAAGTACTGTATAAGTTTATGAATATGAGGTTATAGAAGATGTCAGTGAGGAGTTTTACATTGTTGCAACATTATTTTGTAAATAGAAAGAATATGACAAGTGACTATATCAGGATCCTAATAATGCAATATATTATAATTCAAAATGATATGATATGATATGATATGATATGATATGATAAAACGTAATGTAATGTAATTTAATGTAATATAATGTAATATGATATAATATAATGCAATATTAAATCTCTTTTCATCTGTTTTGAAAAAAAAGTTTAAACTCGTTTATAAGCTTAAAGGCCGGAATGGGTATTTGATAATGCTAAAACAGAAAAGCAAAATATATGTTCTGTATATATCGCAATGTTTGTGCCGTTTAATATTCTAGAATTTTTGTCAACAACAATTTCACGACCTCATGCATCTTATCAAACTTTATGGAAGGGTATAGCCGGTCTAATTTGATACAATATAATGTAATATATGATACGATATGATATAATGGCAATATAATATCATATAATATCAAATTTCTTTTCATCTGTATTGAAAATAGTTTAGACTTGTTGTTAAGCTTAAAGGCCGGATTGAACATTTGATAATGCTAAAAACAAAAAGGAATAAAACATGTCCTGTATCATATTGTTTATGCCGGTAAATATTCTAGAATTTTTGTCAACAGCGTTTTCACGACCTCATGCATCTTACCGAACTTCACGGAAGTGTTAGCTAGTCTCATTTGAATTGTAAATGATTCAAGTTTGAAAGATTTTATCATCCATTTATCATTCGTTTCCATATCATTGATAAGCGTGAAAAGTTGCATGAATCTTCTTTGTATAATTCCTTACATGCATCTATATGACTAGTGAAATATTGGGGAGTTACAACGAATTGAGTAGTAACTTCTGCTTTTGCTTTCCTCCACGGTTGTATACATACACTCAAGACATTCACGGGGAAATTTTTTAGATGTTACGGAATATTATTTCATTGTTTACATTTAAAAAATCTAATTGCTGATTACTAAATGTCTTTACATTTATCTGAAAGTGGCAAGCAAATTAAAAACAACTTTTCTAAAGGAAAAGACAGATACTGAGGTTTCATTTGCCGTAAAAGGATAACGGGAATCGTTTGTCACAAAAACCGATTTGCTCACTCAGACAGTGTGTCAGACCAAAATATAAAAAATACAGGACTTCTACAGCATTCGTCTGGGTTGCTTCATGTATCAATTAAATTAAGGTGAGTTGCCAACTCTATTAAGTTGATTGTTTTAAGAAAAGAGAGAGAGTTTTCACAGCTACCCCACGAGACTATCTTTATATTTCCACCTACGACTTTTGAAAACCTTGTATAAACAGAAAACTTAAACACTAGCCCTTATTTCTGAAATTTTTGAAACTTGAAGGTCTTTGCAAGATTCATTTGTTGTTATTGTGGAAATAAATGAAATGAAATGAAATGAAATAGTCTTTTTATTATCATTAATATCATTATTCAACAATGCACCCCTGTTTTGTATCTTTCCTATCAATGAATGCCAAAAGTATGCAGAAAAAATAACAACAAAAAGGACACTCACACTCCTGGGTACGAGAAAAAATAATTTATTCAATAACACATTAAATTACAATGTTGACTATAAAACTATGCAGAATCTATATATGATTCGTGACAAAATGCTTACAAAGATTCTATTGATTGACTGAGAGCGTGCATGTGACCAGGCATTTCAACCAACACCTTATGTGTGGCTAATCATTTTACTAGCTAATGGTCGTAACGAGCAGTCGGTCTTTATGCGTAACAAAGACTTACCTTTGGAATTATAATTCCCAGTTTCTAAACGCTCTCCATGCTCACAGCCGAAAAAAAGTATCAACATTTTGCAAAATACATATAAATACATGAAAACACATCAAAATACTACGGACATGAATATACTACAGGTATATACTCTCTGTTGGATTTCATATCGTCTTCATTACAGTCGTACGGTTCAAAGTTACCTTGTGTGTATTTTTCTTACTAATGCCCTCAATTACATATTTTGCATACCATAAAAACATATAACTTTTGACAGTTTTGGGACTGCTATTATAATATAATCACTTTATTGGAACAGTTCCTCTGTAAGGGAGGGGGGGGGGGAGGATTCAAGCAAATGTGATAACTGAAAAAGTTTTCAACTCCACTGAATGAAGGAAAATAATGGTGTTTGGTATTTTGTTTCATTGGTTTGGGAAATATATTTATCAAACTGTGTTATATTTAAGATAAATATAGTGTAATGCATTACGAATCCAATTCAGCCTGCAAGACACCGCTATCCGAAAGTTTTCACAGTCTTTTTTTATGCTAGAAACTTATCTGTAAATTGTACGAAAACAAAACACTTTTATTGTAAAGTGAAGACAATTCGTGTCACACTCTATATTTAAGATTTAGGTTGTTTGATCAGCTGCGGCACTTAAAATTTACTATCTCTTGACAATAATTGATTTTTTAACTTATCAATTATTCTTTGCATAATTTTGTCTAAAAAATACCGAAATGAAAAGCTCTACTGTGCAGCATTGAGATTATTATTATACTTATGAATTAAAAGTTTTAATGATGTGCACTGCTGAACTCCTAACCCTAAAACCATTGGGGAGGGGGAGGGGGCTTTTTTCAGCCGTTGTGGATATTACCTTGCCCTCTACCTTTAAGCAAATGTTCGCGGTGATCGCACTAATTGGAGGCCAAGGTCTGAAGGGGGGGGGCAAAAAAAAGACACCCAAAAGCCCAATGGTTTTAGGGTTAAAATATGAAAAACGCTGAATTTTGGGGGGGTTTGCAATGATACGAGCAATAGATTACTGCGGACTCGGATACATATTCATACAAAATCTTTGGTAAAGAATACACGAAGAACATTCACCTATACTACGCATGGGTACAACTGAAAACATTATTCTTAGTATTGAAATATACGCTAAATTAGACAGAAAGAAAACCTACAACTGACCGGACTTGATACACGGAAATAAAATAAACGAATACACAATGTCACAGCAGCTGCGGCTCACAAATATACCATAAATTATGAGTTTTACTTGTAGCTGCACAATGATATCACTAAAACATTTTCAGTGTTAGAAGGAGACGGAAGAGCAAATTTCATCGGTGGGTATATCCGTCAGGAATCCGAGTATTAAAAGACGACGAACTCATTTTTTTTTTAGTTTGGACAATATGCTGCTGCAGAAGGTGTCTAAGAAATGAAATCTTTGGATAATTCATTTTCAACCAATTCATGATAGGAAATATTTGGAGCCTTCTTAATTTGATCAGCTTTTCTTCTTCAAACTGGCAACATCTGTATTTTTCTTTCCTTACTGCATTTTTTCTTTAATAACAAGTCATTTATTTGAAATAAGTATAAATTGACAGCATGTTAAAAGTTAAGTTGCCAATTTGCATGGAAAAACAGTGATTCTGTACGTGAAAAATATTTGCTGTTTCTGCTTATGAATTTGGTATGGTTTGTGGCTCCGCATGCAGTGAAAGTTATTGAGCCAAATGACGCATTGTGGACCCTTTATCACGAATCGGTCAAGAGTGTGTTAGGCCGAAAATACTGGTAGAGGATAGTTCCTGCCTCTCACAGTTACCTTCCAATTTGACGTCATAAAAATGAATATGTATCAGTAATAGCTGTGATAAGTTAACTGTTTCTGACGCAAAAACGCCATTGTTATCAATTATTGCAGCAAACATGCACAAGACGAGAGCGGGATTCGAACTCGGAATCTTGAGACAGTCATTTCTATGACGTTTCTATGACATGTCTATGACGTCAATTGATAGGTAACTGCGAGAGGCAGGAACTATCCTCCAGCTAAAAGGCCTACACACGGCAACCATCGGGAAATCTCCTCTCACACGATCCCAGTGACTAAATGTAAGCTCTGCTGATTTACCATCTCGGTAAGCTTAAAGTAAGTTTAATAATATTGTTCTCCATTCCATCATTTAAGATGGAATAAAGTTTATTCCCTTATCACGGAATGCATTCCTCTCGTTTGTAAAAAGCATTTTCTAAAAACTTTCAATAATACTGATGCCATTTTAATTTGATATAGAAACAGATTTGGTATAATCTTCTTTTTTAATCTTTATATTTCACATCATGATAAAAATCTATGAACTGTTACAAATGAATCCTTGCACGTCATACTGACACGCACAAAAGCTACATGAAAAAAAAAATTGCGGCTTTATCAGTTTATCCCAAAACAAAAGCTTGTTGTTAAACACCATCAGATTCAAACTATTTCGTGGCGAAACATTACACTCTGACAATGGTCAGTAGAAGAATCTTCATCTGTAACACTTCCAGATATATGTTTGAAACTACATAATACTGATAATATCTGCATCTTTCAAACTTCGCGACAGTACTGTTCACGTTTAACGTTCCCGTGTTTGTCGACCCGGCTGATAGTCTGTCCCTGTAAAACGTTATGGTATACGCGTCAAAACTCAAGCCAAATTAGAAGGATTAGCTGCATATCTAAACGTTCATATCCTGAGCAATTGCCATTTCTTTCGTAATCATGTCGCTGTCAAGTCGTAATGTATGCAATAGCCTTCACATATTCACCTCTTAAATTTAATCATTCTTAAATCTTAAATTCAATAAAGCAGTTTTACCCGCACATGGTCCCGCTACATGAATATCAGAAAATTATTATCAAAATACTGTGTTATCAAACGCTTTTCCTGCTGTAAATGAATAGAGCATGTTGGCAATCCAGTAGAGAATTCTTGTCAAGATGGCAAATAAATAAGCTTTCAGTCCATGAGCTGTGCGTTTTCAAGAAATCCTTCATATAGTCAGTCCTCACGTGTCAACATGATACGTTGGAGGTTTCGTTTTTGTAGATAATCTCAGGGATACTTTCCGGCTAAACCGTCTTGCTATCGCCGGCAAATTGTTCGAATTCGTATCCGTTGAGTTGTCAGCAGCGCCAGGTTTGTAAGTAAAGAGCGCCGCCAGACAGGAGATGAGGGAGAATGATTTGAAGAGGACGGTGAGAAGAAGAAAGGAGTGGGAGAACTGCTTGTTATCGTACAACCAGCAGGACCGGGAGCCGTCGCAGCCCGTCTCCCAAAGGAGGCAGGAGCGGTCGATCAGGAGCCCGAATATCACGGGAGCGGGGACGTTTCCTATATGAAGAAAAGAAATAAAACAGAAATCAGCAAACTTTAAGTTATAGGCCTATCTTGATTTTTACAGTGTTCAATGTCGTCACAAACATGCCGGTCTTAACGGCATTTCAAGTTGTCTCTTGTAATATTTTATTTTATTTATTCATTTCCTGACATAGGGTGGATAGCCCTTTCAGCAAAAGCTTTTCAAATTTCTCATGTATTTATGGAATAGTCACTGAAAAAAATTCACATCAAATCCCCTTGAGCCTTACGTGATAATTATGGCATCGTCATGCATTGGGGTACTGAAATTGATTTGGGTTGATTTCTCGGAAGTCTGTATGTGAACAAAGGATCTATAGTCTTGCGCTATAAAACCGCTTTTTATGACAATATCTATAACATTATCAGTAAATGATATCAGTAAAATGCCATAAATTATGTATTTGTCCAAACTTAACACAGACTTACCTAATGCCCCATACATCACCGTCTGTACACCGAGTGCTAAGCCTCTGAGACTATGTTCGACACATCTGTTGAAAAGGCAAACAAAATGATAATCATTATTGTGCAATGGCAGCAGCAAGAATCTTTCAATGGTCCATATAATCGTAGCAGGCTGCAGTAGGCCTCTAAAGTCTTATTGATATTCAAACTCTGAATGTGAATATTTTAAAGATGAGAAAACTGTAAAAATCTTCTGTACTTTTATACATTTCGCCAAACACTGACGAAATGCAGTGGCTAAACTCAAACCAGACAAGAAAACTTTTACTTGCACCATATATAAATAGAATACTCAACACTTCATGTTTTGTTTTGTTTTTTGTTTTTTGTTTTTTGGGGGTTTTTTTGGTGACACACACACCCCTCTCATCGGTAAGAATCTCCAGGAGCGAAGGAGGCAGAGTAAACAGAAGAAGAAGAAGAAGAAGAACACGGATTTAAATACTGGGAACAACTGCGTCTCGATAATAATCATTCCTCACACGCCACAGACACCACAAACAGGGAAAGATTTGAAAGTACAGACTTGAAAAATCAGCATAATAGCAGTTAAGTAATACTACATTTCCCCGGTATATCATGCATTTTATTCAATCAAATGACAAGTTCCTTGACTTTTTTGTCTTTCTTTAATTCCCCGATTATTCCTCAGAATATTTTGTCTACAGCCGCACACAGTTGACCAGTTCACCACGGACCATTCTCCCACGGGGAGAGTACACCCTCTCCCCCCCCCCCCCCTTCATAAAATCGTGGATGTGCCCCTGTCCTTACCTTACTGTAGCTGTCCACGTAGGAACGATCAACATCGACGTGGAAATGAACGACAGGAACATCAAAATATAGAATAACCACCGGTAGCCACATTTTTGTGAACAGCGTCCTCTCTCGACTGTGCCATTAAGTATAAAAGGGTTACCGTCGGGTTCAGCTATGTTCGCAATACATGAGCAGTCTAAATATGTCTGAAGAACAAGAGAAGAAAAGACAAAATATATATAAATTCTGTGTACATTCATAATTTCTTCAATGTTCTAAATCAAAACCAAGTCATGATTGGTCTATAAAAATGTTGCCATCTACTTGCCTTGTATTTGAACCTTAGCGATGAAAAAGAAAATTAACCTTGAAATCAAATTAAATCATTTATACCAGGGCCAATCTCTGATTTCTTTAGAAAACAAATAATATGATAGCATGACATCCGCTTTCGCTCTCATTTGTTTTACTACAGAATATTTAAAATGAAATAAATGCATGTAAGTACAGACATTTCTTTTGCCGTGCATTTTGGACTGACATTTTGGTCGCAACTTTCACTAATAAACATTATCATATTTCATTCTTTTTAATTCGGTTTTTAAAAATTTGTTTTTTTTTCTTGATGGAATATTAACAGATGTAGTTTAAGGTTAACTTACTATTTTTCCATCCGATGTTTTGTTCTGCACAGAGCAGCCGGCATGGCAGGCAGAGAAGTACAAGATATCATCTTCTCCACAGACTGGGTCAAAGGTTTCTGGGCATGCGCATGACCCATGACAGGGTGCTGTGATGTTTGTACTATTGACAGTACCTTGGCTGAGAGGAATAAAAAAACAAGGGGAGCGTTTCATGAAGAGTTTTGTCGGTGATTTTCACCGACTAATTTGATTTCAGCCAATCAGATGCGAGGATTTCAGTAGCTTATAACATTTGTCGGTGATTTTCACTAACAAAACTCTTCATGAAACGCTCCCAAGGAAACAGGGAAAGATAGGAGGAGAGAGGGGATAAAGAAATGCATCTCACAAATTCATTCATCACGCATTCCATGACTCCTGTTTTATGTCATTTTTCTGTCATAATTATACTAATAATGTATATACTCGGGAGCGAAGCTCTTTACAGATATATTTTCAGTATGCGGTGCTAAGGAAACCTTAGATGAAAAAAGAGAAAATGTCCCTGGAATACAGAAAATAATACATGAATTTATTTTTCAACAACTTTGCTAGTAATTTAGACGGGTCTTTGAATTCATTTTCGACACCCTTATAGATCCATGACAATGGGCGCTAATTCGAAGCAAATTCATTTTTAAAAAAGGAATTGTCTCGAGATTTGAAATTAAATCCATAGTTATTCTTATCGCTTTGAAGAGAAAATGATATGTAGGGGGGAAAGGGCTACAAAGAAAGAAAATTCATTGAACTAACCTACTGCCATAGGGGACTGTCACTCCGGCAAAGGGAATGTCAGGACAAGGGAAGATGAAGACAAACTGTGATCCGAGTGAGACTACAGCACATATCACACTCAGTTTAAGAAGACCTTTCACGGATAAATTCAGTCGCTGCATCAATACTCCACTAAAGACTGAACCCACAATGCCTGCAGAGACGCTGATAATTCCTGTAAAGAAAAAAATGGGCCAGAAAACGATGTTTAATATCCACGATTTTGTTAGGGGGGCACATATCTTAGAAAAAATTCTAACAAGTAGAACAAAAAGAAAATTCATCACATTATTGTGCCGTTTCTTTCAAATTCTCTAACAACAAAAAAAACAACAAGAAGAGTCATCAGTGCTAAAAGTGGAGGCACAATGTACACTTTAATTTCAAAGGGGGGTCATAGGCCGACAGAGCCCCCCCCCCCCCCCCCGCCACAGGTAGTGTCTCCTTTCATCTTTTCCCTTCAAACCCTCTCCTTATTGTCCTTACAGGGGCGTCACTTTCTTCAGGAGGGTGAGGGGTGGATTGTTACACTCCTACGCAAATATTGTTGTCAGTAAATTATGTTGTCAGCGTTAAACTTTAAATATGCCCAAAAAATCCAACACTCCTCTTATGAGAGTAAAGCGATGTCTCTACTAGCATATAAGCGTTCTCATTATACTACTAATTTAGGCTGTGTTTCACCTGGACTTTAAGTGTTGATTATATTCAAAGTACTGCATCAGTCTGTTATATATGTCAGATAAACATGGTCCATCATACATTACAGCCTATAGGCTTGTAAAAATGTGCTACACTTTTGATCCATGATAACCCAATTGTGGAGATTCAATTTTTTCAGACTATTACAGCTAAAAGAAAATAGACAATGATTTAATACACAAGAAATCTATTAATTAAGCCTCGGTTTGAAACGGAAATATCGTCTGTTTGGCTTAAGATATAGGAAGATGAGTTGTCAGACATTGTGCTGGACTGTGCCAATCTTTTGCACCTGTTACCCAACCAGAGAGAGAGAGAGAGGGGGGGGGGGCTGCGGCTTTATAACATACACTCTCCCCTTTGTTTCTCTTAGTATTTGTCATCATTCTGTAATTAAGAATAGTGGCAAACTCATTTTGTAAAATGTCTGGCCAAAATTCAGAAACACCAGGTTTTATCACATTAAACAAAATCATCAACGCCTGGGACATTACAGAACGGCTTTACTTAAATCCAAGAATCGTGAAAATAGTCCTGTTGAGTAATCACTAGATACAAATTCAGAGAAGATGGATAATATTTTTAGAGACGGCGATATAACTTTCTCAGGGTGCGTTATAAATACATGTAGCTTCATTATCTTTTACTTAGGGAATTTCAGGTCATTTCACTTCGAGTTTGATTTAAAATAAGGATATGCTCTAAGCTGCATTTTTTCAAAAACACGGTTCTATCAAACGCAGTGACAAACCTCATTAAAGGTAGTAGAGCACATTTGCACAACACTGTTTCTCTGTTCTCACTGTTCTCACTACCACGTGACGTTATAGGTCTTTTTTTTTTTTTTTACCTATGTCATAACTTGCATCGCCTGCCGAGATGTTCAGTTGAGATTCGAAGAATTTTGGGCCGAATGTTGTGAGGCCGGCGAACACGAACCACTCGCAAGTAGCGATCACGGAAAGGAAGATGAACGGTGGGTTCTTGAGGAGGCCCAAGAGCGCCTTTGGAAAATCCCGGAGGACTTCTAGATAGGAGCCTTCACGAGATTCGAAATCGCAACCTGCCTGAGACTCGACCTTCTTCTCTTGTAAGATTCGATGCGACACTACAAGAGAAATCAGAATGTGAGAAATATGGATATATGAAGCGACTGTAAATAGGTGTAGCTATGAGGGAGAGAACCTAGCCCCCCCCCCCCCCCCACCTCTAATTTAATATCAGACCGCCCCCCTAAAAAAGAAGTTTAAAAACCTAGAAAACAAAAAAATATACAGAGAAAGAAACTGAGAGGGGGAAGGGGAGAATGAAAAGGGAGACAACACAAATAACAATAATTCCAGCGGAAGACAAAGAAAGACAATAAAGATAACGAAATATTCAGAGTAGATATAACATCGCTTCCGTCGAGGGAAACAGAAAATAATGAATTGCAACAGGTTCAACGACAATTTGACTGATGGAGAGGGAAAATATTAAACTGCCTAAAAGATGAAACTGTACTGAATGACGAACGACTGGCCTACCCTCTAGCTGGCAGTGTAATTTGTCAAAAATTGTTCAGTTTGCCAAGATATGGACTCGTGTCTCGTAACTAATCAAATTTAACTGGCCTTTGGGTGTACTCATAACTAAAAGGAGATAAAATATGGTTGGCATAAAATCAGAAAAGAATAGACAAAGTCATGAGGAGAGTATTCAATAATGTCGACCATGATTTTATCATGAAAAAACTGAAATTGAAACTTAAACAGCTCCAAAGAGCAAAAAAATATTGAAAGAAACACAACAAATACCTGACAAGAAAAGGGAGGCAAAAACAAATCAAAAGAGAAAGGTGAAAGGTATTATTTTAAATGCAAAATTACGGTTAGGCTGCTAGAGCGGAGCAAAGAGTGCCCCGCAGCGGTGTCGTTTGTGTCCATTTTTACACACATTTCGCAAATTTATATGACAGTGCATCCATTAGATATAATTCTATTGTTTCTGAGCGCCAAGCTGTGTATGCAGTGACAATTTCAACATTTCTTTCTTCAAATATATATGACAAACATCCGAAGTCCATCTCTTCTATTTTTCATGTTTATTATGAGGAATTGATATTTCAGTTGGCTAATAACAGGTTCTGACAAAGTGATTTATACCATCAAGGAAATTGCGATGAAACGAAATCATACACTGATCAGCCCAGGGCAACGCTCCCAGGGCATCTGCTTTCTTCGTATTATTGTCGAACGAACCCTAAAAGTAATCCTTTTACTTGTTAGTCAAGAACATATTTCATGTATCTGGAATATTATTCCGAAACGTCATCGGGTAAACCTTCTAACAATAAATTTCTACTTCGCTTTTATCACGACACATTGACATGTCAGTCTATTTTAAACAAGTTCAAAGGAGTTTGAACAAAGAAAGTAAAAATCAGAAACAGGTGAACGCAGGTCAAAATAAATCAGAAAAGCATTACACGTTGTGCACCATGACGGGGTTTTTGACAGTTATGCCATAGCGTAATACTCGAAGGAGCTGTTAAAATCAGTGCGTTTTGTACGAAACATCAAATGATATACCCTCAGCAAATCTTCAGAAACAAAAAAAACTACCGTGACTAAAAATCAGACAAGTCACGAAACTGACTGGGAGAACAAGACTATCATAAGTTCATACCGCGTTCATCATAGTAAAAACATAAAAATGGAGATATTCTTGGAAACTGAATTTTTTCACGTCCATGATTATGACATTCAGCACCTTAAAATGTATGGCATATACCCTAAAGTACATTGATGCAAACATTTGTATTTATTCATGGAAGAGGACGGTAAAATTACGACGTGCGTCTTTGATATAATTTTCCAACAAAATCAATCTTGTCTACATTTTGGTGATAAGAATAATATCTGCATTGCTGCCACAAAAGTTGGGACAGCAAAATGGGCGTTTTATTTCTGCACTTTTGATGTATTAAAGTGCAGTATAGAATCATACTGGTATATCATTCAACTGTAGAAGAGTCAGTCATTTGTGTTTTTTTTTAAAAAAGAAACACTCTAATTATTAAATGCTGCAGGTAATTCCTTTAGTTCCTATTTAATTACCATGTGATCATCGTACAGAAATTGTCTCTTGTCACAAAATGAATAAAAGATCGTAACCTTCGTGAAGGTCTTTCCCTTGTGCTGACCTCCTCAAAACTATGTCGTTAAACCGAATTGGATACGCTGGTATTTGTCAGGTTAAATATGGTAATGAAAATTTCCATATTTGCTTGTGAGACACAAACAAAAAAGAAAACGTACTAGAATAGCAAAAATGTACATTCATCGATCTTTGAACCTTGTGAGATTAAAAGACAATTATTGGAATTTCATATCAAGCATATGTTATGGATCCAAAATTCACCCCGTAGTAAGTGGTTTCAACAAGGTGGACGTAGCTGTGTGGACGCAATGGTCGACCCCATTGTGCGCAATAGATTTGGCTTTAAATCGTGCAAAATAAACTCATCAATAGTAACACATGTAAGACGGATCGGAAAGTAATTTAGTTTTTTTTTTTTTTTTTTTTATAGATCAGATATACTAAAGGAAAATGACTGGAGAGAAGGCTGCATCTTTGATCAGATCTAGAGACAAATAAAAACCCGCAATCAGATATGAGATATTTTGGAGACATGCAGGCAAGACTGGACAGCCTGGACAGCTTCCTGTACAGTTACTATCAGCATGAGATAAATCGAAACTGCGCCACGGCCATTTCGCTTATCATGAATCTCAGATGAACAAAGTCATATTTTGAGCTTATAATGCACATGAGCATGATGAGCAAGGTTCTAAATAAATGGGATATGCAGAAGGGACACCTCCCCCCCCCCCCTCCCCCCCCCCCCCCAACAAAAAAAAAGAAAAGAAAGGAAAAAAAGAGAAAGATAGAATAGAAAAAGTAAGCAGTTAAATGAAAATGCGGAGGACGGGACTATATCTGACCGGATGAACAACAAGCCATCAAATTTGATTCAGACATTTCTCACAACGGAACGAAAGGTTATGAATTTCTGTTACTGATGAGCGCAATGAAGACCACATAAACTATGACTTCCTATATGGGATATAAATGGGATAGTGAAGTGCAACTCAAAACGAATTACCGGTCTAAAAATATCGTCAAGCATAAACCGTAATGCGTTCCCATTTTATGCAAGCACGCTAAACTTATGTCATACATTTTTAGATACTTAAATCGTTGAAAGCTTAGTGTTTTCTGTCAAGACCAATAGAGATTTTTTTTTGTTTTTATTTAAATTCAAACACGATTTTGAGTGTTTGAGATGATTTTATCGCATGTATGTAATTTATATCATTGGCCCTACTTCCAAAATCTACACAAGTTTTCCTCTTATTTTTTTTTTCCATTTTTAAATCCCAAAGTTCGATCTTCTCACCTGGAAGCCTCTTTGGAAAGCCTAGATTTAGGAAAGCAAAGAAGAAGATGAGAGCAGCATTGGTGATGAATCCTAGCCACCAAGCTCCTACCCAAACAGGATTATCAGGTGTGATGTCCAAGCTAGGGAAACGAAAACAAATGGGAAATGTGAAAGGTTAAAGGTTTAAGGCCATGTCCATCAAGTGTCTTAATAATCATTATGTCCTTGAATCCATCATTTTGTTATATATTTCTAGTGAACGATTCACCACAAGTCTACTATAGTAAAGATTTACCAGTTGCTACATATATGGAGTGATATAAACCATTTTCATGAATAATTTACTTTCGATTTTCGACTTTCTGTTCATTCATACATTTTACTCTGATGAGTTCATGTCGAAAAGCTTAAGTATGGGTGCGTTCAGTGCCATTTCCCGATGTTAAGAATAATAAAATTGCGTAGCTAGACCCATACCATGTATATTCACTGTACGAACAAAAATACCATTCAATTTCAAATATTTGTAGGTTTGTGTAACTGCAAGTTCGTTTCATATTTTGTTAGTTTCATATTACAAAATGATTCTTGGTATCTTGCAGAGAAAGTACTTTATTTTTATTCACTATTATCATGAATGTCAATATCAATAACCTTATTGCAAACATATACATCACCATTGAGAGCATCATCATCATTATCTTCATCATCATCATCCTCTTAATCTCATAATGCTGTTGTATTTCATGTATGCTAAATTAAAATTGCTGGGTGCAATATCTTTATGTTTCGCAATTGGGGTAGACGGGTCCTCAGTACTGGGGGACGATTCCCCCATAGATATATATTTACATATACACACCCACTTCAAAAAGTGGGGGTGCATACCCCTATCCCCCCCCCCCCCCCCCCATCTACGCCCCTGGACTTCTCACCCCCTCCCCACTTTGAAAAGAAAGTTACAATACTGCAAGTCATGGCTACTGACATCATGAAAACTGTGCAGGTTCCAAAACAAAATATTTTTAATCCAAAAATAGTTATAATTTCCCCCAGAGCTACTACATAAGTACAGCAAATCAGTCAATTAAATTTGTTGAAATATCAAAGTCGAAACCCATATCTTCAGATTATGAACATCTACTCGAAGTAAAAGATACTTAATGTCAACAGCAACAGCTGTATAAAATCAAATTAATACTATGATCGGGATAATGGCAGTTTCAGACGCAAATCTTATTTTGAAAATGGTTTAATGGTGACAGACCAATAGGAAATTTCTAACGTGAGTCGGTCGTACAGCTTCTTCCATAGTATTCTGTCAAGGATAAATTAACTAAACGATATTTCACATGTGCATCATATCAGAGCAGCACATGGACTTTTCAGCCTTAGGTAATGAAAAGTGCTTTCCATCCAATTTACCTTTAAATTCTGCACGGAAAATGAATTCATCATACAGAATCTTTGAATCTTGTGAGAGGCAAATTCGGTTTTTTTTTCTTTTTCACACATAATCATAACAAATACCAGTTAACAACATGAAAATTGTCGGAATCTCACACAATGATCGTTTTGTCCTACATCTACCACCGCGAAAACAAAGACAGGAAAACAATTCGGAAGTAGTAATGTGCCTTGGGGTAAAGATGTAAACAAAACCAGACTACATTGCCACATTTTGCGTATCCTTTGAAGTGTGTTTTAGTCACACGAGAATAAATACCAAATCGAGGGGGATTACTGTAGTTGACTACAAGTGGCAGGTTTAGGGGGTTCAGCCCATCTGCGCTCATTTTGAAACACATTCGTGCATACCCAAAGTACATCGAAGAAAATGTGTCATCCTTCTTATACATGTAGTAATTGTTTTCACCCTAGCAAAAAATTTCAAATTTTGAATATGGCAAAAGGCATAAATTCCTTTTCTTTTTAAAAATATTTGTTCAGGGAGTTTGAATGAATAAGCACCTTGTCAGTGGTCTTGCCTACAAAATAATGTTTCATCATTACAAAGCTCATTTTTCTGTGCTGAGATAATGTTGTTCGAGATAGGAAGTCCGGTAATTGGCGGAAATCCGGGGGACGGAAAGACGTGTCCCCATCCACCCCAAAATTTTATCTGAATGATACAGTACCAGACGTAACCTCCCCTTCCCACTATTTGTACATTTTGACTTGGCGCTCCGTTTAAAAATGAGATTTCCCTCTTCATGTTCTTAGGGCTTCTTGGCTTCTAAGGTAATTTTTTTAGAAGAAAATGTGCACAACAGAGGTGTGACCTTTTCTTTATGCTTGTCGGATAATTTTCGAGGTACCTTCCCCCTCACGTTTGAAGACAGATTTCCGCCCTTGAATGAGGCAACTTTCAAAGATCATGCTCCTACATCAGTTCCTGACTGCCTCTTGATCATCATGATTACTAGCTCGTTATATTCCACTTCCCTTTGGTTTTTATTTCTAAATCTTCCTGAATGGGGAAGATAGCAACTCCAAAAAACAGAATGAAGAAGAAGAAGAAGAAGAAGAAGAAGAAGAAGAAAATAAGAAGAAAAGATGAAGCGGAAAAAGAAAGAGAAGAAAACAAAGAAGACGAAGAAGGACCAGAACAAGGCTTTGACGATGTCAGATATGACAAATCATTCAGGAGGAATATTTTAAAGGTATTTAACATGTTTAATGTATGGACAGTGGAAATTTAAGAAGGGGCACGGTTTTGCCCTACAAGGCCGCCAGTACTCATGATCATATTCAATAAAGCTTACCTTGACAGTGGTGTAGTGATATCATTGTAGAGATCCGAGAGCATGGCCCCACCCAGTAAGTAGCCCAAAGCTGGCCCTAGGGTGTTCATTGCGGTGAAGATACCTGTAGTGATCAATGAAAGAGGGTAATATCAATATCCCTGTCCTAATGGAGAGAAGCGTCCCACTAAAGCCTACGCGATCCGACTTTGGAAACATATATTATAGCATTTGATATGAACATTCATACATGCAAAATCTTAATGATCAAAGTTCCGAGTAGTCGTATGAATATCAAAATCGAAATTCCGAGCCTCCCTGTGGGAATAAAAGTGAACTGAATTCCGAATCGTAGTGAGTTCATAGCAATATTGCGATCGGCTACGATTGCAGCCAGTTTAGCTTATACTTCGACCACAAGGCTTGCACTTAACCAAACTTTCGATTTTAGTATTCCTGTCATTATCATGAACTCTAATTATATAATTTTACTAGTTGAATCTTTCATATTTAATGCAAAATGCTATTTGTTCGAAAATCGGGTCGCAGTCGGATCGTAGAGTGTGCAGTGAGCTTAAGGGTAACAAAGCGCGGAAGGTGGTGATAGTAACGAATGTGATAATACTGAGGGTCGTGATATTGGGGAGGAAGATGCGGAGACGGTGAGGTTGAGGAGGTGAAGAAGGAGGGGAACGAGAAAATTATTAATCATCGCTATCATAATGGAGAGAAGTGTCCCACCCTGCTAAAAGTAATGATGATGTTGATGACAGGTGATGCTGTTTATGATGCTGATGTTGGGGATCATGGTGACGATGATGATGATTCTGGCAGTAAAAGTGGTGTTGGTGATGATGAAGGCGGTGATGATGATGGTAGTGATGGTGATGGTGATAGTGATAGTGGTAGAGTGACAATTACGACGACGTCCATTATACTAATAGTAATGATGACACAGATAAAAACTCTCTTGCGGGTTAGGGCTTATTCTGCATGGGAAATACGATTACGGATCAGGGAAATAACATAAAATAATTATATAGTCTACCCTGTAGAAAAATTATCCAAACCGCTGCAATAATAAGTGAGCACTTTAATGGCCTATCCTTAAACTTCTAAATTAGTTGAAAAGATACTTGTTGAACAGTGGGTTTGTAAAAATTGCAGGGAAAGAAGAATGACAAAATTGTTGTTGTTGTTAGAATTAGCTGAAATTACAGGGGGCATTTACGATTACTAGTATTGTTTCCAGTTTATAATGTCCCTGAATGTTGGTACCTAGGAGAGTAATCACGTTGCTGCCATCATGTTCATAGATTTACTATCATATCGACACAGGACTATTTTCATAGCCCTGGCAGTGTTTCATAAAGCTGTTCGTAAAGTTACGAATGACTTTACGAACGACTTGAATATGGCACGCCAAACAGGATTCTCTATCGTTATAAATCGCATCAGCTAAAGGTGAAAAATGTCAGGAAATAACATTGGGCATCACATTTGGCACTTCATATTCAAGTCGTTCGTAAAGTCATCGCAACTTTACGAACAGCTTTATGAAACACACTCCTGGAGGTGTATCTCACCCATATAAAGACCAAAAGTTGAAGAAGGTAGACTCTCATCCATGTAGGTAATACCAACGGTGTAGAGAGTGGACCCGCCCCATCCATGCAACACCTGCCCGATGATAAATAGCCAATAGTAAAGCAGCATCGAGTCATTTGATGACGTCTCACTATCACAGGAGCTGCCAGACGAGGCGTTAGTAAAAGCTGGGCAGACATCATCCTGCAAAACATGACAATAAAAATTGTGTCTCGTTAAACCTGTTAATGACCCATTGCTTAATATAAGATATTAACAGAAAAGAAAGAAAAAAGAGCAATTTTAAAGAGCTGCTAAACAGTGTATTAACACTTCACCAACGTTAACTGCAAATGAATACTGAATCAATGTTAAAAGGTCTATGATTTGGATAGTGAATAATGTTTATATTTACTTATAAGATTATTTGAAAAATTTTCAGATTATTTACTGCATGATTTAACCAAAAATTTAAATTCGACCTGTCCTTCCTAATTTTTTTTTTAAAAACTATAAAAATATGAGTCTGCTTTACCCCTTGGTATTCATGGTGTTGGCGAACATGAAAATACTAGACTTAGAAAACTGTCCATAGACAATGCTTTGTCTAATGACAATATTTTTAATTCTCGTTCTCTATACCAGATTCAAATTTAACTATCAGCAGAAGAGTTGCCTTTCTTCTGCAGAACTCTAAAGGATGAGCGAAAGTTCAATGGAAGCATAAGGAAGAGATCACATAACCACAGGATGTCTCAGTATAATATCGAAAAATGTAAAGATAAGAAGGGAAAAGATCTGGGCATATTTCCTGGAATGATTCAAAACAGGAAAAATCAAAATGGGAAGGTTTGTAGCAGAATCCCTAAATTTCCTGAAGTAAGTCGCACTTGTTTTATATGGTAAATTTTGAACAATGAAGACGTTAACTATCGAATTCGAAAATTGGAATTGAAAGGTTCGTCAAGATTACATGAATAAAGCACTGCCTGGTTCATAGTGGTATCTAAAAGAATAAGTACAGTGTGATTGATATTGTGGGAGAAATTCTGAAAAGGTTCAGAATGCTAGAAATATTATTGGTAATTCAGTGTTGTTATTTCTTCTTCTTCTTCTTCTTCTTCTTCTTCTTCTCTTCTTCTTCTTCTTCTTCTTCTTCTTCTTTTAAAAAGCTTAAATCAAACTGGGAAAATGGAGTCCAGAACTGTTGAATAAAAATCATACCGCAGATTGACTTCTACTAGAAACATGTCTTAAGTAATATTCGAGACGCTTTAAGTATTTCAACCTAAAAATATTACATTAGATAATGTAAATTAATTATATATTTTTTTTAGATATTGGTATTACGCACCAACGCTAAAATAATTATTTTCTTTTTCTCACAATTTATGGGAAATTATAATTCATATATTTCAAGTACCATTATTAAAAACCAAGCTCAATAGACAAGGCTGAATTTATGACGGAAAAAGAATAAAATACGTGAGACAAACGCTATTAGTACATCTTATTCTCTCTCATAAACTTGGCATTTTAAATCTCATGGACCTGGGGAAAAACATCATTATTTGTGGCATGCTCATGCGACTGATAATAAAAAGAAAAACAACATAGCGTGATTCTATTGTTAGATTTTATTGCAGAATGATTTAGCGGTTCTACTGCTCGTGAGGCCATTGGCACTGGCGCCGACCTCCCTCCGAAATATATCTAAGGATATCAATTTATACGATGTGCAATAAAGATGCAACAAACAAGGTAAACTGATATTTTTGCTAATACGTTCTGGTGTTCGTTCAAACAAGGAGGTATTAGGTAGGTTTGTGCAACGTATAGCCGGGTCAACTTAATGCTCGATACTAGATCCTTGTCCAATGACCTCACTTGTTTTTAAATTAAGAACGTTGAAATTCACAATAAAAGATAATTAGTATGATAAAAAAGAATCAACAGGATCAATGGTAAAAGCGTTCTGCTTTGATTGTGAATTGTGAGTGCATTTGCGTAGAGCCATGCTGTGCTAGTTTCGTGCCGTTGTTATATCTTCATCTTCAATGAGAATAATTTGAGAAGGCTTTTTATTGCCAACATTAATGTTCGTAATGAATATATTTGTGATAATAATGAAAAAATTATTTACGTAACTTTACTTAAATTGTGAGTTCATTGGCCTGCACAGTTGTATTAACTTTCACTCTGCTGCCCATATTTCTTGCTACTGATGTTATTTTCGTGGGGTATTTTTTTATCGATATCACCGGTAAATGTGACATGTATAGGTGTCACAATCATAAACTGTCGGTATCATTTATAAATTCCAGTTGTTTTATTAAAAGGACAGGGGAGGGTAAAAGTATGAAAAATAGGGACAAATATAGGGAGAAGAGAGAGAGAGAGGAAAGAGGAAAAAGGAACATAGAGAGAAAAAATGGGTACAAAAATTGCGTTCATACGTCATTCAGTCGGAAAATATCCGTGTGGACACCGTCTTTGAATTCAAGAGATATAAGCCGATGGATACTCGAGGAAGTTATCATAATTACAAGTATCAAATTAATTATATACTGCCTCCCTTGTTTCCTAAGCAATACTCTGGGGAGCACGTGATCGTGTCCCGCGCAGCAGAAGATGAAGAAATGTGATTAACGTAGAATCGAGAGATTCCGCCAATAATTGCCCGGATGCACGCCAAATCAGAAGCGAATCAGTGGCAATACGTCAAAATAAAATCATAGAAATAGAAGATATTTCAGGTCACTCAATGAAGATCGTGACACTGGGTTAATTTCCATGATAAGGCTGATGCACCGTTACAGTTTAAACCCGCTTTAATTCCTGATAATAAGCCAGTAGCAGATACATATGAGCATGAGTATAGGTCATTCGGACAAAATCGAAAACCCACTGACATGAATACTTGATATGTGCTAATAATCGTGCATTCCATAGTATCCTTTGGAACTTTTTTTTCAAAGAGGAAATAAAAAGCTATTCATGAGGCATATCTGTCCACTTTTGGAGTGACTGTTTCTAAGTGCAAAAAAAAAAAAAGGGACGTCTCCATGTTTAAAAATATCTGCGGATAGTTTTGAGGTCATTCGGGACATGAGCTAACTATATGAAATCCATCCTTCTAACGTGACTATTGCAGGATGAGTTAAAAACGTTATTAATGCCAACAGTACAATCATGAACTCTTCCTGGGTGGGATAATTTTGCCATTTATTTGTCGTTGAGGATATTTCATGAAATGAGGAAACATGAACATTACGAAATGAGAGGTCACAAACAGTACACGGACAGCAACTCCTTTTGGAATAACACCATGGACTATTACATTCATGATCATACACAGGAGGTATGCATGCCAGGACAGATCCAAATAGAGGGTTGGGCCACAAGATGCTATAGGAAGAGGCTAATACGTCGTTAAGCATCCCTCCTGTCAACTTTCGGAACGTGTGTGTAAAAAACCGTCTTCGAAACACAGAGGTCTACGTAACAAGTTCAAGCGGAAACAATATGACGCATGTTGCTTTGCTTGACAAATACACTGCAAAAGAAAGTGCACCAGGTTGTGTCCACATGGCTTTGAAATTTACAGATTTCAGATGTCATTCCCATTTCAAAATCCTAAAATGACTTTATTGCTCACTTTTACAGGGCATGCCCAACCATCTGGTAATTGAATACAGGTGATAACGGTTTGTAACGCATTTAGGTGGAAATGAAAGAACAAAAAGGCACAGAATGCTAATGGAGGATTCCGTGAAAAATGACATAACGCACATTTTTTCCAAAAGACCCTAATCCACTTGCGTAATCAGGGATTTCTTATTTGAATGATTTTCCATCTTCGAAACATGAAAACTTTTCGCAGTTGCAAATACCAACAGTAGTCATCTACCAAATGAGAATGAGAGAAATCCTGTTTGAGTAGTCATTTTTCTAGAGTTGTTTTTATTTTTTTTTTTTTACGGATTTAGCACAAGGATGTAGCGCCTTTTGGAAATAATTTTTTTTGCAACATTGGAAGTCATGTATTTGAAAAATAATTCTGAAAAAAGTTACTGCTCAGGTAGGATTTTTTTTCATTCTCATTTTTTTTAGACGTATAATGTTGGTATTTCCAACTGTGAAAAAGTTTTGATACTTCGAATGAAGGAAATGGATGAAAAAATCTTGGTTTACTCGAAATCACTCAAAGTGGATTTAGCGCTTTTTTGGAATAAACTCTTCATATCTGATTATATATATATATATATATATATATATAATATATATATATATTCGAATAGGTGTTTGGGCAGAACGCCAGACACGAATGATAATATTGTCTCTTTTGATAACAAAATGAAGACTAAGCTTGGCTCCAAGCAATTTATTTGCCTCCAACTGCCAACAAATTTCAAAAATATAAAGTGTGCAAACTGGTACTCATGAATAAAGTATTTCCAAGGAAATAAACTAAAACACTGACTAATATCACTTTTTTTTAGATAAATCAATTCATGAATTGATGAATATTGAATAAAACACAGTTATTAGTCATGACAACCAGGCACCTGCAAACAGTTGTCCCCTAATGCATAGTACCGTGGCTTTCCAGTATGAGTTTTTAAAGTTTTCGTTATGTTTTCACAATCTGTTCACAACTGGCTAGCAAAAACAACCCCATGATTACTTTTGTTATATAAGAAAAGGCACATCATGGCTTTTGAGAAGGTTTTGAGACTTCAGTTTCACTGATTTTCCATAAGTTTCATGTTCATACAGTGAATACGCGCGGGGGGGGGGGGGTAATACAAAAGTCAAAATGGAGGGGCAGTGTGATTTGATACACTTGATCATGTTACGTTTGGACCTTTAATGTAACCACGAGTGCATGCCAATGTTTCTCTCCGTCGAAGCCCATTGAATCATCCCTTCAATCTGTACATCACCATGCTAAGTCCTAACGACATTCCTTTCCATTTCAATTAAGCGACGATATTCCTAATGCTTATCGTACACCGCAATACGTGCTGGCAACCAAGACTTTTGTACTCTGTCCAATTAGGCTGTCTGATGAAGTTTTATCTTTGATGATAAAGCCCGTATCCTTAAATTGAATAAAAATTTCTCCTGAATCATTATGAAGCAGCAAACTCTTCCAGGACCCGCTCCAATTTTTTTTTATATCGAGAGTTATTCGATGACTTTTACGAACGGTTGCCGTGATTACAATAAGTAATTCACGTAACCGCTCCTCGCAAAGAGATATAAAAACCATTTCGTATTTCTAAAAATTTGTAATGACCCTTTCCTATTCTCTATCCATTTTAGGTAAAGCTGCAGCACATCCGATCCTACATATACATGCTATGATGACATGCAATCTTTTAAGATGACATTTCACCTGACTTTGATCTAACCTAAATGTTTTATCAAAGAAGGTGCGTTTTCAGGGAACAGCAATAACGTCATCTGAATTATAGGGAAACTGGCAGAAAACTCCACGAAACTTACTGAAAACCAGATACTCTGAAGACAGCCAACATTAAAACATAATACGTTTTGTTTTACATGTGCGCTGATTTGCTTCTCATTCTACAAAATCATCAGATAATTACCTTCATTTGTCATCTTTAACATCTACTGTGAAGCTTGATTACGAGGTCTTTTTCCGTTGCTGGAATAGAACTCCAGTCTCCAGATAAGGAACAGGTACGGCATTATTAGAGAGGAAGGAGTATGTTTAGCTAGGAAATTGTTTGTCCTTTTTTTATTTTTGAAAAGGAGGGGGGGTCGCGACTTGTTTGGCAGGCACCTATAGATTATAATTAGGATCATAATCAGTAGAAAACTGAAAAAGAAGCAGGTAGAGGTTTGAACTTCGACACCCTCGTGAGAAAAAAAGCCAGCTGCATGTTGCAGTCACATAGTTTCTAAGCCAAAGGCCTGCACCCGTATTAGTCACCGATGAAACGCCAAAATCATCACTTTCAAGAAATTGTAACCATGCTAAGCGAAATGAAAAGAATTCGCCGGAAATGCCTTGGTTTACCGAATCTACCCTGACTCATCTGAACATTCAATTACCATGATTACTCCGTCGCGAGTGCTGAAAATACAGGGAAGAGAAGTCATGTTCTCAAGAAAAGAAAAACACGGCAAGGATTTGATCACTTTAATAAACTACGCATTACATGACAGGATTATCTTGAGAGTATGATATCCTCTGGGATACGTTTAGTTCTATTTCAGTTTCAGGAGATTTTTTGTCGGAGTGAACAATGTTTGGAAACATGACGTCATCAGTTACTGCTTATGTCATTTCAAAGAGGAAATGAAGTAGTCAAATCAACCATTTAGGATTGATTTCATCTGAGGTTCTCCCATGACTTTTCTTCTTGAGTCATTGCGGTTTGAATAATGAAACATGAATCTACAGAGAGTTTTTTTCTTCAGAGTGCCTGCAATTCGAAGCACTATGTACTTTGTCATTACGAATATGACATTCAACGATCGTTACTAATAAATTTCCGCTGTGTCAGTAAAATTGAAAGGCATATTACTTTACTGAATTACGAAGTCAAAATTTGGTGCCTTATCTTTATACTGGTGGATGCATGCACGAATAAAATGATATCAATTTTTTCCCCTAAATCAGACTTTGTTATAATCAAATCATTTTGTATGTATCTTACAGAACACTCTTAATTCAATTTGGCCAACTACATGTGCAGTCTCTGTTGTGGAAATTTCCAGACTGTCACAGATCACTCGATTTATACAGTATAAGCATTTCAGCATCTAGATTTATTAACATACGAATCATATCAGACATTGTTGCATGTCGTGTATGACTGCCCAAATATGTAGAAAGGTGGAAGGGCACATTTTTTGAGCCCTACCCGTTTTTGTGGCAATTAACTTATCGTCTGCATACATACATTTCAGACATAGTTCTTGAGACAATACACAGTATGAAGCAATAATACAAAGCACTTTGTGCAAGGTACATCTACAACAATCACAACAATTTTTTTCGAGTATGCGGGCCTTTACCCCTCTTTCCCTCGTCAAAGCAAGGTCAATGACGACCATTTAAGTTTTTAATGTATTTTTAATGTATTTATTAATGTATGTATTTATTTACTTATTTATCTGTTTATTTATTTATTGTTTTATTTACACAGGGTGGTCTCTTCATGACACAAAGACTGCTTTGCAAAGAGAGCCATGTTTCACGATACATTTAAATTATTATAATAGTGAGAGAATGGCAAATATTACAATAGAAAAAATATAAACAATATATAGAAAAGGATATATTACTAAAGAAAAGTATCGGATTACATTTTATCAATTTTGAAATACTCGATATAGTTTAAATCATACGTTTATCAAGAAAATATTAAGAAAATATCAGTAATGAGTGATTCCCCAATTCCTTTCCTAAATAATGATATTAAAGTATGTAAAGTCATAATGAAAAAAAAAGAAACATATACAAACATGACAAGAAACATTATTTCCCACCCCTCACCTTCCAGTCATAATCACTACCATAAATAAGAAGAATAAAGAAAAGAAGTTGGCAAGAACATAAGAAAGTTAAAATACGAAATAAAAGTTAAATACCATGACGAATCGTTGACCATGATGGCGAGGGGGCCAATTTATATTCGATCGTCCTTCAACACCTGACGTCCAGCTTGGATTATAAACTAAAATATTAGCACGTGAAAGAACCCTGACTTGAGTATCATGACAGTAATCCCTCAAAGTAAATTCATCAACTCAAGCGCACTATGCATCATCGACCATAAATAGCAATGGTGGATAAACTTGAGATTGAATCGAACAACAGTTCTCAAAGGCCTCTTGAAATTAATAGTGATGATGATCAATGATCTGCTTTGGAGCAAGGTTATATCTAAGCTGTTGGTGATCAATATGAATAATAATTGTGAGCCCTAGACATGAAGGGTCGAAAAAAATGTATGTTTAACAGCTTCAGATGTCACTTGACATTGTTTTGTATTGTGTTGATAGCAGTAGGATAAATTACTCTCAGTTGGACGGAAAGATGGCAGCTAACGGAAAATATAAACGGAAAGCTCGGAGTTTCAAAATGCATAACCACCTTTCCGTTTTGACTACTTTTCATTTCAAGAAAAACTTCCAGCCACGACTTACGTGATATTCCCGATCTCGTGTGTCACATGGAACTACAATCGCTCCAGATGTCACTTGACATTGTTTTGTATTGTGTTGATAGTAGTAGATATATTACTCTCTTTGGACGGAAAGATGGCAGCTACGGAAAATATAAACGGAAAGCTCGGAGTTTCAAAATGCATAACCACCTTTCCGTTTTGACTACTTTTTCATTTCAAGAAAACTTCCAGCCACGACTTAAGTGATATTCGATCTCGTGTGTCACATGGAATACAATCACTTCTCGCAATACCCCCTCACTTCCCCCCCCCCCCCCCCCCCCCC
>CM057153.1:15412466-15501952 GCA_029962745.1 Echinometra lucunter | reverse complement strand
AATACCAACGGTGTAGAGAGTGGACCCGCCCCATCCATGCAACACCTGCCCGATGATAAATAGCCAATAGTAAAGCACATCGAGTCATTTGATGACGTTTCACTATCACAGGAGCTGCCAGACGAGGCGTTAGTAAAAGCTGGGCAGACATCATCCTGCAAAACATGAAAATAAAATATCATTGTGTCTCGTTAATCCTGTTAATGACCCATTGCTTAATATAAGATATAAACAGAAAAGAAAGAAAAAAGAGCAATTTAAAGAGAGCTGCTAAACAGGGTATTAATACTTCACCAACGTTAACTGCAAATGAATACTGAATCAATGTTAAAAGGTCTATGATTTAGATAGTGAATAATGTTTATATTTACTTATAAGATTATTTGAAAAATTTTAAGATTATTTACTGCATGATTTAACAAAAAATTTAAATTCGACCCGTCCTTCCTAAATTTAAAAAAAAAAAAAAATGTAAAAATATGAGTCTGCTTTACCTTTACCCTTGGTATTCATAGTGTTAGCGAACATGAAAATACTAGACTTAGGAAACTGTCCATAGACATGCTTTGTTAATGACAATATTTTTAATTCTCGTTCTCTATACCAGATTCAACTTTAACTATCAGCAGAAGAGTTGCCTTTCTTCTGCAGAACTCTAAGGATGAGCGAAAGTTCAATGGAAGCATAAGGAAGAGAATCGCATAACCACAGGATGTCTCAGTATAATATCGAAAAATGTAAAGATAGAAGGGAAAAGATCTGGGCATATTTCCTGGAATGATTCAAAAACAGGAAAATCAAAATGGGAAGGTTTGTAGCCAGAATCCCTAAATTTCCTGAAGTAAGTCCGCACTTGTTTTATATGGTAAATTTTGAACAATGAAGACGTAAACTATCGAATTCGAAAATGGAATGAAAGGTTCGGTCAAGATTACTGAACAAAGCACTGCCTGGTCATGGTGGTATCTAGAAGAATAAGTACAGTGTGATTGATATTGTGGGAGAAATTCTGAAAAGGTTCAGAATGCTAGAAATATTATTTGTAATCAGTGTTGTTATTTCTTCTTCTTCTTTCTTCTTTTAAAAAGCTTAAATCAAACTTGGAAAATGGGAGTCCAGAACTGTCGAATAAAAATCATACTGCAGATTGACTTCTACTAGAAACATGTCTTAAGTAATATTCGAGACGCTTTAAAGTATTTCAACTAAAAATATTACATTAGATAATGTAATTAATTATATTTTTTTTAGATATTGGTATTACGCACCAACGCTAAAATAATTATTTTCTTTTTCTCACAATTTATGGCAAATTATAATTCATATATTTCAAGTACCATTATTAAAACCAAGCTCAATAGACAAGGCTGAATTTATGACGGAAAAAGAATAAAATACGTGAGACAAACGCTATTAGTACATCTTATTCTCTCTCATAAACTGGGCATTTTAAATCTCATGGACCTGGGGAAAAACATCATTATTGTGGCATGCTCATGCGACTGATAATAAAAGCAAAACAATCATAGCGTGATTCTATTGTTAGATTTATTGCAGAATGATTTAGCGGTTCTACTGCTCGTGAGGCCATTGGCAACTGGCGCCGACCTCCCTCCGAAATAGATCTAAGGATATCAATTTATACGATGTGCACTAAAGATGCAACAAACAAGGTAAACTGATATTTTTTCTAATACCTTCTGGGGTTCGTTCAAACAAGGAGGTATTAGGTAGGTTTGTGTAACGTATAGCCGGGTCAACTTAATGCTCGATAATAGATCCTTGTCCAATGACCTCACTTGTTTTTAAATTAAGAACGTTGAATTCACAATAAAAATAATTATATGATAAAACATAATCAACAGGATCATGGTAAAAGCGTTCTGCTTTGATTGTGAGTGCATTTGCGTAGAGCCATGCTGTGCTAGATTCGTGCCGTTGTTATATCTTCATCTTCAATGAGAATAATTTGAGAAGGCTTTTTATTGCCAACATTAATGTTCGTAATGAATATATTTGTGATAATAATGAAAAAATTATTTACGTAACTTTACTTAAATTGTGAGTTCATTGGCCTGCACAGTTGTATTAACTTTCACTCTGCTGCCCATATTTTCTTGCTACTGATGTTATTTTCGTGGGGTATTTTTTTATCGATATCACCGGTAAATGTGACATGTATAGGTGTCACAAATCATAAACTGTCGGTATCATTTATAAATTCCTAGTTGTTTATTAAAAGGACAGGGGAGGGTAAAAGTATGAAAAATAGGGACAAATATAGGGAGAAGAGAGAGAGAGGAAAGAGGAAAAAGGAACATAGAGAGAAAAATGGGTACAAAAAATTGCGTTCATACGTCATTCAGTCGGAAAATATCCGTGTGGGACACCGTCTTTGAATTCAAGAGATATAAGCCGATGGATACTCGAGGAAGTTATCATAATTACAAGTATCAAATTAATTATATACTGCCTCCCTTGTTTCCTAAGCAATACTCTGGGGAGCACGTGATCGTGTCCCGCGCAGCAGAAGATGAAGAAATGTGATTAACGTAGAATCGAGAGATTCCGCCAATAATTGCCCGGATGCACGCCAAATCAGAAGCGAATCAGTGGCAATACGTCAAAATAAAATCATAGAAATAGAAGATATTTCAGGTCACTCAATGAAGATCGTGACACTGGGTTAATTTCCATGATAAGGCTGATGCACCGTTACAGTTTAAACCCGCTTTAATTCCTGATATAAGCCAGTAAGCAGATACAATATGAGCATGAGTATAGGTCATTCGGGACAAAATCTAAAACCCACTGACATGAATACTTGATATGTGCTAATAATCGTGCATTCCATAGTATCCTTTTGGAACTTTTTTTTTTCAAAAGAGGAAATAAAAGCTATTCATGAGGCATATCTGTCACTTTTGGAGTGACTGTTCTAAGTGCAAAAAAAAAAAAAGGGACGTCTCCATGTTTAAAATATCTGCGGATAGTTTTGAGGTCATTCGGGACATGAGCTAACTATATGAAATCCATTCCTTCTAACGTGACTATTGCAGGATGAGTTAAAACGTTATTAATGCCAACAGTACAATCATGGAACTCTTCCTTGGTGGGATAATTTTGCCATTTATTTGTCGTTGAGGATATTTCATGAAATGAGGAAACATGAATGTTACGAAATGACAGGTCACAAACAGTACACGGACAGCAACTCCTTTCGGAATAAGACCATGGACTATTACATTCATGATCATACACAGGAGGTATGCATGCCAGGAACAGATCCAAATAGAGGGTTGGGCCACAAGATGCTATAGGAAGAGGCTAAATACGTCGTTAAGCATCCCTCCTGTCAACTTTCGGAACGTGTGTGTAAAAAACCGTCTTCGAAACACAGAGGTCTACGTAACAAGGTTCAAGCAGGAAACAATATGACGCATGTTGCTTTGCTTGACAAATACACTGCAAAAGAAAGTGCACCAGGTTGTGTCCACATGGCTTTGAAATTTACAGATTTCAGATGTCATTCCATTTCAAAATCCTAAAATGACTTTATTGCTCACTTTTACAGGGCATGCCCAACCATCTGGTAATTGAATACAGGTGATAACGGTTTGTAACGCATTTAGGTGGAAATGAAAGAACAAAAAAGGCACAGAATGCTAATGGAGGATTCCGTGAAAAATGACATAACGCACATTTATTTCCAAAAGACCCTAAATCCACTTTGCGTAAATCAGGGATTTCTTATTTGAATGATTTTCCATCTTCGAAACATGAAAAATTTTCGCAGTTGCAAATACCAACAGTAGTCATCTACCAAATGAGAATGAGAGAAATCCTGTTTGAGTAGTCATTTTTCTAGATTGTTTTTATTTTTTTTTTTTTTTACGGATTTAGCACAAGGATGTAGCGCCTTTTGGAAATAATTTTTTTTGCAACATTGGAAGTCATGTATTTGAAAAATAATTCTGAAAAAAGTTACTGCTCAGGTAGGATTTTTTTTTCATTCTCATTTTTTTTAGATGTATAATGTTGGTATTTCCAACTGTGAAAAAGTTTTGATACTTCGAATGAAGGAAAATGGATGAAAAAATTCTTGGTTTACTCGAAATCACTCAAAGTGGATTTAGCGCTTTTTTGGAAATAAACTCTTCATATCTGATTATATATATATATATATATATATATATATATATATATATTCGAATAGGTGTTTGGGCAGAGCGCCAGACACGAATGATAATATTGTCTCTTTTGATAACAAAATGAAGACTAAGCTTGGCTCCAAGCAATTTATTTGCCTCCAACTGCCAACAAATTTCAAAAATATAAAGGTGCAAACTGGTACTCATGAATAAAAGTATTTCCAAGGAAATAAAACTAAAACACTGACTAAATATCACTTTTTTTAGATAAATCAATTCATGAATTGATGAATATTGAATAAAACACAGTTATTAGTCATGACAACCAGGCACCTGCAAACAGTTGTCCCCTAATGCATAGTACCGTGGCTTTCCAGTATGAGTTTTTAAAGTTTTCGTTATGTTTTCACGAATCTATTCACAACTGGCTAGCAAAAACAACCCCATGATTACTTTTGTTATATAAGAAAAGGCACATCATGGCTTTTGAGAAGGTTTTGAGACTTCAGTTTCACTGAATTTTCCATAAGTTTCATGTTCATACAGTGAATACGCGCGGGGGGGGGGGGGGGTAATACAAAAGTCAAACATGGAGGGGCAGTGTGATTTGATACACTTGATCATGTTACGTTGGGACCTTTAATGTAACCACGAGTGCATGCCAATGTTTCTCTCCGTCGAAGCCCATTGAATCATCCCTTCAATCTGTACATCACCATGCTAAGTCCTAACGACATTCCTTTCCATTTCAATTAAGCGACGATATTCCTAATGCTTATCGTACACCGCAATACGTGCTGGTAACCAAGACTTTTGTACTCTGTCCAATTAGGCTGTCTGATGAAGTTTTATCTTTGATGATAAAGCCCGTATCCTTAAATTGAATAAAAAATTTCTCCTGAATCATTATGAAGCAGCAAACTCTTTCCAGGACCCGCTCCAAGTATTTTTTTTTATATCGAGAGTTATTCGATGACTTTTACGAACGGTTGCCGTGATTACAATAAGTAATTCACGTAACCGCTCCTCGCAAAGAGATATAAAAACCATTTTCGTATTTCTAAAAATTTGTAATGACCCTTTCCTATTCTCTATCCATTTTAGGTAAAGCTGCAGCACATCCGATCCTACATATACATGCTATGATGACATGCAATCTTTTAAGATGACATTTCACCTTACTTTGATCTAACCTAAAAGTTTTATCAAAGGAAGGTGCGTTTTCAGGGAACAGCAATAACGTCATCTGAATGATAGGGAAACTGGCAGAAAACTCCACGAAACTTACTGAAAACCAGATACTCTGAAGACAGCCAACATTAAAACATAATACGTTTTGTTTTACATGTGCGCTGATTTGCTTCTCATTCTACAAAATCATCAGATAATTACCTTCATTTGTCATCTTTAACATCTAGTGTGAAGCTTGATTACGAGGTCTTTTTCCGTTGCTGGAATAGAAGTCCCGTCTCCAGATAAGGAACAGGTACGGCATTATTAGAGAGGGAGGAGTATGTTTTGCTAGGAAATTGTTTGTCCTTTTTTTATTTTTGAAAAGGGGGGGGGGGTCGCGACTTGTTTGGCAGGCACCTATAGATTATAATTAGGATCATAATCAGTAGAAAACTGAAAAGAAGCAGGTAGAGGTTTGAACTTCGACAACCTCGTGAGAAAAAAGCCAGCTGCATGTTGCAGTCACATAAGTTTCTAAGCCAAAGGCCTGCACCCGTATTAGTCACCGATGAAACGCCAAAATCATCACTTTCAAGAAATTGTAACCATGCTAAGCGAAATGAAAAGAATTCGCCGGAAATGCCTTGGTTTACCGAATCTACCCTGACTCATCTGAACATTCAATTACCATGATTACTCCGTCGCGAGTGCTGAAAATACAGGGAAGAGAAGTCATGTTCTCAAGAAAAGAAAAACACGGCAAGGATTTGATCACTTTAATAAACTACGCATTACATGACAGGATTATCTTGAGAGTATGATATCCTCTGGGATACGTTTAGTTCTATTTCAGTTTCAGGAGATTTTTTGTCGGAGTGAACAATGTTTGGAAACATGACGTCATCAGTTACTGCTTATGTCATTTCAAAGAGGAAATGAAGGTAGTCAAATCAACCATTTAGGATTGATTTCATCTGAGGTTCTCCCATGACTTTTCTTCTTGAGTCATTGCGGTTTGAATAATGAAACATGAATCTACAGAGAGTTTTTTTCTTCAGAGTGCCTGCAATTCGAAGCACTATGTACTTTGTCATTACGAATATGACATTCAACGATCGTTACTAATAAATTTCCGCTGTGTCAGTAAAATTGAAAGGCATATTACTTTACTGAATTACGAAGTCAAAATTTGGTGCCTTATCTTTATACTGGTGGATGCATGCACGAATAAAATGATATCAATCATTTTCCCCTAAATCAGACTTTGTTATAATCAAATCATTTTTGTATCTTACAGAACACTCTTAATTCAATTTGGCCAACTACATGTGCAGTCTCTGTTGTGGAAATTTCCAGACTGTCACAGATCACTCGATTTATAACAGTATAAGCATTTCAGCATCTAGATTTATTAACATACGAATCATATCAGACATTGTTGCATGTCGTGTATGACTGCCCAAATATGTAGAAAGGTGGAAGGGCACATTTTTTGGAGCCCTACCCGTTTTGTGGCAATTAACTTATCGTCTGCATACACATTTCAGACATAGTTCTTGAGACAATACACAGTATGAAGCAATAATACAAAGCAGCTTTGTGCAAGGTACATCTACAACAATCACAACAATTTTTTTCGAGTATGCGGGCCTTACCCCTCTTTCCCTCGTCAAAAGCAAGGTCAATGACGACCATTTAAGTTTTTATGTATTTTTAATGTATTTATTAATGTATGTATTTATTTACTTATTTATCTGTTTATTTATTTATTGTTTTATTTACACAGGGTGGTCTCTTCATGACACAAAGACTGCTTTGCAAGAGAGCCATGTTTCACGATACATTTAAAATATATATAAAATAGTGAGAGAATGGCAAAATATTACAATAGAAAAAATATAAACAATATATAGAAAAGGATATATTACTAAAGAAAAAGTATCGGATTACATTTTATCAATTTTGAAATACTCGATATAGTTTAAATCATACGTTTATCAAGAAAAATATTAAAGAAAATATCAGTAATGAGTGATTCCCCAATTCCTTTCCTAAATAATGATATTAAAGTATGTAAAGTCATAATGAAAAAAAAAAGAAACATATACAAACATGACAAGAAACAATTATTTCCCACCCCTCACCTTCCAAGTCATAATCACTACCATAAATAAGAAGAATCAAAGAAAAGAAGTTGGCAAGAACATAAGAAAGTTAAAATACGAAATAAAAAGTTAAATACCATGACGAATCGTTGACCATGATGGCGAGGGGGCCAATTTATATTCGATCGTCCTTCAACACCTGACGTCCAGCTTGGATTATAAACTAAAATATTAGCACGTGAAAGTAACCCTGACTTGAGTATCATGACAGTAATCCCTCAAAAGTAAATTCATCAACTCAAGCGCACTATGCATCATCGACCATAAATAGCAAATGGTGGATAAACTTGAGATTGAATCGAACAACAGTTCTCAAAAGGCCTCTTGAAATTAATAGTGATGATGATCAATGATCTGCTTTGGAGCAAGGTTATATCTAAGCTGTTGGTGATCAATATGAATAATAATTGTGAGCCCTAGACATGAATGGTCGAAAAAAATGTATGTTTAACAGCTTCAGATGTCACTTGACATTGTTTTGTATTGTGTTGATAGCAGTAGGATAAATTACTCTCAGTTGGACGGAAAGATGGCAGCTAACGGAAAATATAAACGGAAAGCTCGGAGTTTCAAAATGCATAACCACCTTTCCGTTTTGACTACTTTTCATTTCAAGAAAAACTTCCAGCCACGACTTACGTGATATTCCGATCTCGTGTGTCACATGGAACTACAATCGCTCCAGATGTCACTTGACATTGTTTTGTATTGTGTTGATAGCAGTAGGATAAATTACTCTCAGTTGGACGGAAAGATGGCAGCTAACGGAAAATATAAACGGAAAGCTCGGAGTTTCAAAATGCATAACCACCTTTCCGTTTTGACTACTTTTCATTTCAAGAAAAACTTCCAGCCACGACTTAAGTGATATTCCGATCTCGTGTGTCACATGGAACTACAATCACTTCTCGCAATACCCCCTCACTTCCCCCCCCCCCCCCCCCCCGGCGCTACCACCACCCCCTTTGCAAATTACAAATCGATGTCAGCGCTTATTGTGTAAACGCCAATTTTATCTTGGAAAGAATAACTTCCAGCCATGATGTTCCGATCTCGTCTATCACATGGAACTACAACCACTTCTCGCAACACCCCTCCCCCGGACCCTACCCCCACCCCCTTTTCAAATTACCGGTCGATGTCAGCACATCTTGTGTCAACGCCAATTTTATCTTGGCCCCCCCCCCCCCCCCCCCTCCGCGAATAAATTCCCTCAAAACAAAGCGAAATAGACAAGAAGAAAATTTTCATATATTTTTGGAAACGAAGCTAATGAGGAACCAGACATACTAAAACAAAAGATTCAATCAATTTGGCAGGAGGTGAGCTTCCATTACCAAAGCTTCTGGGCTTGAAACCATACTGACAATCTAGAACATCCTAATGCATGTAATGGGCGACCTTCCTCAAACACAGCGCGAAAGGTTACTGGTTACTAAAGTAGATTTGCTTATTTTTCCACCAAGTTCATTACTACGTCAAGAACTGATTCTGGAATATTTCAGACTACTTCCTCAATCCTGAATGTCGGAAGTGGACAAAAATGCACGCGGAAATTGACATTCCCTTTCAACACTCTGCGATAATATAAAAAAAGGTTACAACAGGACGATTGCATAATTTTCGCCCAAAAAGTGTGAATTCATCAACAATTAATAATGCTTTATATACCCTAAATCTGGAAGAAATGTATGACGAACCCTGTTCCAAAGCGGAAATTTATAGGCCTATATAATGCATGAAATTTGATGCAAAGATTAATCCAGAATGGTCATTCGAATGATATTCATTTAATATTCTCGTAATATTCTCTGTAATATATCAAATATTATTTTTTCTTTTGCAATCTCTGGTTCCTTACATATCTTGACATTGCAATACATTTCAATACTCTTCATTAAGTGTGCACGATTTGTCTCCAGAGAGAGAAAAGGTAGAATAAAACAAAAGTTTTCATGATTTCCAAGCAAATATAATGGATGGTTCTTATAATTTCAAACCTGTCAACCTGTCAAATCTGACAGATCACATGCCAATTGGCATGTGGGGCCCACGGATAGGGGCTACTCATAAAGTTCAACAATTTCGGACATTGTTGTCCATATACTCCGTGGCCTTTCTGTCTTTATGGTGATGTACAATTTCCGGATGAAGAGGTACACCATTCTGTTTTGTAGAATGGCAGTAATGAGTACCTCGATCAGTTATATGCATCAGAACTTTGTAATATCCTTTGTTTACAAATAAAACCCAGCTGAACCCGATACTCCCTTATTTTCATTATTTTGATAATTAGTTATATAACTTTGTAGAGAGACATCACACGCATAGGTTTATGCACTCATCTTCTAATTATCATGATTATGTTTCTCGGCCAGATATTTCTTTCAACGCATGTTTTATGAACCAGAGTTTGTCTTCCAGAGGAAGTACTGCGTGTCCTTATGTAACCACCCCCCCCCCTTTCCACTTGACAAAGGAGGTCGGCCCTTCCACCTCTCTAATATGCTTCTTTGGGATTGGGGCATATATTATGGGACCATTTACTGATGTATTATTATGAAAAAATGTCATACGGGTTATTTGTTATTCCTTTCCAATTTAAAACCTAAATAATCATTATTACGTTTGGATTAAAAAATAACGATAACGATAAGAAGAAGAAGAAGAAGAAGAAGAAGAAGAAGAAAAAGAAGAAGAAGAAGAAGAAGAAGATCAACGGCAATAATAATGCTAACATGTTATTTTCAAATCCATTTGGGTTGAAAAGTAATTATCACCATCATCATTATCATAAGAATAAGAAGAATGATAATATCATGTTATTTTTATTTCGATATCGAACTTTGGTTTCTCTTCTTTTTTTTTCCTTTTTTTTTTGTTCATGGTAAATTTGGGTTGTATCCAATTTGGGCTTTTTGCAAAACTTGCTGACAAGCCTCAAACACGGAAAGGCAGAATTTAACTTTTCAAACTTTTCAAGGCATACCTCCCCCCCCCCCCCGCTCCCCATGAGACCTTTTCAACTCACTACGCCCGTGCATAATTTTCATGTCATACTTTCACACCTGGGCTACCTGTCCCTCTCGATTCATGTCATTCAGCCAGCCCTTACAACTCTGTTTTCTTTTCATTCCTTTCTCAATCAATGACTCGTTTAGTCCCAGGCGTTTAGTTCTTAGATGTACTGTCGATGACTCATTTATCATGACGGTAAGCGACGTGGAGGAGGAAAGAGAGAATGTATTGCGATTAAATGTCAACAGATCCCTTTTTTTTAATGCGGTCCACCCTGTCCAATTTTTAGACGGTGACGAATGATGGAAAGCATGACGAATCATGACTAGAATAATATTCATATAACAATTGTTTGTTCAGTATTTACTTCACACTAAACCACATTTCTTCGAATCTTTTCCTTACTTAAATTCACAGCATGAAAATGATTCCATTTTTCCTTTAGAACGATACGCTCCATACTTATGACCCTATGGCCTAATAAAAGAATGACATCACAGGTAACCTTTGCCAAATAATGCCAATAACTTAAATCATAGGAGTCCTTTTTTCCATTGTAAAAATGCAGCCTCTTCACGCATATAGGTATCATTCTCAAGAGAGAAATAGCCCTAGCAGTATAGTATGCCAAGGTAAATAAATTGGAATAATAATGTCCGATGCCTGACATCCTATATTTCGAAGTCCTTGCTACTGACATCAAACTGACCGAATTCAAGGTCCACGAGACACAGGTCCATTAACCGGAAATTCTGAGGCCGAAACTTAATTCTGCGGGCCTTCGGTCAACTTGAATGTCACAGATTCTCAGCTATTGACACTCATATGCAAAGTAAAATATCTTTGATATCACTGGAATGATGATAATGATGATGATGATTACAATCAAACAAATCAAGAATAATATATAAATAAAATGATGATATTGATTATAAAATTATGAAAATAATGGAATAATAACAATATTCATGACGATACTAATAGTAATGATAATAACAAATAACGATTATACTACTACTACTACTACTACTACTACTACTACTACTACTACTACTGCTACTATTACTACCACTTCCAATACTAATAGTAATAATTCTGAGGTACTCTATTGATGTTCTGCAGAACCGTTTGTGTGGTCTACTGCTTCATGAATTTTAATCATGTACGATTTCTGGTTGACTGATGAACTAGTCATGTGACCCTTGCAACACAGGACTATACGATATTCATGTTCAGATCGACTCTGCAGAAATGTTCTGCTCAAATGACTGACACCCACGTGATACCCTAGCCACACCAAGAAGACGATATCAGACCGACACCGAACTGAACAGAACATTTGCATTGCTCTTAATGGGAAGAACGGTCCGTTTGGAGTCGGTGTGGAATCGGTTTGGCAGTGTGACTGAGGTTTGTGATTGAAGGTAGGACAGGCACCGTGACATTATTCACTTACACCAGTAACATTTCCCTGCTTACACATGGCTCATGTTTCTACCCACGCCACAGAGCAGCTCTTGGGACAGACAGGGGTAAGGTAACATTATTCACAACCAGAGGGCATCAACACGGATCGCATTACAGTGATGACAAACTGTCACCAAGTGACATGTTGACTATCAAATTTTTCGATCCCCGTGGTCTTTGTACAGGAACTACACGCATTGGTTCCATCAAGCAGTACGTGGGTAAAGTAATTCAAATCTTGATTCGTCTCAAATAACGACAAAATAAAATTGAAATTTCAGAAAGTTTCTGATAGAAGTTGTAAAAAAAAATAATTTGAGTCCTTCATACCCAGAAAAAAGACGAAATATGTGTCAAATGAAACTGTAGCTGATACTCAAAGTTGCCCACATCATACCAATAGAAGATGGAACAGAAACTCGCATTATCCTAAATTGAAAGGAAAAATAAACTTGGCTGTTTGGAGTCGGTTTGGCGGTATGACTCAGGTACTCGAAAACTTGAAGGAATCGGGGCTGCTTGGCGAGACAACCAATTATATACAGACATTGTCCCAATATGCATATCCATGTTGGTGTTTTCTAGCTTGACAACAGGACTCCAGGGAGACTAATGAGATAACATGAACAGTTCAGTCAAATGCATAGTTCCATGTCATTGCTGGTGCTTTTAAGCTTGCCAGACTAGCTCCAGGGAGACGAATGACACAACATGAACAGCCCAGTGGGTACATTGAGGGGTGGCCCAAGATCAGTCTTCTGTCAACATTTATAGTGTCTGAATGATGACAACCCACATAACTTTGCATATTACCATGAAAGGGGGTCACAAGTTTGTCAGTTTGCTTTTTTGTCTATTTTCTTTTGTTTTATTTGTGTTAGTTATGTTTGATTTGTTTTGTTTTGTTTCGTTTCCGTTTTGTTTCGTTTTTATGGGGGTGGGAACAGCGAAGTATCAAAGAATTTCACAACTAAAAGAAAATCCTCATGACTATCATTCTTGGTGCTTGTTTAGTTTGTGTTGATCTGTTTTCACTAGGAAACTGTTAAACATAGGACAAATTTCTAAAAAAAATCCACATATTCTTCAAGAAGCTGCCCCTCGGATTTCCTTTTGAGAAATGGGATCAACCTGTAATACTTCGGGCGATTTATGTTTGAGCGTTTGTCTGGCACCTGCAAAACCAGGGAATATTTCGGCTATACATGCTATATGAAGTATAAAGGTGTTGGCAATATTACCAGTGCTGGTATTACTTTTCTTGTTATTACTGGTAGATTAAATGACAATCGCTACCATTGATCTATCAATGATAATAAAGCTAGACAATGACAGTAGCATTGTATTTCCATTTCTTTGTCCATACTGGAAACAAATATCGGGGGGGGGGACCACAGAACATGCTTTGATGTTCTGAATTATCTTTCGTTTCAATAAATAGTATTTTGGCCTCAAATGAAAGTGCATTAATCATATCCTAATAGTGCCATGGAATGAAACATTTGCCCTAAATGGCAAGTTGTCAAATTGTACTTTCCTCGGCATACATGCGATATGACAATATTTAATGTTAACCACCATAACGAAGGGGGTTGGTCGTGTCGGGACATTATTGAGGTTTTCCATACTGACAGGACGTTCACGCCGCGAGATAAATGTCATCCAGAGCGGAACAAAGGATCACCAGACTGAAGATTTTTCGGTCTGGTTCACCATCGGACTGGTTTGCCAGGAGATGCATACGAGATGCACTGCACGTGAGGGCGTGGGCCGGTAGAGCATCTTTCAAAGTCGGGAAGTCGAAGGCACCAGCGAAAAGGTCACCTTTTTTGAAAAAGTAGCACTTACAACTGGTGAAAACGAGAAGTAAAAAGTACCCCTTTGAGACGTCAGTATACCCCTGCATTCCATTTAACATGTTTAACGCTTTTTAAGGATAATTTTTGACTTAACTGTCATCTTATTTTGCAGCTTTGTATACCGCTCCGATTACTCATTGAGAGAGAGAGCGAGCGAAGAGAGCAAGTAAAAATGCTAGGAATTTTTCCTGCAGACCATGGTTTTTGCATTATTTATAGTGACTCGATAAAGTTCATCTAAATCTGAACAAATCAAGCTAAAGAGCAAAATGTCAATAGGAAGTCCCACTGCCTTTATAATCAGCTTTAGCAATGTTTTTCTATTGAAAAAAAAAACAACAACAAATTTCCCAACCTTTTGCAAATGTCTCGAAATCTCACGAAATCTCACGAAATCTCGGCAGCGGGAGACTCCATTTTTGGTACACGTAAAATATCCTCAAAAACGGCTTATGTCGAAAGGGTGCGTGCGCGGAGCGGGATGGGAGCGGGGAGGGAACGGGGATGGCCGCACCCTTTCGAGAGACCCCCCCCCCTCCCCCGGTTGTCTCGAAAGGGTGGGTTGCGTGTGGGGAGTGAAATTAACGCACCCATTCGTGGAAACCGGGGGGCTTGTCTCGAAAGGGTGTGTTGAGTAGTCTGATGTACCAGCCATTTTTTGTTAATGTAAGTAAAAAAAAAAAAAAAGAAAAAGTAGGAAAGGAGACAGGCAGTTGGCTATCACCTGATTGGGTGTCCAAGGCAGACGCGGATGTGGGGGGGGGGGGAGGCGAGCGGGCCTGGCCCCCCCCCCCATTTTTCCCGCCCATTTTTTACCATTTTGGGTACCTCGGCCCCCCCCCCCCCCGAAAAAGAAAGGGCCCCCCAAAAAACTGATTTATTCAGGGCTAAGTTCAAAATATTTCGTCTCATACGTCACCGACATCATTGTTCATGTTTCTTTCCAATTTATGGCTCTTCTATGGCTTACTAATCAGACTGAATGACAACGAAATGGCAATTACAATGTTCATTCTTGCTTACATGTATTCCTCGCAATTTCCGGTGACGTATGTGACAGAAAAAAGGACCAAATACTTTGGACTTGCCTTCCAATAAATTACGTCACACTAACCTCTGTGATACCATACACGTACTCCCCGGCTAGAAAGTGCGGCAGGGCGAAGACGACCGACCCAACACTGTACAACATGGACGCTACCCCGACCCACACTGGTTTGCGACCACGTTCGCCGAAGTAACTCACGAAAGCGCATACGATGAGGTTACTGATGTCGTAGGCGATGACCACGAAGCCGCTCTGAACGCTTGTGAGTCGGAAGCGTCGCTCGAGGGTGGTGATGACCACGGGTAGGTAGCCAAGGACCGTCATGTTCTGGAGGAGGCCCAAGAAACAGAGGACGAAGAAGTAGCCTTTGGGGTTGTTGAAGACCTGTGTTGGACAAAATAAGAAAGAAAGAGTTCGGTTTATTCAATTTCATTTGTATTTAGAAAAAATGATCGGACCATTTGGGCTTCAACTTTTCCATTGGAAGAGAGGAGCTTCATCGTGCTCAACATCCATCGATCCATAGGCAAGGGATAACTGTCCCCTTCTTTGATATAAAATAAAAGCTCCATATATGTGTACCGCCTGTTCAAGGAAATTATCTTATATGTCCTTATACAAGTGCTATTCGAAAATGAATGTTGTCTTGATTGTGAACTGAGGTAAAATATCACTGGAAGGTACTGAACTCATCTGTAAGAACAGATCGTTTGGAATAAAGCTTATATCTGCCAGTGCACCCACGTGGAACCGTATGGCACGGAAACATTTATATTCTCCATAATAATAATTATCACTAATTTCATATTTTCTGCACTTAATCAGACAGTCCTTGTTCTTATTTTCCTTCTTTGCGTATTTATCATATACTTTGTACGATCAAACGACAATAAAGTAAAACAGCATTCGCTAATTGTTTTTAATCCTGTTAATGAAATATGTTCCGATATAAACTGCCTGAAATAAAACGTCAGCTTTTGAAGTAAGCTTGCATGACAGTCATTATAATTTTTTTTACTTAATCTCCTGCTAAGGATGATTGTTTGAATGTAACATAACATAAGGGAGATCCTGTCACACCAGTTATAAAGCAACATACATGTATATTCAACAAATCTAGGATTTCAAAGTAATGAGAACACAGCCTGGGGCCAAAAACGAGCAGCATATAATGTAGCTTTATGTATTTGCGTATGGGACACAGTCCACTATATCATTATTATGACAGATCGTACGGTCGGTAAGGTAACATCAAGAAGATCCCATTACGAAGATTGTGGTGCCTGGATTTCCATAAATCATATCAAAAGCAGATCTAGGATTTCAAAATAATGAGAACACTGCTTGGGGCCGATGTCGCACAGCAAGTCATGTTCATGTCTTTCTTATTTCTTTATGAAAACTAATCCTTTGCGCTTGCTACTCCGTCGTAACATACAGGGGTGTAACATAAAGAGATACAATCAATCTTACAATCAATTGTATCTCTTTAGTACATGGTTTGCCATAGACTTATTTGATTTTATTTTTTATGTTACACCCCCCCCCCCCCCCGAAGGGATATCCCCTCACGCCAGTTATAATGTCTGGAATGCCGTATAATATCATATCAGTAAAAGGTCCAAGATTTCATCTTATTATTAATTGTACATAACGTGTTGCCAAGGGCGCGCAGTATGATATTTGATAATGTCGTATTTCGTTTTGAAAACGAGAACCTTCCAAGGATTCATGACCAAGAAATACAGAATAAAGATGCTGCTGTTCACAAGTCATCATACAGAAAATATTTCATGTTTGATTGATTGAAAAATATCATGATGCATGACTTGTGTACTTTATGATTTCGACCTATATTCACTGCAGTTCACCACCCGATACTATACAAGCAATGTTCTTTGCAATGAGTAATTATCGTAAAAAATCATACAAGACAAACAACGAACACATGACATCTATTGCAGAGTCCACATCAAAATCGTTGAAATAGCTCGTAAGTCCAGTGAGCGAACATTTGTTCAAAGTCAAGCAGGTCAATACAGGAAAAGGATGGTACAGCAAGAGGACAATGACAGCCCAAAGAGCCTGCCTTGCATCATTTTTGAAAATGGGAGGAGTCATTTGGCCGTCCTCAAAAATCAGAGTGGTGGAAATATGCCAGTTCCACCCCCCTGATTAAACGACTAAAGGAAAAAAAAAAAAGAAAACAGCAGATGTAATTCAATTTCAATTTCAATTCAAACACATTTATTTCCAATTATTCAAATAAACAGCAAAATAATGAAAAAACAAATTGGCATTCTTGGTATTGATAACAAATTTTACATAATATAAAATCATCGTAATTACATAAATAATTTGAGGACACACCTCTAAAAGTAAAAGCTTGGGTCGAGGGTGCCCTAGGATATAATAAATATGTATAATTATGAAAAAGTATTTTAAAAATGAAAAAAAAAAAAGAAGTGACAACAAAAAAGCGCTCTCAAAAACACGCACTCACACGAACATAGAAAGAAAAAAATCCTTGATGCCAAGCAATGATTTCGGGTCTCAAATATACGTAAAACAATCGGCAGGTGCCCATCCCGAATGATCCCATGACTTCACTTAACATCAAATTGTACACGTAATTATATAATTGAAGTGTAATTCACGAAAAAGAATTGGGATTCTTGGTATCTTCACTTCTTAAGGAAAAATTTAGACATCAATTTTTTTATCGAGCGTTCAACCAGATTGGCTGATAAGTTTTTGTGTTCTCTTGACACTCAATGTGACAATCTACATTAATAGTTACAACAAATTTCAAACAATTTTCAAGAACTTCAGTGGCGTCGAGTATACGGGGAGCTCATTCTTACAGGGCTGAAGCAAGGAACACATCATCACCAAACAGCCTTATTAACATGAAGCCCACTGCTTCCAAGTATCTTCTATTTACATATAAAAATAAAAGTGGCTGGATTAATGTTTAACCCTCTCTCGCTCTCTCGGTATTATAGAAATGGCACAACCTGGTCAGCTACGTTGGACAGACGAGATAAAGCATTTTCTATATGGTATAACAGCCTTAATTCAAGCCAGTAATTGCTGCTCCAATTACCGAATTTCCTAACTAATGATTGTGGGAAATATTTGTAATAATCGAAACATCTGGTAATAACGAGAAGTAATTTGATTGACGTCATTTGAAGGAATATGGATTCAAAAAAATCAAAGATGCCATTGTGAAGTAACTGCAGCAGTTTCCACTACGGTTTTAGAGGTTTAGGAAAAGGTTCTATATCCTTTAAAACAAAACCAATAATCAACGCATATTTAGATTGAAAATACAAGTGGCAAGGTATCCGCAATGTCCTTCCAGAGCTGTCCCTGTGCTATATACACACTTAGAATGAAAGGTTCAATTTTGCACCCTAAATGCAACACTAGCAGCACCTTTTTGGGTGCGATCTTGCACCATTTTGTACTTGTTTACATCCGGAAATGCCCGTCTGCACCCGTAAAGGTGTCGTATATTAATATCCGATGAATGCCTCCCTTCCTCCATTTTTAATGTATCAACAGAACCATGGCTGCGAGTACACACCGCCATTTTCATTCACCCTTTTGATAGCGGTTACATTGTTGACATGGCCCATATCAATCATCGGATGTTAATATACTACAAGAGCATCATCCAGTCATATATTTATAGAAGAGGAGGACCAGATACAGAGGCGGGAGGACCAAGAGGAAATCTGTGTCGTTCCCTGACCTCTATCAAATGATGTATCCGTCTATTAGGGTAACCCATCTTTCTTTACTGTTGTACTTTTTATGCTCTAAGGACAACCAGAGAGGTGTAAGAGCCGAGACAGCTAAGATTTTACGGTGAATGAAGAAACACTTTATAGTTTCAAGTAACATACAAGTGATTAGGTGGTTATGCCTGCAATGAATTTTACAGTGAGGTAATTCAAAAAGTAAGGATTAACATTATAGCCAGTGAACGCTTAAAAAAATAAAATTTTCTCTTATTTTTCCACTCTTCACTCTTCCCCCCTTCCCCCGATATTCCTCAAGCATATCGTCGACTGTTATTTTCAGTGATGATACTGCATACAGATCGTTGTGTAAGAGGACGAGATAAAGTGAAGTCTTTCACATACTCTATAACCGTATCTTGCCTTTACACCTGCCTCTTGTAAGAACGGTCCTGTCTTACTCTTAAAGATCTCAACATCGACACAAAGAACTGGCTTTCAACCTCCATCCCTTTGTGAAAATGGCAACCACACGAACGAACGAGCTGGGTGCTGGTGAGATACTGTCTAGTAAAAATGTGAATGGATTGTGCCTGGAAAGCCCTGGGAATCTCATGAATCAGAATGGGATATAAAGTTTCAAGCAGAAACTGCATTTCAGTTGCCAAAATGAATAATTTGCATGCATTTTATTTTTCATGTCAATCTTGTGGAAGCCGTGTTTTTTTTTCTTTTTGTGGTTTTTTTTGGCCTCAAATGTTCAATATCTTTGATAATAAAAAATTTGCCTGTGTTAATAGTTGATTGTGGCGATTCACTTTTTTTCTATTTCTTTATGTTTCTTATTTTTTACTGCTTCGTGTTTTTTCTACTCCGTTGCGTGTTTTTTTTTTTTTACTCCTTTGTTTCTTTTGTCAGCTAACTTGTGGTGTCAGTAATCCTAAATAATACATACGTGAGATGTGCTGATGATACAAGAATCATCTGATATTATTCACAGAGGTAGAGATAGAAAGAGGAGGAGGAGTTAGGAGGAAATCATCAGTGCCGCTCTCTGACCTCTCTTCAGTGATGTAGGACTATCGTACACACAAACCGTAGTTTGTCTGTAAGGTTAACCCGTCTTCCTTTTCGATATCCGTCCTGCTGTCCCTCGCAGGACAGCCAACATTTACCACTTGATTATGTCCAAGTGAAATGAAAATCATATCTTTCCTGAATCAACTGATATTGATTAGTATCTTCGGAATGAATGTATCAATGCATATGACTGAAACTGACTGTACCATGTAAAAGCCACAAATTTCCACTTTATTTATGGACAACAAATGAGCTTGATAAACAATATGAACCTTATATAAAGGAGAATCCTCAAGCAAAAGATACAAATGATTTCTTTCCAGGTCTGTTCGACAAAAACACATCTTTGTGTCTGTAAATGTTTAAATGCAGCCAAAGATTTTTTTAAAAGAAATATATAGATTGTTATTCTTTTAAAGAGTTTATCTTCGTGTATGTTTCAGTTATGAAATATATATAAAGCGTATCACTTCTAAAAAGTTATGCAAAATATTTGTGCGGACGTCGATAATTATAATAAGTATACTGGTCATAATAATGACAATGCAAACTTGTTTGCTTTGAGGTATACGGGTGCTCTTTGACATTGATCGTCATTCTGTCACATTATAAATAAGACAGCCAGATACTTAAATATGTTTATATCTAAATGACATGCTCCCTCTTTCATTTCAAAATTTTTATACTTTAAATAAAACTGTTCACTCCTACCCTACTCGCAACTCCTCTAATCTTCATTTAGTCAACCCAAAATTAATCATTGCCCATAGATCCATAAAACATCATGGTCCATACCTTTGGAATCCTCTCCCAGAATTAATTAAATCCAGTAGTTCCCTATACTCATTTAAAGCCAAAGTTAAATCCATGTTACTATCAGAATATTCAAGGTAAAATTTCTGTGTCAACTCTTCAGTCTTTTCACAACGTCATCCTTTCTACCATTTGAATCATTAACAATATCATCCTCATCCACATCATCCTCGTCCATATCATCCTCATCCTCCTCGTCATCATCATCATCATCATCATCATCATCATCATTGTCACTATCCCTTTAAGTTAGGATTTCGGTTATTTTTATCCATTCTGCTAATTTAACATATTTATTTGGGGTTGCCATATTTTCAAGCGTATTGCTTATAATGGCAATCCTTCTTCCGCAAATGATTTTATGTTTAATGAATTACAATAATTTGACAATTTATCTTTTTTTTTTTTTTTTGAAAATGGATTGTTACGTACAATTATGTATTTATGATTTATTGTCAAAAAAGTAATTTCTCGTTTGTATATAATGTTACCAAATGTTTATATGAATGCAGAAGAAAATAAAATCAAAATCAAATCAAATCTTCTTACTACTGTTATCATTTTGCTAACATACACTCTACCTTATTATTTGTCTCCGAGTCTTTGTTTTATCAGAAGATATTTTTATGGCCCCGAAATATGCCAAAATTGACCTATATCCGATGCGTGCGTGATTCGATTTGTTTCCTATAGGCAAAACTTTGGCGGCAGTAATAAGACATAAATTAGCTGCACACGAGCTAAATTTATCATCATAGGTCTACTATCCTTATTTTCATCGTTATCAACCTCAGTACAATTTTGTTTACAAGATGGCGACCTTTCTGTCCCCAAATCTATCAAGGTCATGTCCACTATGAATTATGACCTGGGAATAGAACAAAGGCCGGGAAGATATATCAACCTAAAACGGGCAAACAAGATAAACTGCCTTGACAAGATCGACTTGAGTCAGTTGATACGTCATGCAAGCTAACTATTCAATCTTAACTTTAATACAAGAGGAAGAGTGACGGTTACAGGAAAGAGGAATCTGCCCTGGAAATTTTCTTTTACCTTTCTTTCTTTAAATAAACAAATTTTAAAATTATAGGAAAAGAAATTGACTGGATGACATGTTGGTGAATCTGGTTAATCGTGCTTCCGTTTCAAATATCCACCGATTTTGAGCGCAAACACTGAATGAACACTAACAATCTTCCCTCGAGGCCAAACTGCGGTTAAGGCTTCATTTTCTTTCATTTTGTATTTACTGGGGATGTATTTTGTTTATTTTTTCATTACACAATAAAGGCGAAGCGTATTGAATATAACAAAGACAGAGTGTCTTGGATGTATGAAATAATGCTAATGATGATGTGATGGTGTTGATGATGATGATGATGATGATCATCATCATCATCATCATCACCATCATCATCATCATCATCATGGTTATGATAGCCCTAATATTGATGGCTGATTGATGAAATTACACAGATCTTTCTTTCATTTGTAAATGTTTAGCATCGTAGGATTAGCATCGTCAAGTGACTATGAAATCAAGTTTCATATTTTTACACTGATGTTCTCTCTTTTCCAGGTTTACATGATTTTGGAACCATCTGCAACGTTATGGAAAATTGTTTTTATAACACGCTTTAAACATTTTGTTAAGATTTGCTTTCTATGCCCTTCCCCTCCCGTCACCTTTTATCTATTCATGTATTTAAATTTATATATTATTCAGATTTTATTTTAAAAGCGGAGAAGTCACTCTCACACAAGTGTCACGCGGGCCTCTTAAAGTCGTGGCTCAAATTAGATGTTTTTGTTTGTTTCTGTTTGTTTCGGTTCTGTTTCTTTTCGTTTCGTATTGCTTTCTTGACGTTTTCGGTTTATTTCTTTGTTTTGCTTCGCTTCTTTTTCCGGTTTTGTTTCTTTTAAGTTTGTTGGTTATAGCTTGTTAAGACGCGTGTATAATTTGGAGTATAAGAGGGGTGAATGTAATCTTCAAAACGACTTTCCATTTATTCATTAATTTATTCATTTTCATTTCCAAAAAAAAAACAAAGCCGGCAATGTAACATGTTGACATAAATGGAACATAGATCATTACAATTTTAACAAATAAACTTTCAAAAAAAATTATTTCATCCATTTTTTTTTAAACTTTACAATCTAAACAAACAAACAAAAATGCGTGGATCTGAAGAGGCCAAAATAAAATACAATGTTACCAAATACTGTCACGAAAGCGAGGTAATCACATTTACTAAAATCAAATTAACTCTGCATGCCCTCGGTTTCAGACTTGAATTAGAAGGGGGTGTTTGTCATATCTAACTACAGATAAAATAAAAAGGAGAGAAACAGAAGTAACGCGAACATGGCGAAACGGTTGTCGAGATGAAATGAAACGATGAAAATCCAGTGCGGTATGCACTGTATTTGTCCATGCTAAGCCGGTAAACAACGATTTGTTTGATTGTTTTCATTTCTGGGTTCCAACAACAAATACAAAGTAATATAAATTTGTAATAAATATTATATAAATAGGCAATCATGTATAAAACATTATACAATAAAATGAATACAATAACATTTGTAAGCGAACAAAAAAGAATACAGAATATTTTCCCCCACTGAACTGAGGAGAAAAATTAGAACATAGAAAACCGTTATGAATGTGACAGAAAAGAGAGATAGTGCATACCTCACCGTTTGGAATTAAGCCAAATTGAGCATTCTCTACTTGTATAGCTAGGAAAGGTTGTGAGGATTGACCCTTTACCCCCCCCCCCCCCTAACACACACCCACACACACACCTTGAATAATCGGCGAATTTCCCGAATACATGGTACATAACCAGGATGATTAGCGATGAGATCGTTTAACAACAACAAAAAAAAAGACATGAATAAAATACAGTTATCAAAGCCTATGTGCGAAAAACAGTCTTCATCGAAGGGATAGAAATTTGAAATTGTCTAATGGTGATAACCCCGAAAAAAAAACATCAAGGGACGCCTATTTGAGACCCCATGCCGCCTTTTGAGGATGCTGAGCTTTCTCACATGGACAGAAAAATTATACAATGTCCTTTCATTTTCCTGTCCTTGGCAGTACGCATAATATCTCCGCGTTTTGAGAGAAGCGCATGAAATCTACCATCAGCTGTGAGACAGCAAGCATCCAATTCAATTTAATTCAATTCAATAAAGGTTTGTCAATGCAATCGAAAACTTGTTTCCATGGTTTTGTACGTAGCATTTCACATAAAACGCTGAATTATTCATGTTTTACATTTCCACATTGGCACAGTAAATAGCATTTTCAAAAGATACGTCTATGTTAAAGACAAACATTATAAAGAGATAAGAAAAGAAAATGGCATTCCTTGGTCATCAGGTTCATTTGTTAAGAAGATAAAACATTGTGCTAGTGAACTGCTAATAGGAGCCCAGAATGGTCCGTTACTTGAGGACAATGCTTGTTACAACTTCAGAAACAATTTCGAAATGAAGGAAACGGTCTACTGGTTACTCAAAATGAATCAACTTCTGTGTACTTTGAGGTTCTTGGACTTATCACAACATAACGAACTGGTTACATATTATTAAAGTATGATAAACGCAGTTGACAATTTATTCTTGTGTCGACGAGACTCAAGTTTGATCATTTCGGCAACATTGCTACAATTATGAAATTCTCCTGCAATGGGAGTTAAAAAATGGAAAAGAACACCTTTGCCATTCTTTTTCGGGACACACCCATTGCTGAAATTTAAGATAGTTCTAAAGGTTGATCTTGTGATTAATCTCTCATTGCCACGAGTGTCCATTGGCACACCCGCATACGTGCCACGAGTGACTATCGGCACAGTACTAAGAATCAATCAACAAAAGAATATGCACTGTGCATAAGAAAAGCTTTACAAAATGGCCTTCTTCTGGTCTTAAATGGCCATATAATCACGCCATCCTTAGTGGTAAGCAGTTATTTTATTTAAAAGTAACATAAAACTTAAGACGTTCGCAAAATCTCTTTGAAATTAATGTTATGTCACACAGCGATGTCATAAAATTTAATGTATATTTGAGCAAAGAGTTAAGTTGGAAGTTAAATCAAATGATACTGGCCCCCGTTGCATAAAATTTACCACTAATGGTAACTCTGCCATCAATGGTAACTACCATGGTAACATTGCTCAACAGCCAATCAAATTCAAGGTTTCCATGGAAGTTACCATTGATGGCAAAGTTACAATTGATGGTAAGTTCTATGCAACGGGGCTATTGTTAAGTAACGATCCTTTTCACTTTCCTTATTGTGTGAAACAAACCACTGAATACCCTGAATTTGCCCCTTCAAGAATTCGTCATTTTCAAGTGTTCATGTCATCACCCTACTTGACATGCCCCAACAACAGATATGGTCTCATCAGATGTGTGTGGGTGCCAAAAATACAACCTTGTGGTTTTATTGACAAATGTCACATATGTCAACACTTTGTCCTATTTTTTTCACCCTAGAAATGGTTTGGCGAACAACAATCCAGGAAAGTCATTGATATATGTCGATACAAACATGGATATATTACAGACTCGCTATACATCCCTGATAACAACAGAAGAATCACTACACAAACACTACAAAATTTAGTGCGTGAGGAGAACAGCTCACTTTTGACAATATAGACCGGAGAGAGATGGGTCAAGCAGCAAAATTTCAATGAAGTTGAAGAAGAAGGGGAAGAAGAAGAAGAAGAAGAAGAAGAAGAAGAAGAAGAAGAAGAAAATAAATTAGACTCACTGGGGGAGAGAAATGGAACATACATAGTTGCAGTTATTTTCATTTTATATGCAATCATAAATCCAATCATAACGTAATTAAATCGTTTCATAGTTATGTTAACCTTCTTGTCTGAATTTTCCTCTTTTTTTGGCATATTTCTTTTAAAGCTGCGAATATTGATATGATTATGTTCATTTTTTTCTATTTGTTGCATATTAGAATATGTTTCTTTTTAACTTTGTTAAAAGTATTATTCAATTCAGCCCTTAGGCTGAGAAGCGATCTTTCTCAATAAAACATACCACTATTATCACAATGACAGTCCTAAAATCATTTTAATTAAAGGAGAAGTCGTCCGTTACATCTGTTTTATTACATCTATTTTATTACATGTATTTTATCCAGTCAGAATAATATATGATTCATTTATTAAATGCCTGTCTCATCACAAGCCAAAACTGAATTTGCGTGGCACGAACATAGGAGAGAGTCAATAAGTTGCTTAATGTGGCTGGACATAAAAACCTTGTATGACTTTTGAGAAAACAAATCTGACATATTGAAGGAAGAATAAATGAATAATCGAACGAAAAATAGAAATTGGCATTTCTTTTTTTCCCCTTTTATTAAATCTTCTGAATTACGAAATTATTGTTCCCACTTGTGATATCTAGTCCGGGGGAACGGAAATGATAAAAGCTGAGGGGTTGTGCATTATTTTCTGCCTTTGGCATGTTTGGTGCCACGAACCTAATTAGAGAGTCCATGAAGTTGCTAACTATAGCCGGACATAAAGGCTTATATAAATTTTGAGAACACAAGTTTGATACACTGAAGGAAAGATGAATAATCAAATAAATAATCAAAATCAAAATGACAATCGACACTTTTTTTTAAAGACTTTTATTACTTCCTCTGAACAAAACTGTGGTTAGGTAGGAAATAATTGTTTGCCCACTGCAACCAGGGGTCCGGATGTATAAACGCCAAGGGGTTCGTGTGAAAATTCCTCACTTTTCGAATGAAATTCGCAAGATCATGATTCAAACCTCGTGGTGTATTGTTACCCGTGCACTGTTGGTTTCTAGAACGACTGAACGTGCATGTAGTCATGCTGTATTGATGACGGGATCACTGAACTCAAACTGGGAAGGGGTGCAGCAGAAGTAATGTCATGAAAATGTCACTTCCCATTTTTCATGGGAACATGACAGAATGATGAGAGTGTGAAAGGGAGGGCGGCAGGAAGAAAATCATCTCAAGCTTTTCTGGAATATCAGGGGGTGTTTCACAAGACTAAGATTGACTCAAATCGCTCGTAACTATGGCAGGCCATTCATGCCACTGTTTGCTTTCACCATCGGTCTCTCAAGGATGCGTAAATCATTGTCACAAATTTGAAGAATTTACTTCTTTTTTTTTCTTCATTAATTACTATAAAAAAAAAAAAGGTCAATTCTTCAGATTTGTGACCATGATTTGCAAATCCTTTGAGAGATCCATCGTGAAAGAAAAAAGCGGCATGAATGGCCAGCCATAGTTAAGTGCGATTTTAATCAATTTTATAGTCTTTGTGAAACACCCCCCCCCCCCCGATCGGGTAAAAAGGACATGCTGTACTCCACATACCCCCGTGACCCTTTTTTATGTTCCACGTAAATTCACTAACCAAAATCTAAACTTGAACCATGAAGCAAGCACTACACCTAACCCATAAAGGCTTGTTCACATATGAAGTTGCACCCCCCCCCCCCCCGAGGTAAACCCCTGCGGATTTTGTTGTGCGTAAATGAATGGTACCGGTGTAAGCATGTTATACTAGAAGAGGAAAATAAACCCGCCGAGCCAATTTTTTTCCTATTGTTTTCTTCTTTTTTTTTAAACATGGCTGCAAAAAGGTGTGGTCCAATCTTTAAATCTAGAGGGCAATATTTTTTGTCTTTTGCTTATTACTTTCTGAACAAGAAAAGCTGTTTATTTCCATGATAATATTAATTTCCTCCAAAAATTAATATTTTTCATTCGTTTTCATTAATAAAATCACACATCATTCATCGAGGATATCAATGCTTTCATTTAGAATTACTGTTTGGCAAACGGTCAAGACTGATGTTTTTGCCAGATTTTTTTCATTGAAAAGTTCTAAAAGAATGTCATCAAAATAAAAGTTAATTTTAATTTGCATTCCATTTCCAGTCTTGCATTCAAAAGTGAATGAAAAAAATAAAGAAAAAAAAAACCCAATTCATTCATAAAGCAATTAATACTACTAGGTAATTATCAAAGGTAAAGACGCTTTAGTCTTCGCTCCAGATTGCTGCTATAATTCTTTCAGCCCCAACATATCCCAAACATGCTTCTTGTCATAATTCCCGGATAGAAGGAAACTCCCAACGCCAGAAGGCTGGGCTACATGACAGAGTGAGCAACTGGAGCGGTTGCTATCACTCAATGGGCCATTTAATTCAAACCGGCCCTTGACGACCATTTAATTATGGTGAATCAACATACTTTAAGTGGTGAAAATTAATGAATGCGAGGGCAAAATGACCATGCCCAGAAATCACGGAAATTAAAGCTTGACCATTGTATCTCCTCATCAAAGCTTTAAACGTTGCCACATGGCATTAAAAAAAACAATTGTCACGTTAAATGACGCGGTGCTGTTAAACCTTTTTGGCGGATAGGAGTGGCTGTTGCAAAATCCCTTAAACGAATGCACTGAAAATAGGTATCGTTTACAAAATGAAATTGAACTTGAACTATACCTAAATATAAGAATGACATTTTACGACGTCTGATGGATTGATATCCCGCGATGAAAAAGACCAAAGTGAAAATCAAATTTTGATTATTGCTTGAACCTCCATTATTTCCTTCGTTATGTTGTCATAATAAAATTGGAAACAAGGATAAGATAAAGATGCAAGGTTATCATTTTTCTGTGTTATAGAATCGCAGAAAAGAATACTTGCCTTGATTAATGTCATATTCACCACACAACAGCTGTTTACTTCTAATTCATAACATATCCTTCAACTATGTAACTTGAGATACAACTTGTCATTGGTTGGCTCATATATCGCTAAAGGTTATACTTTCATAAAAGAATATTGAATTCTTGTGATGTCAAGATAATGTCAAGATTAAAACATGCTACATTCATATTTTCTGGTACTATATTGCGCCTTACTAAACGTCTTACAGTGTTCACTATGAACATGGCGGACAAAGAAAGCGGACAAAATAAACAAACCCTCATTCTACCCTTCACAGTGGTTCTGGTAGTCAATAGAACATCAGTTCACAGCTATTATGTTTAATTATGTAGTTCCAGGTGAATATGCATGTGACACCTGTTCCACATATTTTAGACAATAGCAGTGAAGGGATGTTCTTTTGACTACCAGAACCATTGTAAAGGGTAGAATGAGGGGTTGTTTATTTTGTCCGCTTTCTTTGTCCGTCATGTTCATAGTGGTTACTATCATTTCCCCGATCACTGGATTTCTAGCTCGCACAAAAATGTGCCCCATCTCTACGCTTTAAGCAGCTGTCATACATTTCTGGATCTTCATAACAGATATCCTACCATGGTTCGACGAACAGCATAATTTAAACTTTCAATGCCTGCTTTTATGTGTGTGTTGTTTGTTTTTGTTGTTTGTTGTTGTTGTTTTGTTTGTTTGTTTGTGTTTTTTTGCTCGTCCCTCGTTTGGCGCATGAGTTTCTTCTCAGACACTGTCAGAAGACAGAAGAGGTCAAAAGAAACAGTGTTCATCACCTTCCTTTTTCATATTGCAATCCCATCTTGATCTATATTTCGATGTCGATTCCGTGTCCCTTATCATCAGGTGATAAATTCTAGAAGAGGGTCATAGGGGTGGGACTGATTTTCATTTAAAAAATTTTTTAACATACCAATCATTTCTGCACACGAAACATATCTTTCATCAGATTGTAAAACCCTCAGTCAATATATCCAATTTAATATTGTGAATTCTTAATAATTTGCAATCTGACGGTAGTAGAATAGAAAGCGGATAGGTCGTGTTACCATTTTTTCTAAATATACACGAACACAATACCTGCATCCTTTGTACATTATATTACACAACTGCGGTACTTGCTACCAAAAATACATTTTACTGACCTGGTAAACTGTGTGTTATTGACGTAGTGACCAATCATAAAATTTATTCAAAGTCGTTAAGATTTTTTTGTTTATGGTCGAGAATGAAGTTAATTGGTGCGTTGAAAAATCTGAGGGTATAGTTTTGTGTTACTAAGTTCAATCTAATCATGTTAATGATGCCAGTGGATGAAACCAGAATTCTCCAATTACTCACGAATTTCACTGAATACTAAAGCCATGCAGGATGAAGCATTTGTGCATTATATTCTGTCACAATAAATTGATAAGCAGCTTCCTCAACAATGTCCATCTTAATTCATTCACAATCAAACATTTTCAAAATATTTTCAACATTCTTTAGCATGTTTAGTAAAAAAAAAAAAATAGAATGTCAGCGGGAATTGTGTTTTATACATTAAAATACCATCCATGTCACATCTATCTGTTGCGTGGGATCTGTATATCATATGGTGGTTGCTAAAAATATCCTTATTTTCCCCTGTCCCTAACCGTTATTGCCTTTAAGTTGTTCCTTGACGACTCTCCAGGCAAGTTCCTTACCATCGCCTAATTGATACCACATGGCTCCATGTACACTGATGTCAAAAATACAGAACTCACTTGCAAAGGTCTATTACCATAGTGCATTTCAAAAGCACATGAAATGTATCGAAATGAAACTGAGAATGTGGAATTTTACCCCTATAAACTTATTTATACCATAGAGCATTCATATCTCGAAATTTTAACATACTTTCCTTGAGCCAGATACTATTGAATGATGTATTATGATTTAAAATCTTGTTATTAAAACGTTTGTCTTAATCTACTAGTATACTCTTTGAGTCATAGTCAGTTACTTTTGCAATTATCATGCTTGTTTTTTTGTAATGTGCGCATTTTGTATTATATGACTAGTATATCTTTTGAATTGCTGAGCCTTTTTTTCTAAACCAGTGTCCAAAATGAAACCACCCTGATAAACAAGACTAATTAAATACATAAATAGATGAATCAGTAAAACAGAAGGTGATTGTGCTAATGGTTTTTATAGCTGTGATTATAATTTTTCATCAGGACCCGAAGTGGTCACGCAGCGCTTTCTGGGCGAAAGGATTTGAAACTAAAAATGAGAAATACATATTTTAATATTTTAATTATCTAACCGCATGCCTCAGGGACAAGGAAGGGAAACAACGGATAAGTAAACCACCATGACCACAAATTACACATGTTACAGGTTAATGGGTTTCGCATTTCACGCTCGATTTACAATACCGCTCTGAAAATCAGTTCATCATATTTCGCTTCCAAAGTTAGGGCTATATAACAAGAAGTTCACAACGTACGTCAGATAAGGAACTAGTACATGAGAAGTCAAAATCTCATTTTTACGCAAATAACTTCATTACACGCTTGTAATCATGGTAATCACGCAATTCGCTTTCTATCACATTTCAGAACAGTTAAATGAATTTTGAAAACACAGGGAAAGTGAGGCATGAAAAGTTCTTCCTGAAAATATCCACTGAAATATTTCGTTGAAAAGCGAGGTATGATTGGGCAAGTGTCGTCCTTATGCAATATGTGTTTTGATGAGCGTTACTTAATACAGCTCTATTTTCGCGGGTATTTATCCCGTTATTTCCTTAATTGACTCTAATTTCAGTTATCACCTATAGTTTATACACCACACGACAGCCCGTCTGCATGTTTGTACTGTACATTGGCACGGACAAAATTATTGTACGGCTTTCTATACTTGTTAAGAATTTCAAGATCTCCTTAATATGAAACCTGAATTGTGAAACCTTAGTTCATAAAGTAAATCGTGACAACGAAAAGTGGATTGTAAACAATTAATATTCCGAAAAACACAAACCGTTGAATCTTAAGGGAAAATCCCGTTCAAATCGGGACACCCGTATCATTTGTTTTCTCTTTCCTCGGGTTTCTTTAGATTTCTTCACATATTAATTTGTCTCATTCTCTATCACTCTCGCCAACACTATCTATCTTATCTCCCTAAAGCACCACATGAAATATCTTGTAATATTTTTGTATCATTTAATATCATATACACAACTTATTCAGGCTATAATATTCATAAGTAAATACATTTCAGATAGTTACCTAATATAATAAGATAATACAATTACAAAATTACACAGCTATATATATATGTGTGTGTGTGTGTGTATATTATATACATATACAGTTGTGTATCTCTTTTTTTTTTTTTTTTTTTTTTTTTTTTTTTTTACTCAGGGCCATCTAAATCAACAGTTCTTTGACTGGCCTGCAAAGACAACCCTGATTGAATAAAACTGAAATGAATGAAAGAATATGTCGTCAATGCAGCTTCTCAAAAGTATACATTAAAAACTAAACCTTTTGGGCATGCTGGGGTAGACAGTAGTGCGAGGCACTTTTTCTCGTTTCCTACCTCAAACTCTCTCTCTGTGAATCAAATATCTTATTCTAAGTTTATATGGAATTTTAATCATCCTCTATTCCAAAGATTATTTGATTATTTCGAATTATCCTCACCTAGCTGAGTCATTAATTTCCCACGATGCAAACTGTTGAGACAGCGAGATATTCATAATTTGTGTGATAATTAAATAATCATATTAGTGTGAATTATCTTCGTATAGCGTGACGAGTCAACAGTTAAACACATTAGCAAGTGCAAGGGCGATTCACACTAGGAGGAAATCACAGTGCATTCTGATAATAAGGAAGGAAATATCGAATTGTGCATGAGAACAGAACGGCAAGCATGAACTCACTTCTCATTTCCTTTATTGATCATATTGATGCTTTATTCATGACTAGCAAGATAGATGAGCTCACTCGTACTTATCTCACATAGTGAGTATTCATTTTTCGTCAGCCTTGAAAAAAAAAAAGAAAGAAATTAACCATTATGACTGTAAAGTGATTAGTGAATACTGCCTGTCTGATCTTCCTTTCTTAAACATCTCACATGAAACACGCATTTGCGCTAAGTAGACAAATAAACTTTCTTTCACAACTAGTGGAAGAAAAAAAGTCACAAAAATGACTTTATTACAATTGTATGAACTTTCCATTTTATTTTTTTGAAATACATACAAACACAAGACCGATAGATATTATAATAGAATGGGATTATTTCACATGACCATTGATAATCTTTGGGTTTCGAGCAGTGTAGTCCTGAGGAAATTCAAAAAGTTTCTCGCAAAAGAAACTTAAATCCTGTTAGAAGTCTAAAAAATCTTCCCTGTAAGGGATAAGGGCCTCAATCATGTTAGGTATGAACTTCTGAAGTTTGCTAAACAGGAAACATAGATGTCGACTGTTACTGATCAGTTGACGCCCAAGAGGTTTCTTCAAGTAGAATCGACGAGGAATGATTCCAATTTCATACTGAAATATAAGCACGGAAGGTTTTCATGCTTTTACTTCTAAAATAATTTGTCCAAAAAGAACTGGCAACTTTTTTTTAAAACACGAAAAGTATAGATGTATCATTGTAAAAGAAAAGGGACTGAGGCTAAAAGATCTCACAGAGTGATCTCACCTTGCTGGATGAAGCTTGTTTCAATTCTAACATGTCTCTGGTCATGCTGGTGTCTTTCGCCTTATGAACTCTCTCCATGTGCAGACAAATTTCATACGATAAAAAATGATAGACGCAGTTATTCCATTATCCATAGAATTTTCAGAAAGATATGCAGATATTTTAAAGTTTTTGAAACATTCAAGAAACATAAATGTCTGTCCCTGATTTCCTAATGCGCCTCAAGAGGTCTCTTCAGTATACAAATGAAGCGCCTATACACTTAAATATTTTCAGACCAGTTTTTCTCTCTTAAAAAAAAAGAAAAAAGAAAGAAAGAAAGAAAGAAAGAAAGAAAGAAAGAAAGAAAGAGAGAAAAGAAAATTGGATAAATCGAGGAAATTCAAATTAAAAAGAATTTTATTCACCAGAAGCACTGATCGCGTAACTCCTCAGGTTTCTTCAGTTTCAGGAATTAAACTGAAATTAAACCAGAATATTATAAAAAGCAGTTCTTCCTTCTTTTAGTATCTGTTCGGAAAGAACTGATATCATTATTAAAGCTTTGTTTAACAGGACTGTAACTAATCGTCTATCGCCTCAAAAGGGTCTTCCAATTTGACGAATAAAATCTAATTAACACTGAAATAAATTCTACGCAGTTTTTCCTGTATCTTGGTAATCGTTCGAAAAGAACGGTTGTTTAACAGGAATGTAAGTGATACTAATCGCCCCCCCCCCCTTCAAAAGGGTCCTTCAGTATGACAAATGAAATCTAATAACATCGAATTATTCCACTTCTTTCTTTCTCTTAACATTTTTTTTTTCGAACATATTCAAAGGAAAGAAAAAATGATGAGTGTCACTGATCGCCTTTTGCCTCAAGAAGGTATTCCAGTTCACAAAAGAAATCTTTTAACATGGGAACATCAACTAATTAAAGCAGGTTGTCGTGTCTCTTGGAAATTGGCCAAAAAGGAGTATTATGTAAGTTTGCGACATGAAAGATATATGTTGAATGTCACGTACTACTTTGCATCTCAAGAGGCCTCTTCAATTACAGTAGACTAATAAAACCCACTTTGATAAACGTGAATCTTTATCAGCTCAGTTTTCTCTTTATCTCAATTTTCCTGCAAAATAACTGTCTGGATAATTCATATTTCAAAGATTTGCTCATAAGGAAACATAAATGTTGACTGTGACCGATCGCCTTACACCTCAAGAGGTCTGTTGAATTATATAGAACAGACAAATGAAATTTTATACCCCCCCCCCCATGATAATTTCAAACTTTATATTTCTCTGCAAACATCTGGAAAAAGTCAGCAAAGTTTGTTCAACAGAGCACCTACACGTTGACTGTACCCGATCTCCTTACGCCTCTAAAGGTGTCGGGAGGATCCTGCAGTTAGAAACCCACTTAATGAAACATTAAACGTGAAGTTCCTTATATCGTAGTGTTTGTCTTACTGAAGATACTGAGGACGTTTAAGAAGTTTGTTCCACAGGAAACATAAATGTTGGCTGTCACTGATCACCTTACATCTTAAGGGATTTCTTCAAGTCTGGGCGAATGAAACCCATTTAACACTAAAACATTATACCACCTCAGTGCAGGTTAACAGCATAGCTTACAAGGGGAATGGAAGCCAAGGTGCAGCTACCCAAACCCCGTTCCCTCCCCAGGAATAAGTTCTATATTAGAGCAACCGTACATCATCACTGGGCAGACAGGTGCAAGAATTTTTCCAGTTGTGTTTATAACTGTTTGCTGTGGTTGTGATCATACTATGTAATCTGTTCAACCTCGCAGAAATGAAATAAATAAATAAATAAATAAATTTGAGCAACCGTACATCATCTCTAGGCAGACAGGTGCACGAATGTCCCCATAATTAGGAAGCGAGGTGCCCCAAATTTTATATCCTCATATTCGGGCAGGGAGATGCCCTATCGTGTAATATCCGTAACTGTCACTACAAAAACTGTTTAAAATTTTGAATCTGAAGTGTTGTATCTATATTTTGGTCAAACTAAAGGCATCAGCCCCCTTGCGAAACTATGCCCATCAGACCATAGAAAAAGGAGGACTCTCGAACAAACATAAATGTACCCATTTACCTTCGTCTCACGCGTAAAGAGTTTTTCTAATGTAATTAAAAGAAGTGAAACCACTTGACTCCCGGGCTTTACTGAAACACCTGTCTTTTTCGAAAGCATGGAAGGGCCTGAGGAATAAAATTCAGACGGTTTTTTTTTTCGAACATGTCGAAGGGAAGCATGAATGTTGCAAGTCACGCACATATCCTATGTATGCCTCTAAGGAATTTTCATGATATAGACGAAAACAACTCATTTTACAATGGCACATATTCGCACTGTTCATGAATTTTTTTCTAGAATTTGCCGATGAACTTAGATTATTAGAATTAAGATAATAAATGTGATTAGTCACGATATCCCGAGAGAATGCATTTAATATTCTGTATTTTTTTCCTGGAACCTGTAAAGGAACTAATGATTAAATGAAAATAATAAAATTGATTAGAGCTATACATGTATAACTGAAGAATCTTCTGGAAGGAAGTTATTTCCAATTTTCTTTATGCGGCTTTTGTAATCATAGAAGTTTCTTGAAGAGAAATCATTATCCATAGTTTGTTGTAATAAATAACACATACAGAATCATAATAATCATTAAACAGGTACACTTTAAGTAAATAAGGTGCAATCCTGCACCCTACATGACAAAGGTGCAAAGATTTTTCACTTGTTTGCACCCGGAAATGCCCATCTGTACCCTTAAAGGTGCAATTATGCACCCTAAAGGGTGTAGACATTTTTTTGCGTCCAAAAGGGTGCAAATTTGCACCTTCCCTAAAGGTTACAACTCTGCACCATTAAGGGCAAGTCTTGACATTTCATTGCTTTTGCTGGTCTTGATCATTATATTGTAAATGATACAAATAAAACCTTCTCATTTAATTAATAATTCATTTGTTGCATATCTTATCATTCTTCGATCTGAATATGATATTGCTTTCCATTGAATTTAGAAAGAATATCTAACGAAGTTTTAACAAAATTAACCAATTTTCGCAAGATACAGAGGGATTTTACCCCTTCTTTTCTGGCTACTTAGGCTCCCAAAGAAATGAGACCATTCGAAAACTTCTGTTCAAATGGACAATCCATATTTACAAGTTCATAATATTATTGTTTTACACATGGTTTTCATTAGCTTAATGATAATCCTTGGTTACAATAATAATGGTGCTGTATTTCACACTGAGAACTTGCCGATGTCCTTGCTCTGCGATAATACTAACACAGAGAAGGCATTAAAATTTCCCTCTCACTTTTCGAAAAGTTTGCTATATATAGCTTAATATATTATATTGTTGACATAATTATGACGCCGTGAGATTATAAATTACTTCCCCTATTTACTACCATGCTTACGAAGTATACACAGGATGTAAACGATTTTGTAAAATACCAAGAATAACTCTTGAAGACTGGCCAGCTGCAACTTCACACACTTTTGATACTTGAATACCGAATGTTAAGTACCATTAAGTTAACCCTCTTCATATTTCGTACCCTTATAGGACCGAGGAAATGTATTATGATTACCTACAATACGATTATTCAGGAGCGCTATATACTTCAGTTTTTCCAATATGTATGCAAAATGAAATTACTATAAAAAAAAAAAAAAAACTCTATTCATTCTATACTATGGATTTAAATTCATTGTTGTAATATCAGCTTGTCAAAAATTTCTATTCAGATATGATAGACAACTAAACTCGTACAGGGTCACTCGAGAACCCATTCAAAACTAATAGGAAAATATTCAAAGTCATTCAGATATTGTTAGTACATGGTTTGAATCTCAGAAAACAAATGTTAAGGTTCTGGTTAAACTGAATGGTTTCAAGTTCAAATTGACTGAATACCTGTTCTTTTCCTCCCCTCTCCCACCCCCCCCCCCCCAAAAAAAAAGTTGGCTGTCACGAGAGTGTATGCACGTATCTAAAGAAAATTAGTTAAAAATAAACTATACAAAGTTTCTGTTCGGATGTAGATTAGTCTTGTGCCAAGTATGTATCGGAAGAAAATATTCACATTAGAGTCCGTGCTGTAGGACGATAAACTCCAACATATACTCTGGCACAAGCACCCCGACAAAAAGTATAGAAAGGCTATGATAGACCAAATAGGTGCATATTTTCACCCCCACACCTCACACCGCCCCCTCGTCATTTCATGGACCAAACAAAGAACTGTTTGTTTTTTATCATGTTTATTTTGACCTTTATTGTTACAACAATGTTTGTGTTTATGCAGTTAGGATCACAAAACTGACCCTAATTGAATAATCTATTTTAATCTGCGTATTAGCCTTAATGGCACGCACATGATAGTGCTATTTATGTGCACTGTGGATTATAATGGAAACAATTACTGGGGTAGCAAGCGCGATGCCACTTCCAGTTAGGTTACTGCCTTCAAACATAAGCTCATTTCTACGGAAGAGAAAATTTAACATTATGATATGACATTGAGATAGCAGCTATAATTTTAAAGAAAAATATGTCTTTGAATGTAGAAAAACCACATCCTTTATATAGTTCTAAAAAAGTCGATATTAATTTTAAGGATGAATTGTTAACAATACTTTTATCTTATTCTTATCACGGTACAAAAAAACCCGAAACTTTATTGTTGCTTTTATCATCATAATTATATATCATAACCGGGCATGGTGGCTCAACAAAAAAAAAACTGGAATTAAGCAACATTGTAGCATCTAATCTTGGACAAGTATTCAACATGTACTTGTTCACATGACTATGTTATGGGTGGTTTGTGGATGAATTACTTTGTCCACGATATGCAAACTGAAACTGACAATGACTTGCATGAATGAATCGGATCTGATCTAAGAGCAGGCCAGTGTCCTGCTGTTAATCAAACATGTAATAAACCTTACCTGTATACAATCCGGTCTCCATAGCAACCATCCACATCTCAGTTGCTCTTCATCATTCTGTTGTTCATCACCTGTTCGACTAGCATCCCCTTCCTTTACTCTCCCTGAACCCGATGTCGTTTCCCGATCATTCTCTTCCTCCTCCTCATCATCGTCTTTACCATTCCCATTTTCCTTCGACGTCATCGGCAGCATCGAGTACTGATCCAGGTTCGACATGGCTAGCTTCTCGCCCACCGCCGCGTTGACCACCATCAAGGCCCCTCCTCCATCGCGGCGCATCAACAGCGAAGACCGTACCTTCATCGCGAGGTCACTGATGACTTCCAAATCAGCCTGACTATGGTTGCTTTTCAGCGAAGGGCGCCTGCTGTTGCTTTCGAACCCTTCGTTGTAAAATGAGTTAAACGTCGTTCCTGCGTACGTGTGACTGCGAGGTTTGCGTACAACGTCCGCTCTCGGTAACTCGTCCAAACTTTCTGAGCTGCTTGCGAGCTGACCCTCTGCTAATATCGGCTTCTCATCGTTTTCCCTGGCAACTCGAGACCTAAACACGTTCTCCATATCTGCAGAAAATGTCAATTATATTTCATCAGCCAAATGTTTCACAGAACATGCCCCAGGATTATAATGCATGATAACATTACGGATTGCAGATTTTCCTCTTAAACATCCTGTTGCACATCAAAAGTGATATTACCGCAGGTTTCGGCGATGATAATTTGAAGGAAAAGAAAATTTTAAGAAATTCCCTTCCTCAACTTCTCTGACCATTAAAAACGCTTCGCTTAAAGCTCCATCGAAGTGTTGGTCTACACTGGACGGTATTATTATATCCAAGTGAGCATTTTACAACCTTCCCAAACAGGTCTAGCAGGCTTTCATTATGACATTTCACCGAGTAAAATATACTGGTATGCAATATGATAGCACCTCTTGATGATGTTAAATATGCTAAGTGAATCGAGGCCAGAGTGAGGGAGAATTAAAGGTGTATGTTTTTTTAGGGGAGAGAGAAAAGGGGAGAGAGAAAAGGAGAGAGAGAGAGAGAGAGAGAGAGAGATCTAAATATATCTTATCATATGAGTTTGGAGAAAGAGGGAGATAAGGTGGGGGAGGAAGAAAAACATGAAGAGAGAAAACCGTAAAGTAAACGTAATAAAAACTGGAATGTTGTATGATTCCCTTTTCAACAGAAGGATTAAGAAGGGATAGAAGTTCATTTTTGCATCACGGTGAACAGCAAATTATTATGTTTAATTTCTCTTTATCTGTTTAGGCCTACCTCTTTTCTGGCTTGTCACTTTCAATTTTGCATGAGACTTGTAAATATGATCTTTAAAGGGGAAATCTAATCCAGCATTAAGGAAATGTTTCTGCGGAATAATTAGTTGACTTGATTCATTTGGGTGGGAGAGAAAGAAAGGAATCCGTCAAAATTTAAAGCAGTGGCGTATCTAGAGAAAACGACGCCCGGGGCAAGCGTTGGAATTACGTCCACTTCCAACTTCTGACGCCAATGAATTTTTTTTTGAAACCCTGAAATTTGGCATCTTTCTTTGGTTGGCCGGGTCAGATTGTTTTGTTTGTTCGTTGTTTTTTTTTCTTTTCTTTCTGCTTTTGCTTCCGGCGCCCCCTAAAGTGGCGCCGGGTGCCCCCTTGCCTCCTCCCCCAGATACGCCACTGGTTTGAAGATACATCAGCAGAGAAGAAAAGCTTTAAAAAGTCATCAAAATCAACTCAATTTGTTACATCTGAGAACTTTTCACCCTCTGTGTTTTCTGAAGAAATTGTAAAATAAAATTATCATGTACCCCTTCTTGATAGATGAAGGAATATTTTTCGTAGAGTCGCACATAAGCCATGTTTTCGATTACACATTTTATCCGGTATGAGAAAATGTTTGCATTAAGATACTATGAAATTGATTTACATGTTTAAAACAAAAGTATAATAATTATTCACAAAGGAAATTACGTGAGCTCACAACATCCTGAATAATGCTATTAATGTGGGAATCGCATGCATGATCACCAAGTTCTGTTTAATTATAGTATGAGATGCTTTTCCGAGAATTTAGTGTCATCCGTATCAACTCGAAACATTGGAATTTTTATTAATGACTGATTCTCTCTTTTTTCTTTCTTTTTTTTTTTTTTTTTTTTTTTACTTTTGGTTGCCATTTCTGTTAAAATGATACGTTCGTTTTATTTTTTCCATGCTATTCATCGAACATTTGGCCTTGGGAAGCTAAAAATTCTCCCTAAATTCTTTAGAAAGAGATGAGGGACCAATCCAAAATTAGAGTGAAAATCTCAATATAATAGATTTAGAAGTAAATCTATTTCTCAATCGAATTTTGGATTGGTCCCTCACCACAATCTTATGGACTGATTTCCAATCTAAGTAATTGAGAGAGTTCTGTGATAAGTAGGTGCTTTCCTTTTTTATTAATTTTCCTTAACCAGTTCGAAACCACGTGCTTCAAGGATACACCCTTCCAATTAAAGCTGTCATTTTCTGTCTTACCTAATTACCGTCTCCTCATAAGGATTTATACAATCGAACCGAGGACAGAATTATTTTTATACTTCTTAGTTTCAAGCAGTTATATGGCGTAATGGCGTAAAGAGAAAAAAAATCGGGGGGGGGGGCAGCAGAAATAGTTACAACAAGTGATGGGAAAAACCAAGAAGAAAATAATGTCATTGCAGTAATATTTTGGTAAATCACCTTATCAGGTCTCTGTAGAACTGGCCAAAGCTACATGGATGTGGGCGGCCGCCCCTACGATTTCTCAAATGATCAGCAAAAAAGAAGAAGAAGAAGAAGAAGAAGGAAGAAAGAGAAGAATAGGAAGAAAGAAGAAGAAGAATGAAGAAGAAGAGAGAAGAAGAAAAGGAAACCGAGAAAGAGAAGAAGAAGAAAGAAAAGAAGAAGAGCAAGAGAAGAAGAGAAAAGAAGAGACAGAAGACGAAGAAGAAGAAAGAAAGAAGAAGAAGAAGATTGAATGAAGAAGAAGAAGCAGAAAAAGAAACAGAAGCACGAAGAAGAAGAGAGTATGCGGGAAGGAGAGGGCAGGGTCTGAAACTATAAATACTTCTTTGCTAATTAAAACGTAAATGAACTTACCTTGGCCAATGTTAAAGACCAGAAAAAATATCCTTCCCCCCCCCCCCCCCCCCCCCCATCAAAATCACTGGTGCCGCTCCTGCTTGAGAATCCGGTTTCACGCTCACTCAGTCACTGTCTCACAGTATGTCAACTTTAAGCACACTTTCACATCATCAGCTAGCGTCTACTTTATATGGTTTTGAAAAGGTGAAAGTTATGTAAGTTTTAGTAGCCCCTCAAAAACTATTCGTCTGACTTCACTTGCTTTCGGCTGGTCCGTAATAGCATTTGAGTAAAACTAACAGGCTTTGAAGTTTTATTCCTTAAGTTGAATATCAAACAAATGAAAGGAGAGAAAATATTTTTTATCTCGGTCAGCGACGTTAAGTCACGCACATGTTCACACAGTAACTACACATGTGTAAAACCAATGAGAGTTCTTTTTAATATACGTGATAAGTATAACGAAGTGATGAGATTGTCATGTGGTGAGCCTCTGGGGTGCAGTTGTCTTTGCACAGGACAGAGTGTAGCCGTTAAATTGCGTTTATTTCAAATATTACACTGAAATTCAGCGGAAATCACAAATGGAATATTGCATTTTCTTTCTGTACTGGGCGGACTATGTAAGACTTCATTAAGTACGTTTCATTCCCAGTTTTCTTTTCGCTGCCAAGACTACTCGTATAGAACTTTAAATCAAGTTAGAACGTTGAGAGTAAAAGATCGTTGACCATCCGTTACCGGCCACAAAAACAACTTTTAGACGACTACCAACACCCGTTTCACGACCACTGACAACCAAATGGCTAATGATGCTCAGCAAACCGGTTGCGACTCTGTATGTATGATGAACATCATGAAATGTACCACCCCCCCCCAAAAAAAATACAAACAAACAAACAACAAACAAACAAACAAACAAAAAAACAAAAAAAAAACAAAACAAAACCAAGAACAAAAACAAAGCAAACACACCAAAAAAAAAAAACAAAACAAAACAAAAACACCGAAACATTTCAGTGGCAGGGGAATCGCTTTACCTACACCGTTCCATAACCGTGGTGATGGCACTTTACACTGTGTCATTTCCAAATATTTATGAATTGTATGCATGACAACCTAACAGGAGCCTCAAATTTCTTCTTTTGTCTGAAGTATCAACATGCTTTGCATAACGATGTAAGGAGCGCCCTTTTCACACCCTTTCTGCATGCGTAGGTTGGTTGGTTTTTGTTGTTTGTATGATTATTATTTTGTTTATTTCTAGAAAATTATGAAGTTGGTAGAAACATGACGCATAACTCAAATCTTCGTCGAGTAGGATATGTAATAATTTCATTCCTGCTTAGTCTGTGCAGAGGGGGTTTGTCACCTAAAAGTTCTCAAAAAAGTGAAGAAAAATCATGACCTTTTTTTTTTACAATGAATTGAAAAATTGAACTGAATGAAAAAAAACTCTCTATGATGTCCCTCTAACCTATTTTATTTTCGAGATTTCATCAGAAATATTTCCTTTTATTGATACACAAAGGCAGTATAGTCCGTTCAATATGGTAACGTATTACATGGTTTTTTTGTAGTATGATTTTCTTATGTTTTGAAACCCAGGACAGGACAAAAACATGTGCCTTTGGCGAGTTATGAAAGGATGGGTTCCAGGGAATTAAGTTTTAATTACACTTTAAAGCAGCTGGTCAATTGGCCAAATTTTAACATTATGTAAGGAGGCCGCCGTCAGTGTAGTCATAAAAGTGACTTAATCGCGCCCTCGCTATTTGGCCAAGACAATAAAGATTACATGACTATAGATTAAACGAATAGTAGCCGTAATTCTAAGACGAAGAATGTTGCCAATTCGTCATGACTTCATTAATGTTTATGATGATCCGAGATTTATAAGGCAAGCCCGGGGCAAGCCCGGGGCAAGCCCAAGTGCCTGCGAAAATTCCCATGGACCTGTGATATCCTACAACCTCCTGTGATCATGATGATATCTTGCAAACTCCTGCATGCAGTGTTCAGTAGACTATATCGCTGCTGAATCTTGGGAATCATCATGCTCTCCAAGAGCACGAGTCATGTCAGGGATAACTCCGTTTTCATAGTGGAATCCACTCCAAAGTATAGGTTTGATTACTCTTTTAAGAGTGGATTTCACACTTTTGAAAGGTGACTTCCACTCCTCAGCGCTGTTATCCCTAATATGACCTCCCAAAAGAGTTGGTTTCTACTCCTGCACGTTTAGAAAGTCAGTTATCATGGTTATCGCAAATTTTCTTTCAGATGGACGTGACTGCATCGGAGCATTCAGCACGCTTCCTTGAGAGATAAAGGTGGAGTTTGGGGGTGTTTCATAAAGGTTTTAGTTTGACTTAAAATTATGCTTAAATGCCCAAAACTTCGTGAAACGGACTTAGCCAGCCAACGCGAGGTTGGACTTGACGAAATTGCAATTAAGTTTGACTGATTAAGTGCGATCTTATGAAACACCCCGGTCTTGCAACCTGAATTGCAAAAGAAATTTTCTAAAGTGGGAAAGATCGATAATGCAGTACACACACAAAAAAAATTTTTTTTAAAGAAATGGCGTGCACTGTTCAATTTTGGAATCATCAAAATGATAGAACTCAGTCTCGGATAAAAGCACATGCACTGAATACAGAGATCCGACAACGCACCAGGCGTGTGACATGGATATGCCACCCGAACTTTTCACCTGTTTCTCGCCATGATTCGAATATGAGGGTATTTGAAGCAGGGACCGCGGCGCGTTGTTGTTGTTGTTGTTGTTTTTTTGTCTATTTGTTTGTTTTGTTTTGTTTTGTTTTGTTTTGTTTTTTTAGTGGGCGGCTGACACCCAAACAAGCGGGGTCCAGGGGCGACCCCCCTGAAGCCCTTGGGTTTTCATGGTTTTGCGAGCCTGTGGGCAATTTACAGGTTCCTTTATTTGATATTTTACCCGAAATTGTGGGGGCTGCGTCGGGAAGCCCCGCCTTCAAGGCCCCATGTGGAGGGCGAGCCTTTTCAGGGTCCTTATCTGTTATATTCTTCCAAAATAACGTGTGAATGCTCACGTACTATTTTCCCCTTTGTCAGAACTCAACTTTCGCTTTAAAGCCAGGAATTACAATTCATTGAACGTGATGTATGAATCTAACTGAAAACTTCCTGCGTAGCAGACATTAGCAACAATAACCACCAAGAAAAAAAAAGGAAAGGAAAGGGGCAAGAAAAAACAGGTCATACAAGGGAGTAGGATGACGTGTGCATGTGCCTAGTGTATGCAAGGTATTAAGAAACAGGAAAGAAGACATGACAATGCACTTCACACATTATAATAGGAGTTGTACCACAAAGCATGCCATTTTATTATTATAGGGTAATTTGCAGGAAGGGCATCGGGGGGCAATATGCCCCTGCTGACGGATTTCTGACCCGGGGAGGGGGGGGGGGGGAGGGGACAGGCACAATTCTAGGAAATCATTTGTAAGTCAATAATTGTAAGGCTGCTTTTAGCTAACCTTAACATGCTTAACATGCTTAAGCGCACGTAACACTAGGCATTCTACGGTATAAGAAAGGGCCCTCCTGAAAAACTGTTTCCGTGTCTATATGGATCACTGTGAGCCGATATGTCCCCTTTTTGGCTATAAATAAATAAAATTTTGTTTGCACAGGGAAGCCTCATCAGCTTTAGTGCTTTTCTTCCTGATGGCCCTGCAAATTATCATTACCCGAGACAATTTACAAGGTTCCCATTTACACCTGGGTCGAGTGATGGGACAGTGTGGATAAAACATCTTGTCCAACTATGTAAGCCCCAGCGAGGATCGAACCCAGGACCTGTTTGTATAAGAGTCAAGAGCCGTCACCAATGGACCACAGTGCTCCCACCCACTCGGGGTGTGGCCAAGGTCTAGGGAGGCCACTTAGTACCATCCTATCAAACTTCCAAATTGAATCTGAACAAGGAAAAGGTGGGTTCAATAAATCTAAGTACTGCCCTTTGTGATATGTTTTAGTTGAAAAGAGTCATCATTTTCTTGTCCCCCCCCCCCTTTTCCCCCTTTTCTGCTTTACTTGTTGTATACCAATCTCTACTGATAACTTGTAAATATTTTGATTATGTATATGATTCAATAAAACACACAATTACAAAAATGAATCTGAACAAGGTGTGTTCTCTTCGAATTATTTCATATCATGTCCTTAATAGCCACTATCATCAATCATCCTACTTCAGTGCTTCACGTTACTCTGTTTGACACTGACAGAATACATGGAATAACGCAGGCTCCAGCAAATTGTATACCGTCAACCGTACGTGGTGGCGTGGCTTGTAACTCGTTCGTGGGGGGGGGGGGGGTAAATGCTATTGAATCGGCATCTCTCAATCTCTCTCTCTCTCATTCTCTTTCTTTCTCTCTCTCTCTCACCCCTTTCTTCTCCTTACTTCCCATTTAGCACAGGTCTCCTGCAGTTCTTTCTGTACTTTCCGTTTACGTCTTTGTCGCAACTTCGTTGAATGCGGGGGAACCCCCTCTCCTTTCCATAGGGTTAACGGGCATGTTGGCTCAATTGATAGAGCGTCCGCCTCATGAACGGGAGGTCGTGGGTTCGATCCCCGGCCCAGTCATACCAAAGACTTTAAAAAATTGGGACCTTCTGCCTTCTAGCCAAGAGCTCGGCATATAAGAATGGAGAAGGGTAATAATAACAAATTATGTTATGCAGGGCCCGCTGGAAGATAAGCTGATAAAGCTAAAGTGGTTACCCTGGGTAAATAAGGGCTATTATTATTCAACGCCTTTTCCTACAAAATAATGTAGTCATACCGTTGATAGATAACAGACCTTCGCTTTTTGGGGATAGTCCGTGTACAGCATGCAGGAGCTTTTCCCTTCCTATTCCATTTTTTAGACATTATTTTATTCATGATTGATTCTCGATGGTTTGTTCATAATGTCATCATGTCGTTTTGATTTTATGGAAACCTATTATATCGTTTATGATTTTTCTTCTCTCTGGATTCATTAAACCTTGCATGTCCCATGCAAGGAAGACATGGGGTTAGGGCTGGGGTTAGGGTTGTGATCACGGGCGTCGCTAAAGGGGGGGGGGTGTGCGGGGTGTCACACCCCCCCCCCCCCCCACTCAAAATTCTTGTCGGCAAATTCACGATCGCTGTCGGCAAAAAAAAAGAAAAAAGAAGGGAGATAGAGAGAGAGAGAGAGAGAGAGAGAGAGAGAGAGAGAGAGAAAGGAGAGGGAAGAGGAAGGAGGGAAAAAAAAGGAAAAAAGAGGAGTAAGGTGCCCAAATAGAGTCATATTCGGCTTATTTACTTGTGCATTTTGACGACGAAATAATACTGGTACCACGAAAGAGAGTGTATATTTTTCCTTGCTCGCTGCGCTCGCTTGTATTATATTTAGATACAGGATGTTTTCGGAAACCAAACACATTCGGCTAGTGAGATGAACACTATATAATCTAGATATCTTTAGGCCCATCATGTATTTTGATGAAGAAGTATTACTTCTACCATAAAAAGAGTATGTATATTTTTCCTAGCTCGCTGCGCTCGCTCGTATTATATTCAGATACAGGATGTTTTCGGAAAGCAAACACATTCGGCTAGTGAGATGAACACTATATAATCTAGATATCTTTAGGCCCATCATGTATTTTGATGAAGAAGTATTACTTCTACCATAAAAAGAGTATGTATATTTTTCCTAGCTCGCTGCGCCCGCTCGTATTATATTCAGATACAGGATGTTTTCGGAAAGCAAACACATTTGGCTAGTGAGATGAACACTATATAATCTAGATGTCTTTAGGCCCATCATGTATTCTGATGAAGAATTATCACTTCTACCATAAAAAGAGTATGTATATTTTCCTCGCTCGCTGCGCTCGCTCGTGTAATATTTAGATATAGGATGGTCTTAAAAGCAAATAAATTAGGTAGGAGATGTGACCAAATATATCAAAATAGGTACCTTAAAGGCCAATCGTGTATTTTGATGAAGAACTTTCACTTCTACCATGAAAAGGATTATGAATTTTTCCTCGCTCGCTACGCTCGCTCGTATAATATTCAGATACAAGATGGATTGGGGAAAGCAAACAAATTTTGCAAGCTATAGGCCCATCGTGTATATTGATGAAGAATTATCACCTACCATAAAATAGAATATATATATTTCTCCTCGCTCGCTGCGCTCGCTCGTATAATATTTAGATACAGGATAGTCTTTGAAAGCAAATGAATTAGATAAGAGAGGTGACCAAAATCAAGATATCCAAAAGGCCCATCATGCATTTTTTTATGAAGAACTTTCACTTCTATCATGCAAAGGAGTAAATATGTATTTTTCCTCGCTCGCTACGCTCGCTCGTACAATATTCAGATACAAGATGGATTTGGGAAAGCAAACGAATTCGACAAGTGAGGTGACCAAATGTACCTGTATAAGTTAGATATCTTATAGTTAATACCATCGTGTATTTTGATAAAGAATTGTCACTTCTACCATGAAAAATAGATTTTTTCCCGCTCGCTGCGGAAAACAAACACATTCGGCAAGTGAGGTGAACAAAATATAGTTCAAAAGGAAAATATGATAGAGGTGCACAATTGAACATGCCTCAATGGGCTTTATACGGTTGAATTTATCGACGTTGGTCGTCGGCAATCGGTGGCATTATTTGTCGGCAATCTGGCCTCTACACCCCCCCCCCCCCCCCCATTCAAAATAGTCTAGCGACGCCCCTGGTTGTGATAGGGGGTCTGGTTCAGAATAACGCGAGGATAATGATTAAGGTTAGCGTTAGGTTTGGGGATCAGGTCTTATGTTTGGCTTAACATAATTTATACATGCAGATTTTCCATGGGAGCAATTGTCGCTGGAGCAAATGTCACGGAACCGTAGGAAGATATCGGTCCTAATGGCAACCGTTGTTATGAAACGCGACGCAAACTTCCGCTTCTGTACTGCTCTCTTTCCCATGCTTCCTATTTTCATATTTCATACAAATATTCTTCCCACGCTTGTAACTAAGGATACGAGGTATGCCATAGCCCAAATAACACAGTATGACCTAGGGAATAGACCGCTGTACTAATAAGTTTATAAGTTTATGCATACTTTTTAAAATACCTTTTCATAATTATACATATTTATTGAGTTCTAGGGCACCCTCAACTCAAACATTTGCTTTTAGAGGTGTGTCCTCCAATTATTTATGGAATTACGATTATTGTATATTATGTCATATTTTTTTATCAATACCATGAATGTCAATTTGTTGTTTCATTATTTTGTAGTTTATTTGAATGACTGGATATAAACTGAACTAACTGAGCTTGTTGAACAGGAGATTCCCTTGACAACTGGGAAGCTTGCCAGAGGCAGGTGAACTTAAATCTTCGTAACCAAGGGTTCCGGAGAGAAACGTGCATAAATTTGAATATATTATATAGTAAAATTTAAAAAAAAAAAAAAAGTCTATTGTAAAAAGTAAAAGTTAGACATGGTAGAACCAGTGACCTTTTTTCAGTCTCGGTAGCCACACCCCCCCCCCCCCCCCCCGGGCCTCTTCCAACCTCATCCTACACCGTCCTGCTTCCTCCCCTTCAAAATTCAGAAGAAATGATATCAAAAATGAACAGGTGAATTCTAAGTCAAACGATGCTCGTGCACGATTGTGAACTTCTACAAATCTAGTGGTATATTATATTATTTCCAAAAAAACAAAAATAAACAAAAACTGGCGAGTTGGTTGCATTATGTTAATCCTTATGTTTTCATTAATCAACTCGAGGCAATTTTTTTTCGTGGAACTCAGGCAATTGTAGTTAAAAGAAAAATTGAAAACTACCTTGAACAAAGCTGTATCATGATAATCGTAGCACTTGTCTACTTACTGGAAATATTGGACATTATTTTTTTTTTCCTCATCCGGTATTTGCCCAGGCCTAAAAATGCATATCACTTGCTGCAATATTCTCTGCTTTCCTTGACGACATACAAAGTCTGTTTGTTTGGTGTTGATTCTCTCTCACACGATCTCTCTCTCTCTCTCTCTCCTCTCTCTCTCTCTCTCTCTCTCTCTCTCTCTCTCTCTCTCTCTCTCTCTCTCTCTCTCTCTCTATCTATCTATCTATCTATCTCACAATTGTATGACTCAGGATCAATATGAGGTTGCGGTAGGTAGGCCAACTGATCCACACTCCAAAATATGACTTCAAATATTTGATGTTTCCTTGATAGGTCATTGTGTTTTCTACTACAGTGAGTAAATGAGTTTATGAAGTCAACCGGACATGAAAACGATGTTACGTCAAGAGGTCATGACGTCACAGTTACTAGACGGAGGGGGGGGGGCAAAGAGATCAGGAATCCCATTATGAAAATTTCATTCATTTTGAAAATATTTTTATCTTGTGTTTGGTTTTTTGTTTTTGTTTTTGTTTTTCTGTTTGGATCGTCAGTAGTCCTTAAACTCAAACTCTCTCTCTTTCTCTCTATTGTCTCTCTATTAATTGACACGACTCACTCAAGAAATGATGGTAAATATTGGCGTGTAATAATTTTTTTAAAGATACATGTACGACTCTTCAAGTGGACCTGCTTAATGACTCCTGGATATACCATGGTGTTTTCTACTCCAGTGAGTAGTATGACTTTCTAATTGCATGACTGACCGATCATGAAAACGAATTTCCGTCAGGAGACAGACGTCACAGACACGGGGGGGGGGGGGGGGGGAGGGGGTGGGGGGGACCCTAATGTTGAATTGTGTTTTCATTTTTCTTTTCCTCTTTTTTCCAATTTATCTTCAATTTTTCCATTTTCTTCCACAGACAAAGGAATTAAAACCCCGTATAGTTTTTGTTTTTGTCAGAATATTGATAAAGTTAACGCTCCTCCATTTTACCAAATCCTGAAACTACCCACCGTTGTCCTTTAGACAACTGCTACATGTATTTCAAAATATCTACTCAAAGTAGCCAGAAAATTGTACATAATGATGACTATTTAAAAATCATATTTTAGAGAGGTTGATGGTTCAAAATATACCCATCCCTTTCAGCCCTCTGGAGAGCAGACGAGATTAATTCTGTATCAGTAATATTATTTTCATTCTTCCATCAAGCACCCCAATGCCACCCACTCCCTCCCTTCAACTGGGGATGGCAATGGGATTCGCGGGAGAATTTTGTCTTGCTCATAAATACCCCCCCCCCCTCATTTATTCGAGACCCCATCCTGAAAACAATCAGGTTCCTGGAAAGAAATTAACGTGAAATGTATATCTCTCCCCCTTGCCCTCCCCCCCCCCACTCTCTCTCTCTCTCTTTAATCATTCAGTCGGGGGGGGGGGGCAAAGCCATACCAAGGATTTTTTTTTTCCTGGGGGCAAGAATATGAGAAATGTTCGAGGGAACACCCAAGAGAGGGAGCGAGGGAGCTTTGCGTTTTTAGAATTGAAATTGAACGATCTGGTCCACACTTTGGGTGGAATTTTTGAAAAATTTTCAATAAAAAAAAGTCAAGCTTGAAAACTTCGGGAAGGGGGGCACCTGCCCCCCCCCCCCCCTGCTGCGTACGACCATGGGGGGAGGGGGGGTGGGGTACCTTCTATACCAGCAGTAAAAGCGTTAAAAGTGGGTGAAGGTTTACTGTTTGACAGTAATTATTCAACTATTTACTTACTGGTAGGTGATCATCGTCATCTTGCATGTTCCTTCGAGTCCAGAGGCGGATCTTCAAATAAATGTGGCAAGTGCTAAGCATAAACATGAATATTAAGTCCGAGATAATGTTAACACACACAGTCGTGGTGCAATAATACTTCTTCGTTATTTCAGTGGGCTAACAATTACATTAATTTAAATCTAATAGAAGGGAATGCACATGCCTAAATATCGAGTAAAATTGATTGGATTTCGAATTATTTGCAATGCAGTAGAGTCTTTGTATGCCATTTGTGTATACAATCAGGAAAGAACTCCCTCTCACCTCGATTCCTGTCACCTTATTGTCCAGATGAACTCAGTATTAAGATTAATTTCATTTTAGAACAAACAACAAAATAACACAAATTCTGAGATGCACCGAAATTTTCATTTGAAGCTCTTTCATTCGTTAATATATACCTATTATCCACTCTCTTACATGTTATCATTCTTTCCTTCTCCCCCCCCCCCCCCCGTGATGCATCTTGTACGTGTTGTAAAATTCAATTTTAAATCAGTTAATCTACCGCAAGAGCATGTTTGTGGAACTTACTGCACAGAGCTTTTACAGCTTTCGTTACAATTTCTCTTTTTTTCTCTCATTTTCACTTTAATTATGTCAACTATATAAATGCATTATGATACTCTTATAACTTTTCTTGGTAATGCGTAAGAGCATCATTATTCATTTATTTGTTTATCTATTTATCTATTTATTTATTCATTCATTTATTTATCTATTTACTTATTTTTTCATTTATTTATCTATTTATTTATTTATCTATCATTTATCTATTCATCTATATATTTATCTATTTGTTCATTTACTGTTATGCGTTGTATTTTTCACTGAAATGGAAAGAAATGAACGAACTAGTATTGCCATCACTTTATTATTTACAAGCATTTTGGAATTGCTCTGGAGGTCGCCTATTGAGGGGGTGTGCGCGTCATCGCGATTAGATGCGAACATTTCTGGTATGCCAACAGCTAGAGACAGACATAAGAGAGAGGGAATAAACAACATCGCCTACACATTAAGAGCACAGCCATCAATACCGCTTCACGACGGGATTGATAAGAAAAGCAACAGAAATATAAAGATATGAATGATATTACTACCGCCGCCCCCCCCCCAAAAAAAAGATAGTAATGATAATAATTTTGATAATTATTAAAAAATGAAGAAGAATGAGATGTGATGAGGAACGAAAAAGATCTAAGACAAACAAAAAACAAAACAAAAACAAGACGAAACATCATGAACGTCAGAAAGAAAAGAAGGGGAAAAATGTATCAAACTGTAAATCATTTTAAAACAAAAACAACAACCAAAAAGACGTCATACCCGCAGCGGTGCTGATAGAATCCCAAGTCGTAAATCTTTTAATTGAATAGCGACTGCCCAGATGATAAATCTTCAAATTGTGCTGCAGTAATTAACAAAATCCTGATGACATTCAAAATGTCATTCGGCAATCATGGTAAGCCAGAAAACCGAGATGAAAATGCAGAAATATTGGTAATGGTAGGAGCACCCAGTCTTAAAGTTACAAAGCATATAACTGATAAAATCCATGATGAAAATGGTAAAATGATAAGAATAATAACAAATATGATGATGATAACAATACTATGATGATAATCGTGATAATCATGTTGAAACTGAGTAAAATCAATCAGGTAACTATGGGAGATGTAGGGGCACGCCCCCTCCTTCTGTAAAGGCGGCAGTGTTTTAGAAAAAAATCCTCGCGCCACCCTCTCAATCAGTTTTCTCTCATATTTCATTCTCGTATTAATTCCCGTGCCCCCTCCGCTATAAGAGCTTCCTCTTATTAGCTGGACCCTGCTAACCTCAAAGCCACCAAATTTAAAGGGAAAGTCCACCCCAGAAGTTTCACTGTTTCAATAAGAGGAGTTAAATTTGAACAGCATTTTGAAAAAGAAATGAGCAAAATCGGTCAAAGAATAAGAAAATTACACTCATTTACATTTTGTAGTAAATTACTCTCGGCTCTGCAAATTGGCAACACTGATGACATCATATGCGAGCAGGTCTCCATTCACTTTGTACATGAAATTTCACATTTTCTCAATTTTCTTGGAAGTTACACATTTTCTTACCCCATAGTCAAAGTATGTTATGTAAAAAGTAATTCTTCTGAACATAATAATAACAATAACTCTTATTTACACAGGGTAGCCACTTCAGCTATCAGCTGATCTTCCAGCGGGCCCTGCATAACATAATATGTTATTATTACCCTTCTCCTTTCTTATATGCCGATCGACTGGCTAGAAGGCAGAAGGTCCCATTTTTGTAAGTCTTTGGTAGACTCGGCCGGGGATCGAACCCACGACCTCCCGTTCATGAGGCGGACGCTCTATCAATTGAGCCACCATGCCCGGTGCAAATACATTGATTATGGGAGTGAGAAAATGTGTAACTTCCGAGAAAATTGAGAAAATGTGAAATTTCATGTACAAAGTGAATGGAGAGCTGCTCGCATATGATGTCATCAGTGTTGCCAATTTGCAGAGCCGAGAGTAATTTACTAGAAAATGTGAATGAGTGTAATTTTCTTATTCTTTGACCGATCTTGCTCCTTTCTTTTTTAAAATGCTGTTCAAATTGATCTCCTTTTATTGAAACAGTGAAACTTCTGGGGTGGACTTACCCTTTAAAGGATCGATTATAATCACAGAATCCCTTTCAAACTACCCCATGTTTATTGTTGTAAAATGTATTAGTGACGATATTCATCCCGAGGTCCATAAATATTTTTTTCGTGAATACTTTCAGGGATAATTTTCTTCCACAAGAAGCCAAGTTGAACACAAAAGGAGGATTGCAACTACGTTCACGACCACGCTAGAATTTGAATTTATTCAATTTTATTCAAGTACGTTCCTTTAAATCCGTGGGCAGTGAGAGTGATTGATAATGTCGATCCAAACTACAAGTATTGCAGGTGCTTTATAATCTAGACCTGGAATCGCATAATGAAAGCGGCTTTTTGCCAAATAACACACGGAGTTCTCTGGAATCCTTTCTAATGCAATTTAGAACTTAATTACCGCTCCATGCATACGTGTACTAGTGTATCATTCAACACTGGAGTAACTTGGGTCTTGACATTAAGTGGGCACAAATATTCCGGGGGAGGGGGCAACGGTCTTTTTCGGTTGACGAAAAATGAGGGGAATAATCAAGACTATTGGTTAATAGGAACTCCTTTATCCTCTCTCCCTCTTCTCTCTTTCTCTCCCCCCCCCCCTCTCTCTCTCTCTCACCCCTCCTTTAAAATAATCTTTTCATTTTTCGATCACTTCAAACTCTACCTAAACTCTTCCATTGTCAATCAATAAATCGATTTTTAAAAGATACAAATTGAAAAGTAATATACCTCGTGGCCCACGTTGACCCCTTGTTCCTAGAAAGATAACCAACAAAATACATGAAAGAAAATCACTGTGATATCAGAGCCCGAATGATGCGTTCAAGGACGATTGTGAAGAATGAAAAATCAACATGCTTAAGTAATCGAAAAGTATTAAAATAATAAATACATAAACAAAATGTTTTGAAAAGAAAGGAAATAAATAAACAAATAAAAATAAATGAAAAAAAAAAAACACAGAAAATCAGAAAGAAAGAAATAAATGAATAACTAAATCCTCTGTCACTTGAGGGCGTTTGCCTACTTTTTGTATCAGCGTGATTCCACTAGAGTTTGTCCATGTCGGTCTGCCGACAAAGCAGGCAACGATGAAACTTTTCAGTTACCTCGTCCTCTATCAGGTTTTCCTAAGCAGTACATCCATTAAGAGATCATATTCTTATCAAAAGGATCGGTTTGTTACCCCTGAAGTTCAGTCAAGGGTGTCGCTACAGGGGGCAGGGGGCGACAGTCCCTATGATTTTTCATTTGATCAAAAAATAAATAAATAAGAGGAGAAAAGGAAGAAAAAGAGAAAGAAGAAGAAATAGAAATGTGGGGAAAGAGAGGGCTGGGTCCTGCAACTATTATAATACCCATATTTGTTCATTTAAACGTAAATAAACTCACCTACATGGGTCATCTCCCCCCCCCCCCCATCAAAATACGCTTTTGCCGCCCCTGCGCTCAGTGTTTCATCAGTTACTTTAATCAGAGCTCGAGGGATACCAGGAGAAGAGGTGGGGTTGGGGGTCATGCGACCTATCCCCTTTTGTAACAAAACAGCCATGATAATTGCGGAACCCACTGGCAATGCGATTGATTCAGCATCCTCGATTTAATAGTTCCAAGGCGTCCAAATAACAAGAAAATATTCTGTGCATTTTGATGGTTTTGTTTGATGTTTAATTCATTGTTTATTTCATTTCCCCAAATTTATTTTCAATTACTCCTTCATTTTATATATACATTTTTTTTGGGGGGGGGATCTATTCTTTATAAGAAATTTAGTCCACGTTCTACTTTTGATTTTCGATTGAAATTTCCCTTTTGTTCGCTTATTCCTTTAACCGCCTCAACATGTTTTTAATTTGTCCGTTTGTTATCGCTTGTTTGTTTGGTTTTTCTTTGTTTTTTTTTGTTTTTTGTTCTTCTGATTAACACTCACGATTTTCATGTCTACTTCTTCTTTTCCTGCCTGTTCTCATTATCCGCCATTCTCATTCGATCAACATGAGGCAAGGAAGGGTATAATATGCACCATCAAGCATGGAGGTAGAGTCGGGAGATAGGGACAGGGGCAGTTCACCTTCCCCTCCCCCTGCCCCTCCCATACACACAACAGAGTCTCACACTCATACGTCAATTTGGAATTGTGCATCCTATGGATCCCCCTCCCCCCCCCCCCCCCGTCTTCCCACTGAAGGCTGCTCGGTCCACACTCATGACAACAATAAACCTATTTTTTTTTCAACATAAATAGTATTATTAGTTATAATTTTTCCTTGGTCATTTCTGACCCGTTATTTGTGATAAACAGTCTTTTTGCTACGATCAGGTGATAGGGTGTGAAATTAAGTAATATAATAGTCAAACGAGCGAATAAAAAAGAACGGTTGAATAACAACCCTTAGGCTATAATAATAGCTTTAGATATTTTCTATGTGGAGCCAGAACTATTACCTTGCTATACATTATTCAGTGAACAGTTTAGAGTTGTTTGAAACGACGTGTATTCAAACTATTTTGAATCGTACACGGTTTGCTTCAGGTCTTTTGATTCGATCGTTGGTATAAGGTTCAAACAATAATATTACTGAACCAAGTTCATGCACTTTCATGTTAAAAAAAAGTTGTTATTACGACAAATAGTTTGGGAGATTTCCGAAAATTTCTCACGTCATATCGAGGAAAATGATCATTAACTGTAAACAGTTGCTATGGTTGCTGCCCTGAAGTGGTAGAGTGATACGAATGTTCGGGTTTATATTGACAGCTAATTATTAAATAACTATATCACGAGCGGTGCCAGGGTTTGAAAATACTAGTAGTGGAGGCGCTGTGCCGCACGGAGCGCGTTGAGAATGCAGCGGCACCATTGGATCAATGATGCCGCCGTTTTAAGCCTTGCGCTTGCCACATGTGAGCTGGCACCGATTAACTTTAAGCAGCACCCTATACGATCCGACAGCGAACCCTTCGAGCAAATGGAATTTTTTTCATTTAATATTATGAAAGTTTAAACAAGTTCACAATAATGATATAGAATACTAAAATCGAAATTTTAGTTATATTAAAGAAATGTACGCCTTTTGGTCATAGTAAAGGCCAAAACGTCTTCAAATCGTAGACAATTGCAGGACTGCTATGATGTATGTATGATTGTTTGATTTTTTGTTTGATTTCTTCCAAAATTTGTTTAAGATTGTAATTTGGAAATGAAAAATAAACCATTGAACCACTGAACCATTGATGTCACTACGATTCAGAATGACTTCGCTTTTATTCCTATAAAATGAGCCTCGCAATAGCCCAGGATTTCGATTTTAATTCATACGATTATTCGAAGCTTTGATCATTAAGATAAACGTTTGAATGTTCATAGCAATTAATGCTAAAACAAATTTTCCCCAAAGCGGATCGCAGACAGATCGTGTAGTGTGCGATGGGCTTAAGATAGAAAATAAGGAGGGGTGCACGCCTCGAACCACCCCCTGGATCCGCTACTGTGTAAGCATATGTGAAATTTTAGTACAGTCATGATAACGTGGCATCGTTCCACACATAAAACGGATTCAGAACTAATAGCTGTAAAAGAAAATAACAAAACGTTAATAACTCAAAAGTTGCAATTCTTATGAAATTCAGGTTATCACATTTAAAGTTGAAGGATGTCAAATTGATTTGGAATTAGTTTTGTGGCATTTCTTTCATTGAAATTCATGTAATGATGCTCTGGATATTCAATTTGATTTGGGCTTTTTGAAGAAAAAAATTGCGTGTTAATAATTTATTCAAAATACAACAAAAAAAATTGCCTGCCATTTCTACCAAGTTTATGTTATCCACCGTCATTAATGTTTCATGCCTCCGAATTAAAAGACGTGCTCTGGACTTTCAGCTGCCCAGAGTCTACTGATACATTCAGACTCAGCGGCCTTGATTTTTAATTTGAAAATCAGTAAAAAGTCTAATTAGATATTCAGAATAGGCCTATTGTTTTAAGGATTGTATAAAAAAAATCAGTCAACCTTTAATACCTTCTTGGTAAAAAATAACATCGGTATATGATACGAGTTATAACTTGTTAGTTATTAACAGTCAACATTTTTCAAATGCTTTTTAACGAGTTATGCGGAAAAAATGCAGTCAATATATCTCATTGGTGTCGCCGAGGACGTCTTGCATTTCTCAGTATAGTGACTTGGCAAACTATAAGAAACATTAACACAATATGAGCAGAAATATCAGGGAGGTGTCTCTTCCAACCTCCCTGGAAATATGAATACCAAACTCTGAAAACGCCTTCAACACAGTACGTACGTTTCTTTGCTTTTGAGACTGATTTTTATTCCACTTCTCATTTTATGGGTTGCAAACTCCTGGCTCTACCTTTATGAAGCATAGCAACTTTTCTGCTAACAGACATGCTTTTAAAATTATGTTCGAAAATATGAAAAAAAAATCACAAATTTTCGTTCAAATCTTACCCATATACAACTTGGCACATATTGTGTTCACCTGACATTTGGTACTTTCGAAGAATAAGGAAATAGCATGCAGTCATTTAAACAGCAGCCTTATGAAGACGGCTCTATATCAAGGTATGATTCGGGAGACTAAACTTTGTTTTCTAATACAGATTTGGAAATTGCAGGAGACAACACAGAAATAAACAAAAGAGTCATTTTAGTTTCATGGGTCATGGGCACATATTGAAAAGGGTTGGGAGATTATTTTTCACGACATGCAATCATTTATGACTAAATTGATATTTTGATTAAAAAACAACACCCAAACCAGATTCAAGTGTACAGAGGTGTATCGGGAATTCGGCTGAAGTGGGGGGGGGGGGGCGAAACCCCTCAATAGGGAAGGGTTGAAAGCAGAATGATACCCTGGTAACCTATGGCCCTTCAAAGGGGGCTTACAAGGGCTCCATACCATGTTGGATACGTCATGATCAGGGCCGTACGCAGAAATTTTTCCGGGGGGGGGGGCAAGACGCATACAAATTTTCGAAGAAACTCGAAAGCGAGGGAGCAAAGCGAGGGAGCAAAGCGACCGAGCTTGTCACGAGGGCGCTTTTGCATTTTTTAAGTGAAATTGAAGGATTTGGTGCAGTTTTAGTGGATTTTATAAAAATTTTCAGTTAAAAAAATTTGAGCTTTCCAAATTTCGGGGGGGGGGGGGGCAACCGCTGCCCCCGCTGCGTCCTCCATGGTCATGATGTTTGCGCAAGTTTATTAAAATAATATATTTTTCAGTAATGGAGTGTACTGCTAAACTCCTGCTCACATTTTTTTCTTTTAACATTCGTCATGGTTCTGAACATAACAGAAAAGAATGTACATTGTATGTCCTTTGTATTTGTTGTTTGAGATCAACAAAAAGGATTTGGGATTACCACTACTGTCTTGTCAATGCACACAAAGTCCATCCTAGTGTTACAATTCCCAAAGCATATCCTACGTAATATTTATGCCCACATGAATTCAGCATTCTGATATTTCTTGTATAAAAAATCACGAATTTAGAAAATGTAATTTCTTAATGCGAGCATTTTTTTGCCTACGATATATACTTTAAAAATTGATAGCCGCTGCAAATTATCGAGAAAATCGAGTCAGTGGGAAGTATAAGGAAAAGTGGGTGGTAACGATGACTTGTACATCTACCATGTCTATCATACTATTGTATATCTCGAAATAGTCCACGTATTGGCATAAGTAAACAAACAAACCAACAAAAGTCAATGAGAAGAGTTGACTCATTAATGCATTGTTAATTGCCAATAAGAACTGATTTAGTCCGGATTTTCGGGGGCCTCCCCCTTCCTCAGGAAGGCGGACCTGATTGAAAGATCGCCGGCACGGCACCTATATGCCCTTGAGTAAGGCATTTTATCTACGCTGTTACAAACATGTGCATGTTTTTTTTTTTTTCTTTAATTTCTTTTTTTAGATAACCTGATCCTTACCTGCTTACGTCAATTGTTATCTCTGAAGTAGAATATTCTTTCCTTCCATTCGTTTAAATTGTATCGTTTCTTTTTTCTTCCATACTTGATACATTCCAAGTATGTCTCGATTGTCTCACGGGGGCAATCCTAATATAGGACTTGTGTTATTTCGTGAAATTGATTTTCTCTTTCTATTTCAATCATTTCACTGATCTACTGATTTTCTTATGTGATTCTTTTTGACAAGGCGTTGTGTTGAGCTGTGTAGGATTTGAACAAGGTTGTGTCCTATATGAACCAGACTTGGTTCACGTGGTACATAACTTTTTAATAACTTTACACAACTTTTATGCACGACAAATTTACAGCTAATGCTCTTGCAGAGCAAAATAATTATTCTGTTTCATTTATTGTTGTAAAGCGCTTTGAGCATGTTATGCAAAGGCGCTATAACATTTATAACGCTTTCATATGTTTGCATATGATACTCATTTTATACCAGAAGGAAATCGTTTCAAATCTGAATCTGAAACAACATTTATAATCGATGCCCACCTGGGAGACTCTCATAATCATGACGTAGAAGCTTACCTTGGCAGTTTAGATCCACAATTAATTTTGTGACGGTCCTTAAACAGCTATAATAGCTCTATGTATAATTGGAAAAGGTATAATTCATCAGAATTTGTTTTCTTTCACTTCCGTCATTCAATAGAAGCCTTATTTCGTCATGCACCATTTATTAAATTAATGTTCATTGTTGAGCTTTAGGCAGTTGAATGCAGGAATTAGTCTATTCAAATAGCATTCCCTTTTTTCATTTCGCCTGTCTTTTGTACTTTGTATTTATCTGTAAGTGGTACAGTGAAAGGAAATGCTTGTGTTAGAATGAATATTAAACTGATACTGTTGAGAAACCTAATCGGGACAACCGCCATTAGTCTTCAATCAGTCAATTTTTGAACTGTGTTAGTTACAACCGTTTCTAAGAAACATAGCCAAGTTCGACGTAACATGTAACCTAGGTAGGTGATTTATACTCTAAAACCGGGCTTTGAAACATAAAGGGGTCATTATCGTGAGTATATCGATATTCCATAGCCTGCTGTAACTGTGTAAAATGAAGTTTCTTTCAGCAATGGACTCGTGCAGGCCTGGGCAAGGAGCTTTTTAATGGGGGCACGGGGGGGGGGGGACTTGGATAAGTGGAGAGCCCCTCCCTCTTCCCGGGTTTTCGGCCCACGTAACGAAATCGCAGACACACATCCCGGACACACATATTTCTCCAAGCCCCAAAAAACAAACAGAAGCCAGACTGATTTCACAATAATATTGTGGGTGTATAAATGTCATGCGTAGAGAGTCAATATTTACCGAATGCTAAGAATACATGCCAAAATATTATCATCAACAACAGCAGTCTATCAATCAGTCTATTTTTGATGGACCCTTACGGAAATTCTGAGAGCCATCTTATTGTATTGGGGGGGGGGGGGGAGAGGTTAAGACATGGTACATGCAGCGACTGGATCACAAGAGATGTGTCAAAAGGAATCATGAATGATGTTACTTGACACGGTGGAAGAAAATGGAAGGAGATGTGGTATGCGATTAATTATCGAACCTAAAAGAAAGGTCTTAACATAGGCCTATTTTTCAAAATGATTCAATGGACGACAATTAGAGATCATGGAATGAGAAGGGGGAGAGAGAAAAGGCGCAGATTATTATTTTTTTTAATGGAAAGAAAGAAGAAGAAAATTAAAGAGAAGAGGAGTGTTGACAAGGAGGCACAACTTTGAAGACTCAGGAAGGAAAATGAAAGAGAACTGAACAGAAGAGATAAATTAATGTAGGGAGGAAAGTAGGAGGAAACAATAAGGCAAAAAACAACAAAAACAGAAACAACAGAGAAAGAAAACCTTGGAAAGTGAGGATTGAGGTACCTGCGAAAGGGAACAAAAGAATACAAAGCAAAAGGGAGAAAAGAAAAGAGCATAACTCACCGCCTCTGTCCTCGTCTTGCTTCGAAGGCGAGATCGGCTCTTCCTTTTCAGATTCAGTCATTTTGGATGAATCCTTCCTTTACTGCGAGATTATAGCGAACACAAAGTTTCTTGGTAACAAAGCTATATTAAAAGCCACTCCACCAAACAAGAAGACAGGAGAAAACCAGTCCTTCCTCTGTATTCTCCCACGGACAAGTATAATAATCATGAGAACGATATCACGAATACCAAGTGTTAGTTGGCGCCACGCATAAACAAAATTTTGCAGGGATTGCTGAAACTGACAAGTTAAGCATAAACTTCAGTGGGTGGATTGCCCGTCACTGCGACCCGAGAACGATACGTCTTGAACAACGAAAGTCTGTATATCATTTTTAAAATGAGTACTTGTGCATGATGCAAATTTCTCACAATGGGCTTATGTCCTAGCGCTTCTCTGCATGAACAACATTGTACAATACACAATGCACACTATTATTATTGTGAAATCAAAAAGTACCCGAATATCCCACTCCAGCAAATCGATTCTGACTAAGCAAATCTATTCTCTTCTCCGTTTTGTTAAACTCGTAGAAATAATTTATATACATATTCCAGAGAATCGAATTTGGGGTGACAAATTGTTGACAATGGACAAATATATAAGAATTATGTTCCATTCTGTACCAGGAGCAAAAATGTACAACAATCAGTTGTGGATAATAAAAGTGGAAGTTTAACAACTCGGATATTCTGTGAATTATGGTGATGACGTATAATATGCAATCAAACCTATCGTAGTCGTAAACGGATCGTCTTTTTTCAGGTCAAGAAAATGAGGAACATTTCCTTGGACTATTCATGCTATGTAAACAAAATATCGAATTCCTTATCCTAGCACAGACTGGATGTAGAACAATAGAGACAACTTAATACTGATATAAAAAAAAATGCAACAAAAAGCGTCCACTTTAAAAGGAGAATGCAACCTGGGGGGGGGATCAATTTTAATGAAAAGAGAGGATAGAGAGAAGCAATTTTAAAATGGTTCCATCAAAATCTGTTACGAAATGACAAAGTTCTCAAAGTTCTCAAAGTCTCAATATGGCGATCCTCAAATTGGCAATGTTGCTTCAAAATGGCAGGTTTAAAAGGAAAAGTCCTTCTTAGCTCAAGATAAATCATGGGGAAATGTATCTGACACAACATACATTATGTTGAGTTCACAAAGATACAAGCAGCATCTTTATAGAGATAATGGAGAATCAGTATGAAATTTTGTGTACAAAACATATTGAGAGTTGCCAATATGAGGATCGCTAAAGAAAGTAAATTAAGACTTCAAACTTTCATAACTTTCTCATTTTGTAACCGATATTGGTGGAACTTTTCTTTTAAAAATTCTGTATATCCTATCTTTTCATTAAAACTAATTTTTCCTCAGGGCTTCATTCTCCTTTAAACCGTTAAAGTGAAATCGCATCCCCTAATAGTATAGTACTAAAAAATGAGTGCTTCTAAAGTTATCAGCCTGTTATGGAGAAGGCTATGATTACTACCCTGTGCATGAACTCTTTGGCTGAAAAATCAAACATGACTGTGAATTGGCTGCGGGTATGCAGAAGAATACACTGATATAGGTTTAATATTTTTGTTTTCCTTTTTCCTCCCTGCTGATTTTTTTCCTCAATTTGTTTATAAGGCCTCTCAACTCTCTCTCATTCTCTCCCCCCAACCCCCCCCCCCCCCCCCCCCCCCGCCCTCACACGCGCGCGCGCTCTCTCTCTCTCCCTCTCTGGTAGACACAGGGAAATCCTTTGGAACTCTGAACTAGTCACAGGAGTACAATAATCCTTGTTCCTTTTGTGTCATACCCGTTTCAGTTGCAAAGACCGAATCCATTTTTACCTTCAACTGTTATCATTGATGATAATGTACATTTATAACAACACAACTTGTTTCATGCGCTTATCATTGTAATATTGTGAAATTTGCTCAGTAATCCCGGCTAGTCAACTGTTTCTGAATCTCTGAGTGATTATTTTAGAGGCCTTACTTTTTCAGCTAGAAAGTGTCCAAACTTTGCTCATGAGTCCAGCAGTGTTATTAGAATAAACAATATTATTGATAAATATTTATAAGAATACTTTTTAACTTTCTTTTAATTTTTTGACTTTTTAAGTTTTATTTTGTACCACGCACCAATCCAACCTTTAAGATGCAATAAAGATACAGCATAGGTATGAAAATGTGAGAGTCAGTTTCCACTCGAAAGAGTGATCCCGTATTTGACTTCTCAGGTCGTGGATATCGGCTCCCCTATGTTTAGAATAATACTTTGTAGCACTTTGTGGCACTGTTTGGCAGTCTGTAACTTTGTAGCGCTGGTAACTTGTACCCTTGACCAGCATGTAGCACAGTGACTGGGTGACTTACTATGCCAACACGACCGTAATGTACTTTTGTGACAATGTTATTTCCAACGGGTTCATAGCTTAAATCCGAACGAACTCCCAAACAACATGCATATAATTCTCAATTTTATGTTTACAAATTATAATGGCACCCTCACTGACAGGAATCCCATGCAATAAAAAAGGAGCAAAAATTGCTACCGAAAACCACACGTGGGTGCAGTGCACGTGTACGCGTTATGAAAATGAAGGCGTACGAATATGAAGCCTGTTCCTATTACCGACCACTTAACAGTTTCCCATTCCACTACAGAAAAATTCTCAATAAAATGACTCGAAATGTTACTGACATATAGAGAAAATACTGCTTAATAAAGTCCACTGACTTTGAAGTCGTGAATCTTCGCCAATTTGCAATGGCCGTCAGAACAATGCAATTTTTTTGAACAAAAAGGATGGTGTCTTATTACCGACCTTACGATTTGTCGATGAAAATGATTCAAAATTTAGATAAAAATGAGCCATATTTGAAATCAAACACAATTTTGTATTTTCTCTATATGTCAGTAACATTTCGAGTCATTTTATTGAGAATGTTTTCTGTAGTGGAAACTGTTAAGTGGTCGGTAATAGGAACAGGCTTCATACGATGACGGTACACACTATTCCTTTGCACCCTAACTGCAACAATATGGCAGCGCCTTTTGGGGTACAATCTTGCACCCTACATGAAAAAAAGGTGCAAAGATGTACCCTTTGCACTTGTTTGCACCAAGAATTGCCCGTTTGCACCCTTAAAGGTGCAATTATGCACCTCATTTAAGGGTGCAGAAAATTCTGCATTCAAAAGGGTGCAAATTTGCACCTTCCCTGAAGGGTAGGGTGCAAAATGTAGCTCACGTTCCTTAATGGTGCATAATGCTTCTTGGGGTGCAAAGTTGTACCCATAAAGGAGCTCCTAGTGTTGCAATTGAAGGGTGCAAAATTGAACTTTTTATTCTTAGTGTGCAGCAGCGCAGCAAGATACCAAAATATAATAGGGCAGCGAAGTGTTTGACAATTACAAAACCATATACTGTATTTCGTTGACGAATATACATTTTTGTTTTGTTTTTTGTTTTGTTTTTAGTTTCGTTTTGTTTTGGTTTTTTGTCGTTCACTGACTTCGCTCTTTCGTAAAAACAGAATGGTTTCTGACAGCCAGCTAGGTCCTATAGAGTCCTATTCGGCACACAGGTAGTCGAATACTTTTGTTGACGGAGTACTTTTACCGTTAAATGGATAATTTTTCATCTGTTCCCCGTCCCTTCCACCTGCCGGCCTACAAAAAATTAAATAGTCAAATAGAAGCGATACCCCCTGGATTACCAAGTACTAGCCATTGATGACTTCAGGTCAACTGTTTAACCTAAACAATATATCAAGATAGGCAATAACTATTCAATAACTGAACAGGAAGCCTATACGGCCTTAGTATACTGTATTTGCTAGTAATTTTTTCTAAGTTCCTTTGTGGACTGGAGATCTGCCGACTTGAGATGGCCAAACCCTTGGGCCAGACCCCAAGTCCACTTTAATGTGGGTATTTCCACTGCTGCGTATATGGTCGTCTTGCCCCCCCCCCCCCCCAAATCCTAAAAATGGTTCGACACCTCTGCACATAGGCCTATATTTATTTTGCAATGTTAGGTACAGAAGAATAGTACATCAGATAGAGACACAAGATGCAAACAGAATTTCTTTCATAGAATAGTGATTATCATTATTTCATTATTATAACTGACATAGTAATATGAATGATTGCATTGCTTTACACATTATTGCGTTCCATACGGGTTTTTTTTTTCAGTTCGGAAATCATCGGAAATTATGGGGGAGGCAAAATGATATGTTTGCAACCCCAGAAAATTTTATTTGGGGCAACTGCCCCCTGCCCCCAGGATCGACGCCTCTGTCTATGTGTGAAAGAAAATGAATGTATGTTGATATTCTTTCGTAAAATGAAACCTTTCATGGGGCCTTTTGGAACAATTACAGGAAAGAAATAATATTGAAGAGAAAGGAAACAATAACAGAAGACGATTTCAGTTTGTATTTTCGATGTCTTCTGCTATGTTTAAAATTCTCTGCAAACCACATCACTGTGCCAAAACTGCCAAAAAAGTTGCAATGCAATCGCCTATTAACTTTTTCTATCTCCTATGTATCTTCTATAAAAAAAAAAAAAAAAAGACCCATCGGGATTTGAACCGTAAATGATTCATCATTTAGGGCTGAAATACGCGAGAACTTTACATGATCTGCAGGGGCCCCGTTTCACAAAACTTATCAATAACAAGTTGCAATAATTATTGTTATAAGCTACTGAAATCCTTGCATCTGAGTGGTTGAGATCCACTTTGTCATTGTAATGTGCCAGTTGTTACTGGTAACAAGTTTTATGAACGGGGTCCTGTTTTTATAATCATAAGGGACACATCTATGTCCTGGACTTTTTCTTCTAATACCTGCTGGCAACAATCTTTTTAAAATAAAATGAAAGATCCATTCGAACTGACGATCACTAATCATGCTAATGTTTAGTTTTTAAAATCTACAGATGAGCCTTTAAACGAGATCATTGAAACTCAAAGTTCAGAAATGGAATCATGTAAGCAAATAATGCACCCCCTTCACACACACACACACACACACACACACACACACACACGTACACCCACCACACTCACCCACACTCACTCCTTCTCTCTCTCTCCCCCTCACCTCTCTCTTCTTTCTTCCCACATCTGGGGAGCGTTTCATGAAGAATCTTGTCGGTGATTTTCACTGACTAATTTGCTCTCAGCCAATCAGATGCGAGGATTTTCAGTAGCTTATAACAGTAGTCAGTGAAAATCACCAACAAAACTTTTCATGAAACGCTCCCTTCATGTCATCTGTTATCTGATATTAGTCTCACTTTACTCATCACTTAAAATAAAGCCAGTCCTAAAAATGACATCAAACACAGTAAGCTACATTGCATCGCTTTTCTTCCTGACCTTTTAAAAATATAATTTATGCATTAAATCAAATACACGTATATATCATTTTCATTTGTTACCATTACCTGCACAGTTATGTGAGTCAAATTTAACAAAATACCTATATCAACCGTTAATTCCTTTACTGTAATCCTGAATTCTTTGCAATTCATCAGGAGGTAAATATTTTAGGTAGTTCTTAACATTTTGGGAATGGTGAGGAATTGCACACACAAAGTGTTTGAGACAAAATGACAAACAAAAACAATCACTGAGTCACAGATTTTAGTTTAGAAAAAAAAAAATTAAGAAGGAAAGTTGGAGATACTTGGGACATCTATTTCACTCAAGAGCGTAACAAAACACAAAACGGAAATAAACACTAAACAGAGCCCCTATCAAAAGTAAATTGTATTAAAGTGATGCTTTCGAGGTTCGAGATGGACATTGATACAATTTCTGTTCAGTGTTACAAACAGTGGATCCATTAACTTTTATGACCTCACAGCTTTTAAGAGACAGAGTAACCGGATATGTAACAGTGATGCCCAAGACTGTGCCACTGTGCACGTAATCAGTGGCTTAATTATTCTGAACCGACCTCATTTTTAGGAAAGGTTAGTGAAATGTTTGTTTTTATGATCATTAGCATAAAATTAGGACACACCACTGACGATTTACTACAGCATTTCCTAATGATGTATTTAAGAGCACATGGCTATTTTCCAGTGCATAAACTCAATTACATGTATTTCAAAAATGAGAGAGGGCTGGCTCCCAAGCAACCAATGCCCCCCCCCCCCCCCCCCTCAACAATCCACCGGCAGTGCATACTATCACGCTTTAAAGGGGGTACCCAATGCTGAAACAATTAGTTTATTTAAAAGAGCATGATTTCATTAGCAGAAAATCATCTGCCTAAAGTTTTTTTTAAAAGTCGTGTTGCCAAGGAAACCCCCAAATGTGGTAAGATTTCAGGATATTTATGACCCCTCAGCTGTGATCCAGTTTCAACTGGGTACCCACTTTGACGTCAAAATGACGTCAAAGTGGGGACCTTGTCGTGCAATTCTAGCAAAATGCGCGCAAGGTGTAATACATATTGTACAGTCCTAGCGCACAGCACAACTGCAGTGCGCAAAGCTGGGTACCCACTTTTACGTCATACCTCATACTCAAATTTTTTTGGTCAACTCTTGAATTTTTATGAGAAAATTAGCCAGAATGCTTTGATTTCGATTGAAAATCATCAAATCTTTAATGTTATTCTTCTTAGAATTCTATTCTCGATCATATATCATTTTTTTTTTTTTAACCATTGGGTAATCACTTTAATGGGCAAGAACGATACCTATGCAGCTCATCAATAAATGCAAATGTATACTATGCAAAATATTTACAATGCAAGTTTGATATAAAAGATATTGAATAAACAAATTCATTCACTGAGAGGAATAGAAATTAAGTCATTGGTACTGTTCAAGTGCTTTAACCCATTGCCTACTGGAACCAGATGGTTCCTGTATTAAGTCTATGGGAATGAGAGTATTCAGTAACAGACGGCTTAAGAATTGTAACATTCTGTATACATGTGTGTATAAACATGTACATCGATATGAGATCAACAACATGAAAATGGGTACCTTATCTCATAGACCTGGAGACTAGGTGGCCACCTGGCGGGCATTTCATCAAGTGTCTTGTCAGTGATATTTACTGACAAATTTGCTCTCAGCCAATGAGATGCAAGGATTTCAGTAGCTTATAACAGTTGTCGGTAAAAATCACTGACAAGGCACTGATGAAAGGCTCCCCTGGAGGCAACTTGAGTCTCTGGTGATTGCGAAGACGTCTCTGACATGTGGAGACCTGGAGACCCAGCCGGGTCTCTGGGGAGTAGTGTTCAATGTTTAATTTTTCAAAAAGACTTTTTCCAGTCTCCACAGATTTCGGGGACATCTCTATCAGTTGCGTTGACATAGCGGAGACTAATTTTTCCATGACTGGAAAGACATCCCCGAGACCTACTGGAGACCAAGGAGACTGGGAAAACAATGTGGCGAAGTCTATGCAACTGCCAGAGAAGTCAACCCCAACTGAGAAGGCGTCTCAGAGATGTTGCCTTGACTGCTGGGCAAATTGGTTGCCATCTTCACTGGAGACGTCGCCCTGGCATTGCCTTGGTGAGAGCACAAGCCATTTTCTGGCTCCCGAGTTGCCGCACCTGATCAGTCCCGGGAGTCGTGGAGACGTCTCTGCCAATGAGATAAGGCCTTTACAAATTTCCTTCATGGCTTAAGCATACATTAACTTGGGTGATGTGCATTGTTGTTATTATTCCTTCATTGCCTACGAAAGCAAAATACTGTACATACTTATACATTCAATGATAACAAAGAGGTAAAGGTAAATCAGGTCAGTCAACCAATGCTGGTCCATAGCAGGTCGGTAGAAAACATGGAACATTGAAAGCAACAATAAAAATATGGATGCAGCAGCATAAAATCTTATTACTTGGTTCATTTTCACTTTAACATGCACTTGCAAGGGGTCAGAGAGTACAAATAAAAATATATAACAAGTTGATGTCATACAAAACTAAACAAATCAATTATACAATGTCTTCTTCTGTGCATAATTTATTAGGCTGCAGAACAGAATCTACACACTTTTCATAACACATTCTGTGTTAAATTAAATATATTAATCTTTAATGCTATGAAATTACAATTTACAACCAGACTATAAACATATTCATTCTATGTACATAAATATATTTTCTGAGAACCAGATGACCCTAGTGAAATGGAGAAAGAATTAAACATATGGAAGTAATGAAAAATTATACCCTACATTTTTGATGAATGAGAGATCAGGGCAAATACTCATGAAGCAAAACACTACACTGGAAAGTTGCAACCAACTACAATAATGTATGTCTTGGAATGCTTCCCTATGTAATACTATGACCCGGAATGTTGCAACATACATATAATGATGCAGTGGAACCTTGTTATAAAGAACAATGTTATAACAAACTCTTTTTATAACAAGATAATTTTGCTGGTCCCACTTCCTCGTATTTTATTGTTTTTTTTAGCCCTGATATTACAAGGTTTCGATATAACGAGGTAATTTCCTTGGTCCAGAGAAGTTTATATTGTTATAATGAGTTTGCCTTTAATACTTATTTACATATTGCAGCTACTATAATACAAATCAACCCTACCCATATATAGTCGAGCTGCCATGAAAAGGCACCAAACCATACCGTTTAAAGAATTTCTTCCTACCAAGTACCAGTACCCACGTACTTAACCTGGGTGGAGAGTGGCAATTGAAGTTTAGCGTCTTGCTAAAAGACAGTAGTGATATGACCCATGTGATCCACAGCCTGGTGACTTATCCACTAAAAACCATGACAACTCTACCTACCAGCTCATTAATCAGTCAAACCATCGAGACCAATACCAGGAGCCAGTTTCTCAAATCCGTCATAAGTCTAACTTCTTGGACATCCCACAACGTGTGTTGTAGAATTGACACATGTTAAAATGTGATATCCATGAACATTGACTTATGAACAGTTTCAAGAAACGGGCCCCAGACAGATAGACTAAGCCAGAAATTGCATTACAGTAGAGGTGTTGTAGTCAATTTGTATAAACCTCAACTGGCGATGAAAAGGTTGTGGATTAGAACTTCAGTATGGCACCAGTATCTTGGCCACCCTCCACCAAGGTGGTAAATGGATAGTGGTAAAAGAAGGAATTCCGCAAAAGCTGCATGTACCTTTATCAGTAGCCTAGCTGAGCCGGGATAATGTTAGAGAGTGTTTCACATTGTGGATATGAGTGCAGTGTGCTATAAAAATATCCATCATTATACCACTACTACTACTGCTGCTACTACTGCTACTACTGCTACTACTGCTACTACTGCTGCTACTGCTACTAATGCTACTACTGCTACTGCTACTAATGCTACTTCTGCTACTACTGCTACTACTGCTACTACTACTCCTCCTCCTTTAACAAGTACTATTACTACTACTACTACTACTACTACTACTACTACTACTACTACTGCTACTACTACTACTACTACTACTTCTTCTTGAATGGAAAATAATTAATCAGTGTCTGGTTGAACTGGAGTCAGTTTTGGCAGTGGGAACAATGGCTACATGTATCAATGAGATCTAGTAAAACCTGGAATCAAGAATCTTCTTCTGCTGCAGCAGGCTTGCTCTTTCCAAAGTTAGGTTTGTACCTCATTTTTCGTTTTCTCTTTGGCATATCTTCCTCTTGGGCCACCTTGACATAACCTGGTCAGAAATGAGATTAGTAAAGTCAAGTTTGGAAAATATTAAAAAAAAAAAAAAAAAAATGTTGAAGGGTACCAAGCACTGAAAACAGAGGGGGGTGGGGGGGGGGGGGGGGGGGGTGGGGAGGTGTTGTTCAACACTTGAATACTAAGTCTGAGATAACTCAGGATGGAGTCTATGGGATATAGTGTGTCGTACCAAAATCAATTCCTCTAACAGGTAGGGAGAAAATCAAAACATGAAACTACATTATATCAGACACTCAAATGGTTGACATTAGGTAAAATAAAATATATAGTTTTCCTAGCAAAAGCTGAAGAGACTTTCACTGCGAGTTGGCTACTATACCCATGCACACAGGGGCAAGTATCCATCTACTCACTAGTTGCTTTTTTTTTCTCCATCAAATTTGTACATAAGCTTGCAGTATCTCCTTTTACATAAAGTGATACCTGAAGCTGATATCTCTTCTTTAAACTGTATACCAGCAAATTAGAACTTAAAACATGCAGGGCCAAATATTTGTGGATAATGGGTGAGTGCTCTTTATAGGATATGAATTTGTGGTCAGGGTCATATCCTTAATAAAATTGTATTTTCCTGGTGCATTTGAAGACTTATGACTACACCTATGATCAATTTCTTTGAACTAGTCCTGCTGTAACCTTGACCATTCCAAGAGCACCACAAATAGTGGGATTATCTGGAAAGAAAAGGAAAGAAAAGGAAAGAAAAGGGGAGATGGAGGAAAAGGAAGAAAATGAAGATGATACAACACCCTCCTGCAGCCCCCCCCCCCTCCATAAAAAAAAGCCTTGTAAATTCTTATTTCATTTCCCAGGGTAAAATTTCATTGCTGTCACATGCTGCCTGTTATTCATTGTTTGTTTTAATTTGTATTACAACAGCCAATGAGGACAGCCTTTAAAGATATTATCATTTCTTATAGGTTATTCCCAGGCATTGGTTGTCTGTGTTACATTTATGTATTATTATACTTTTCTTAAAAACTTGTTGTCATGTTGTATCATGTTGCTGGAAATTAAATAGGTAAATAAATAACAAACAAAAAACAAAAATATAAACAAATAAATAAATAAATAAATAGATAAATAAGTAAATATATGAAATTTGGACTTCCTCTGCAGCTGGACTCACATTAAGGGAAGAGTTCTTGCAGAAATGTGAAAAACAAATTCCATGACTTTCTTTGACCTATTTTGCCTTTTTTCCATGACCAGATAAGTACAATTTTGGCATGGATGGTGGCATCCAAGCAGCATACAAATACCACAGAGTGATGAATAATGTCATTTCATGTTCGAGATGGCCTCTGCCTCCCCTGACAGCCAAAGCACCGCATAGCTAGCCCACACCCATGATCAATTTCCATGAGCTTCCATGACTTTGGGAGGTTTTTGAAAAAAAAAATCCCTGACTTTCCCTAACTTTCCTGGAGAATGCATTTTTCTATAAACATTCCATGATTTTCATTACACCACTGCTGGCACGTGACACAACTCTGTTACCTCACAGGATGTTATCTTTGTGTTTTTTCCCCCAAATTGTCATTGTTACCAGTTGGCTCAGATAATATGCAGTTCGAGAGATAAAAAAGGAGGCGAGGCATCACCCAGTCTGTAATTCTGAATAGCTCCCTCTAAACAACATTTTGCACAGACTTTAAAATGCAGTCAGGACAACTAGCTCAATTTTTTTAATCCTTTGTCACTCATTACCGAACAATTTTATTTATTTTTTTACTTTTTGTATTTTCAACCTAATTCCTTCGGCAAATACTGTTTTAACTAGTACTGAAAAATTAGTGGAAGATTTTTTGTGAGCATGTGAATCTCATTTTCATCATTCACCTGCTGAGTACAATTTAATTCCAGTATAACACACACTTTCCATAGACCCCTGCCTGAGATATCTCAGGCTTAGCATTCAGTGGGTTAACAGAATGGAAAATTACACTTCAACACTTAAAATAAGACTTACAATGTATGAAGATACAAAGATTTTTTTTAAAAGACTGCAGCATTTTCTTTTAAACCAAGTGCTCTGCAAAACCTCAAATACATCTCCAGAACAAACGTGAGTAGTGGCTTGATATGAAACTTTACATTACTTTTCTCAAGCATTTCAAGACACAATGTAGATACAGTGGAAACTCGGTATAAAGAGATCTGATATAACAATATTCCTGGTGTAACAAGGTAATATTCCAGTCCCAGCTCTTCATATTCTATTGTTTTTTAACCCTGATATAACAAGATTCTTGCTATAACAAGGTAATCTAAATGGTGCAAAGGACCTTTTTATACTGAGTGTCAACTGTTATGAGCACTATTTAGAACAATGGGACATATATTCACTTGCAAAATGTTCCAAATTTGCTAATCAAGTAAGACAGCTGATTTCCTGTGTCAGTCTTGTTTTGCTCATGAAACCCTCGGAGGGAGCATATCTTGAACCATATAAAAAGTGCATTCGCTTCCCACTCATGGAAGACAGATGGGGAGTAACAATTTGGTAACTGCTGCTAGAGCAGCAACTGTTTGGAAGAATCAAGTTGCTGATTTGCCACCTTTCTGAATGGAAGTGAGTCACAAGATTTGGAAGGATTTTGACATCACAAAGCTTGTGATATACCACAAAGCAAGATGATTCACGCTTACTTACGAATCTAACCCCATCCACATTTTTTCCTCCTGAGATTTACAGTTGTTACAAAAAGTAGGTCATAAAACAGCACAAACTGCGTGAAACTGACCTACATTTTGCTACCAAATAAGGTTACAAAAAAGTTTCAGTGGGGTTACAAAGAAAATTAAAGGATCATTCTTAGGTCCTGGTGTCACACAGTTTTTCTAGAAGAGACATGTAGAATGAGTGCATTGTAAACCTATCATTAGCATGGTGTAAAAAGGATATAAAACATCAGTTGAAAACAGTCTTCAAGATTATCAACTTTTAAAGCATCAATTATTCAAAAACTGATTCATGAGTTCAATTTTAATACCCTTCTAAGCAATGTTTTAACTTTTTTATTAACAAAAAGGGGAATGAAAAGTCTAATACAATATTCATATATGAAACAACCATGCACGCAATGGTATCACAGGTCTTGACTGAGATACGAGTCAGCTATAACACATTACTTTCCTAATTTGCTTTTTTTGTCAAGTACCTTGTAAGAAATATCGGTCGGGAAAATGAGAATACATATATAGATATAAAACTTTAGTGATAGAAATTTACCAAAATACCAAAAAGCAAAGCTCCATGTAAATTTTTTTTTTTGGTAGGGGGTCCAGGTTGAAATTTAGGGCCTTGTGTGTATGGGTTACAGCTCGTTATATGATATTCTGAAGGTCTGAATACTCTGAAGATTCGTTATTCCGAAGGTTCGTTGTTCTGAAGGTTCATTATTCCGAATGTTCGAATGCTCCGGAGGTTCGTTATTCCGAAGGTTCGTTGTTCCGAAGGTTCGTTATTCCGAAAATGAAATAAGGTTCGTTCTTCCGAAAATAAAATAAGGTTCGTTATTCCGAAGGTTCGTTAGTCCGAAAATGAAAAAAGGTTTGTTAATCCGAAAATGAAATAAGGTTTGTTAGTTTGTTAGTTATTTTCGGAATAACGAACCTTGTTTCATTTTCGGATTCTCGAACCTTTGGAATAACATACCTTATTTCATTTTCGGATTAATGAACCTTTGGAATAACGAGCCTTCGGAATAACGCCACAAATGTTCGGATTAACAAACCCTTTTTCATTTTCGGACTAACGAACATCTAGGTATACGCATGTTTTTCACATTTCGGAAAAATGAACCTTTGGAATATCAAACCTTTGGAATTACGAACCTTGGAATAACGAACATCACCCGTAGTATGGAGGTCTGTGTTCAAATTCTTCAGTTTGGGGGGTCTGACCTAAATTTTTGGCGGCCCATGTGTCCCGGGCAATCATTGTTCATGTCAAGCCTTGCCATACGATCTTAATAAAAATCTGCATAAACTGTATCAATCTACCTCTCTCTTCACATGCCTGAGTATCGGGAAAGTCTATGGACCAATAATGCTCTGGGGTATTGGGTGGGCTGTAATGGCCTCGATGTCTGGAACATTTCTTGGTCCTCTCAGCTATCTCCTCTCTGTTAAGACCAAGACCTCCATAGTACTGTAAGTACAAGAAAGAGGGAGAGAGAGAGGGGGAGAGGATGAGAGAGAAAGAGAGAGAGGATGAGAGAGAAAGAGAAAGCGATAAAGAGAGGAAGAGAGAGATGAGAGAGAGGGAGAGAGAGAGGGAGAAAGAGAGAGAGTAATTGTTATTTGGTACCTTTGGGGGAAGACCATCATATCAGTACCCTCTTGGTGGCCAAATTAAAAATTCGAAGTCGAATGATAAAGTTTAAAATAACGTACCATAATACATTTAGCAAGTTTTCTTTAGGCTTGAAGGTAATTAACGAAAATATGGTCATTACACATTTGGGGGTCTCTTTGTCTTTCCGAATTCCATGAAAAGAAAACAAGCCAATAGCAAGATTGTGTCTCGCCCACCCGTGACTAAATAACACGAAAGTTTCCCCAAGTACATCCCTAACCAAGTTTGATGTCACAAGATAGTCTTGCAGGTAAACTTTAATGTTTGACCTAAAATGACCTTTAACCTTACCATGTGACCTGACGGCACAATAGCATGAATGTATCCCTAGTGCATCTATCACCCAAATTTGATTGCTATTGCAGCAACATGTGACAAGTTATGTGTCATAAGAGAGTCTTGCAGGTAAACTTTAACGTTTGAAATAAAATGACCTTTGACCTTACCATGTGACCTCCGATACCACTATAACATGAAGGTCCCCCAAGTACATCCGTGGCCCAAGTATAGTTGAAAAGTTATGTATCATAAGAGAGTCTTGCAGGTAAACTTTTAACCTATGTAAAAAGAGTCTTGCAGGTACTCTATAACAATGTGACCTCAAACGACCTTTGACCTCACCATGTGACCTCAGACAGCACCGCAACATGATGGTACCCCTAGTGCATCTACCACCCAAGTTTGGTTGCGATTGGACCAGCAGTTGCCAAGTTATGCGTCATAAGAGAGTCTTGCAAGTAAACTTTAACATTTGTGACGGACGGACGACGGACGGACGCCATTTGGATCCCTAAGTCTCGCCTTCACCTCCGGTGGGCGAGACAAAAAAGGGGGGCACAAAGCAATCTTTGGTTTCAAAAGGGGAGGATGCAGGTCGGAAGTGTCCTCTCCCCTAAATTCTTTTAATATTTCACACATAAGACAAAAAGAGAATTTACATGATGGATGTGTCACAGTTCACTTGTAATTGTTCACTTGTACTTGTAAGGGCTTTCTCAGCTGCAGCACCCTCTCTTTGGAACAATCTACCAATGGCTTTGAGAATCATACCATCTTTAGAAACCTTTAAATTGAAGTTGAAAACATATCTATTATAAAACTATATGTACCAGTACTAGACACTTTGACACTCATCCAAACCCTCTTATCTTTTCTTTTCTTGTGCACCTCAGAATAGAATTTTTCTAGATAGATGCACCTTACAAATGCCTATTATTATTATTATTATTATTATTATCATTCAATATGGACAGAAATAACAATCAAAATTACCACAAAAATGTTCTCATCAGAAGGAATCATCGAGGTGGTTTATTTTTATACTCACATTATTTTTCACGTGAATTGAACTAGACTGTTCTCTAAACATACATGTACATGTACCTATTCGTAATATAAGATCTTAATGGTATGTGCATTCCTGTGATATCTTTTTTTATGGCATGGCACAATGACAAAACCTTGTGAAAACAACAGTATTATTAACCTTGAAAGATTTTTCAAAAAATATCTAAGTATGCCAGGTGTCAATCAAATGCAGAGCATGACAAAGTTAACAACACCATCATCTTTTTTTTTTTTTCTTCTATGCAACAGAAACACCTAAACATCACAGAATGTTTCTCTTAATTAATCCAATGGCTTCTGGAACCAGGTGGCCCTTGTATTAAGCCTATGGGAATAAAAGAATTCTGTAGTCAATGGGTTAATTTTGAATGGTAGACTACAGGGCAATTCCTTGGACCAGAAAAGCAACAAATTTGAGGCTCTACGAGTCTACATGTATGTCTCCCCTAATTCCCTGACATGAAAAAAAAAAGGTTATCAGGTCTAAAAGAGGGGGGGGGGGGGTGGCATTAAGTACAAAACAGGGGGAGTATGATGTACACTTGCATAAATCTTGAAGCACTTTTAAAACTAATGCTAAATAAACAACACTATTGTCTTTTCCAATGTTTAACCCATTCGTGACAGGAATTATTTAAAGCTTAATTTGATGAGCTTTTATTCTTCAAATTGGCAACACCAACATTTTTATTTTATTGCTACATTTTACTTATGAAACGTCATGTATCTAAAATGAATATAAATTGACAGAAATTATGATGAGAAGTCAAAAAGTTGCCAATTTGCAGGGGAAAACAGTGATTTTAAACTTTCTATCACATTGCCAATTTAAGGATTTTAATGCTTATTTTCCTTTTAAAAAATTTCATCATCAAACAACGAATATTGATGCAACCAAAATGGGCACAGTTTGTGTAGAATATTTTGCTCTTTCTGCTCATGTGCTTGGTATGATTTTCAGGGCTTTGCATCAAAAGATATTTGGCCAAACCACAAAATGTGGACCTCTGTCATGAATGGGTTAAAGAGGAAGCATCTAGGTATCTCTTTACAATTGACTTGAAGGAAGTGAATAAAACAGTGGGCATAGCCTTAAATGGATCAGAGAAGCATTGAATCTTCCACATATTTTCACGCATTGTAAGTGAAGACCGATATGCTGAAAACAAACACTAAAAATATTTCGATCGGATTTCTAAATTTCATTAACAAATAGAAGTACATTTTACATTCTACATGCATATAGTTTGCTTGTACAATTTTTTATCCTCATTATATACTTTTTTTTTAAATGCTACAGATTTTTAAAATTCCTTGAAATATAAACGTAAAGGCAAAGTCCACCCCAGAAGTTTCACTGTTTCAGAAGAATCGCTTTTTACATAACATACTTTGAATATGGGTGAGAAAATGTGTAAATTCCAAGAAAATTGAGAAAATGTGAAATTTCATGTACAAAGTGAAAGGAGACCTGCTCGCATATGATGTCATCAGTGTTGCCAATTTGCAGAGCCGAGAATGATATACTTGAAAATGTAAATGAGTGTAATTTTCTTATTCTTTGACCGATTTTGCTCATTTCTTTTTTAAAATGCTGTTCAAATTCATCTCCTTTTATTGAAAGAGTGAAACTTCTGGGGTGGACTTTCCCTTTAATCATCTACACTTGGAAATAGGTGTACAATGGTCCCAAGGTATATTTATACCTATACTGAAATGTTATTTCACTTTCATCATCTTGTTCCATCCTAATCTTGATACCCCTGTCTTAAATTTCCTTGTTTTTCACCAAATTTCCTATGTTAATGTCATAATCTTGCAGTTCTTATCTTGAAACTTTTAACAATACTTCCCAGAAGTTGAGGTTTTATTACTCTTGTGGGAGTTTTCTTTCTGAGGATGATAAGAAAGTTCCAAACTAGTTTCAACAATAACAATATATGTGCATAATATTGCACATTCACCTTCCCGCACAAGAGAGCACTGACCTGAAGGTTTCCAGGGTGGGATGATACATGTAAGTTATAGGTCTGCGGTAGCACCATGTAAGAGTTAGTCCTTAAAAGGGCTGTTCGTTATCTTTCTTGCAAAGTCTTTCGGAATAGTTCTGAAAAGAACTCTCTTTGAAGCAAGAGTATGCTTTGTTGGGCCAACCTTGGCATAAAGTTGGACCCTGGACATAATAACTGATCATGGATATTCATGAATGACCATAAATGACATGAAAAATCTTTGAATCGGATGTTGTGCAGGTCTTATCTTCAAACATATAAAACACAATTTACATTCTCCATATAAAATTATCACTTTCTAAAGGCTCATTCAGATCTCCAGTGGAAATCCCAGAAGGTACATTGTAAACCCAGTGCAGTTTTTTAATGTTCACATGTGGCGCGGTAAACTGTTTCACTAATGCGCATAAACTCGTCAACGACCAAATAAAAGGATGTTTGCCAAAAGTTGTGCAGACAAAATCATGGTGCCATATTTTGCAACAACTTTAGGAGAATTTGACTGGGCAATAAGATTTCTTTTTTTTTTTTTTTTTTTTTTAGGGAGGCGGGGGTTCCGCCTCATATCCCACTTAAAAAAAACAACAAAAAACAAAAACAAAAACAAAAACGTGGGGGTTTACCACCTCATATATGAACAAGCCCTAAGTGGGCACTACAAACCACTTTCAAAAGAATTCTCCCCCCCCCCCCCGAAAAAAAAAGACATGTAAACAAGTACTGAATAGTTTGACAGCAGCACTGGGGGTGTTTCACAAAGACTTAGAAATTAGAATGATTCAAATCGCTCTTAACTATGGCAGGCCATTCATGCCACTGTTTGCTTTCACCATCGGTCTCTCAAGGGATGCCCAAATTATTGTCACAAATTTGAAGAATTTACCATTTTTGTTTTCTTCATCAATGAACTATAAAAAAATGTCAATTCTCCAGATTTGTGACCATGATTTACAAATCCTTTTAGAGATCCATGGTGAAAGAAAACAGTGGCATGAATGGCCAGCCATAGTTAAGTGCATTTTAGTCAATCTTAGTCTTTGTGAATCACTCCCCTGGTCATTTATCCATTTTTGTATCTCCAAATTTACAGAACATACATTCCAAAAGTTTGAAGTGATAGAAAGGTCAAAAGCCAGCTTCAAGACACATCTGCTCTCTGCTTCCCGGATATGTTATTGGTTTTATGTAAACACATAAAACTATTTAACATTGACCTCAGACATTCTTTCACTAGATCTACAAGCCTATAACATCAATGCATTCACAAATTTGAGATCGTAATAGGTAATTTAATCCATCATTATCATTTAACTAGTAAACATACATCAAACACAAGCAACCTTCGTTTTGACATTACCTTGGCAACGACTCCTTTTAAGTGCAAACACCCTTGCACTTCAAACAGATTGAATGACTTAGCACATATATCAGGTCATTATCCCTTGAAGGGCAAGGTTTTATGCATGTGCATGTACATGTGCATTTGAATCAGTGCAAAGGTGATGGCGATATGTAATATCCAAACCTTCACCCCTCTCTCCCAACCCTTGTTTTCCCCCTTTTCCCTTTTCAATCTCCATGTGACATTTTTTCATGGTGTGTATGCCTTTCCCAATCTTTTTCTATCTATCTAAACACAACAAAAAAAGTAACTTCACCCCTAAGGAAAATGCTGTAACTTTTTAACGAAGAGGTTTTGAGGAAAATGATTTGGCAGAAATGTTCCTACACTTATTGACCAGCTTCTGTGTAAAAATGAGATTGATACGTCGAGTCATGGATGAGTGAGCATACATTAAAGGCAAAAATGTCACTTTTCAAAAGTCACAAGAGTCATTATTGAGGGTCTGTGAAACAAGATTTTGGCAAATTCTGTTTCTGGTGTCTGTTTAAGTGCTGTTGTTGTTTTATTATTCAATGTTTGATCGACTCACACCTATCCTGACACCTTTCACGCTTTTTCACGGTTGGGTGAGCACAGTTTTAGGGGGGAAATGGCAATGTTCAATCCTCCTAAAATTGCAAAATCCATTAAACTTATTGCAAGAATTGACATGAAATATTGTTACTAACAAGTATCATCACGTGTTGTAGGAAGATCAGAGGAAGCATTGGTGTCATGGTTGAATGAGCACACTTTAAAGATGAAGCAAGAAATGCAAAAATTCCTGTGAATATGGCATTAATGCATATGCACAATTCAATTTCAGCTCTGTATGTGTAACGCCATCAACTTTCTAAAACCTATTCTGATATTTTGCTCGAAATTGCATGGTTGAGTGAACACGATATCAACGGGAAATGGGGAAAGTCAACTGCATGACAAGCATGACATTACTTCAGGTGAATGAAAATTGAATATCAGTTATCTTGCTGAATGTGTGTTATACTGTTAAATAAACAGTTTTAATCATGTAGGTGCCAGAATGAGTATTCTTCTTTTTGAAGAATGCAGGCTAAAGGGGAATATGTCCATATTTGATATGAATTGATATGCCTTGTGAATTGTTAAAGGGTAGCAACTTTCGAATCCTTACAAAAGTAATATGGGTATATTTCATTATATTCCTTTTAAATCTCCATATGTAGGCCTATCTACTCAGGCGTGACATGATTAAAACTGTTTATTTAACAGTATAACACACGTTCAGCAAGATAACTGATATTCAATTTTCATTCACCTGAAGTAATGTCATGCTTGTCATGCAGTTGACTTTCCCCATTTCCCGTTGATATCGTGTTCACTCAACCATGCAATTTCGAGCAAAATATCAGAACAGGTTTTAGAAAGTTGATGGCGTTACACATACAGAGCTGAAATTGAATTGTGCATATGCATTAATGCCATATTCACAGGAATTTTTGCATTTCTTGCTTCATCTTTAAAGTGTGCTCACTCAACCATGACACCAGTGCTTCCTCTGATCTTCCTACAACACGTGATGATACTTGTTAGTCATAATATTTCATGTCAATTCTTGCAATAAATTTAATGGATTTTGCAATTTTAGGAGAATTGAACATTGCCATTTCCCCCCTAAAACTGTGCTCACCCAACCATGAAAGAGCGTGAAAGGTGTCAGGATAGGTGTGAGTCAATCAAACATTGAATAATAAAACAACAACAGCACTTAAACAGACACCAGAAACAGAATTTGCCAAAATCTTGTTTCACAGACCCTCATAAATGACTCTTGTGACTTTTGAAAAGTGACATTTTTGCCTTTAATGTATGCTCACTCATCCATGACTCGACGTATCAATCTCATTTTTACACAGAAGCTGGTCAATAAGTGTAGGAACATTTCTGCCAAATCATTTTCCTCAAAACCTCTTCGTTAAAAAGTTACAGCATTTTCCTTAGGGGTGAAGTTACTTTTTTTGATGTGTTTAGTTACAACTGTATCTTCTTTTTTTCCCCTTTCATTCCTAAATCATTATTATCTTTTTTTTTCCTACTTCTAATTCTTTTCCTTCTTTTTCTTCTCTCCTCTTTTTCTTCATCCATTTGTTTTTTCACTCTCCATTTTACTTTCATTTTTTTTTTTTTTCATCATTTATCATTTATGTTTTATTTTACTTATTTATTTATTTATTTATTTATTTATTTATTTATTTATATTTATTTATTCATTTTTAATGGGGTGGGGGTGTCTTATCTCCATATTAAACACAGGCTTATTGCAATGTTATGAACAGGCTTCTTGACCCCCCCCCCCCTTCCTCTTTATTTCATAAATATTTATTTCTCTTTCTTCTGTCATGACCCTCAGGCCTATCAAAACATCCCATTTATGATATTCTAGATTCCCCTCTCATTCTCTTTATCTTATTTTTTTCTTTGTTTTCTTTCTTTTTATTCTTGGTTTTTCTCTCTATTCTCCTCTTTCTCTTTGCTTCATCTCTCTCTCTCTCTCTCTCTCTCTCTCTTTCTCTCTCTCTCTTTCTTTCTATGAAATATGACCTTGAGAGGAGATGGCATATTCCATTAAATATCAATTTGACAAATTCCCTTCAACACATTTCACCATACACAAACCAAGTTTCTCACTGAAAGAAAAAAATCAAACCCTACAAACCATAACTACAACCCCCTTACCTTCCTACCCCCCTACCCCCCCTCCCCCCCCCCCCCCCCCCAACCAAAGAGAGGAAAAATGAACAGGATCTCACCATAATATGACCATTGCCTTTCAGATGCTTTGTAATCTATGTGGCCTCCACATGCCACATTTCAGGGTGGATGCTAGAAATATAGCTACCAAATATCAATAGTCAAACTAGTCATACTACATGTATATGAACAAACAGTTTTAGCACGTCATCATCCATATGGTCATGATACTATTTCATTTTTTTTTTCTTTTTTCTAGGACACAAAATGTGTCATATACTGAAATCAAATCGTGCCCAGCAGGTTAATAAACAAGAAAAAAATTGCAAACTTTCTTTATACGCACCTTGTAATAGATATTACTGGACCAACAAACACACAAAAACATCAGAAAAGACACATTCATAGACAAAAAAGAAGGCAAAGAAAAAATAGCATTATGTCAGGTCTCGTCTGTTATCTAGAGGCAATGACTACCACCTCACTGACCTCATTTTTTTCACATTTTCTATCAAATTGATGGGCCGCGTGCCCATGATGGGCGGGTAAAACGGAGCAGGCCAGTCACAGTTGGGCTTATATTGACAATCATCTTTTTGATGACTTTGATCTATTCAGTTTAGATTTCATGCAGTTCCGTGAGTAGCCTTATTCTCATGGTTATCAGAATTCAAGGTTACCTCTGAACGTGACCATCAGTCACGCAAATGCTTTCCAGTAATCAGCTGTGACAGTAATGCCCATTCAGAAGTGAGACTGTAAATGGCCTAAAAAGGATGCTGTAAAGTATAACAGCCATGTAAAGGCTTCTTATCATAAGTCTGAGCCCAATTTGGCTGCGGTCTTTAGTGTCTTTTGGTCCACTATCCTCTTGTTCCCTTATAGACAAGAAAATGGGGGATTGGGAAAGCCGATGTGAATTCCCGGGCGCGGAAAAGACAATAAAAACCGATGGACGCGCCTTTTGATAAGGCACCTAAAGGCACCACATGTCCCAAATCTGTGTCACAGAGTATGTGTAGACAGTTATGATATATATATGTACATGTATGGTATTGTATTGTATTGAACCACATTGATATGAGTCCACATTCTGATAAAACATGAAGTACATAAAGTTACATCAACAACAACTGACAACAACAACAACAAACCATAGTGACAGGTATACAACAAGATTAAATGGGGGGGGGGGGGAGCTCTTGTACAGTAGATTGGTTATGAAGTGGCTGCACAAGTTGTTGCTCTTGTTTTGTTACCTTTATTACTTTTGTTATTTGGTTAATAAAAGTAATAGAATAAACAAAATAACAAGAGCAACAACTGCAGCCCCTTCACCCATCTGTTGTACTGCCCCTCCCCCCCCCCCTCAACTTATTCCTTACATTCTGGATGAAGAGATAATGCAAAAATGTCACCAAAAAAGGAAACACTGTACTGCTAATCACAGTCACAACTCATTCGTTGTACCTGAGCTGCCCCTATTAATTTTTTTCCTTACAATTACTTCCTGGATCAAGAGATTATTCTAAAATGCAAAAATGTCACTAAAAGAAATTTTATGGACTGTACTTAAAGTTAAGTCTGCTTTAGGTTAACTTCATGTCTGAAGTTAAAACTCTGAACCAGGCTTTACAATGTACCTTGAGGTTCAGGGTCAGGTTACACACAGTGGATAAAGAAACGCACGTCTTCAATCATCAAAGATTATTTACACAGCATATTACAAGTTGTACCAGGCACAGTTTGCTGGTAGGCATTTTAAACAGAATGGGGTCACTAAAAGCTTGTTGTATGGTTGAGGAATCTACTCCTTGACAAAATTGATGTTACTACCGGTATCACTCAAAGCAAATATCCCAACTGCTTACCCACTTTTACTTGTTTAGTTTTGTTAAAAATGTACAATCCTTTATTGTTGATACTGTTGTTTTTTTTATGAATAATAGTAATAGCATTAACATATTTCAAACAGAACTTCCCAGTCAGTGCCAACTACCCATCTATCGCATTGCCACTGTCCTTGTATTCAATGAAAATCATATGCATGTACATATACACCCAGTATCGCATCATGTGTATACGGACAGATAAATCATAGACATTTAACATACATACCCCAGCACTTTCCTTGCTGTCAAATCATTTAAGCTTCTGTCTCAATCTCACATCCCTCGTCCCAAAATAGTGAAACTGTATGATTTCGGGTGCCCGTTTCATAAAACTTGTTATCAGTAACAACTGCCACATTTCTATGACAAATTTGCTCTCAGCCAATCAGATGCAAGGATTTCAATAGCTTATAACAGCTACTGCAACTTGTTATTGATAACAAGCTTTAGGAAATGGGGCCCAGATGAGTGTAGCCTCAGGTTTTCCTCAAGGCAATAGTTCACATCATGCCTCTCAACACTTTAAAGCAAACATAAACTAGCAGAAATTCACGAATGGGAAGAAAATTGCGTGTCACGGGTCTTTCGAAAGTCGGCCGCGAAATTCAGGTCGCTGATGACCTGTTGTCAAGCATTACTTCAGGGCCACCATAACAAGTACATGTAGTAATAAATATAAGGCCAACATACCCCAGCACAGTCCTTGCAGTTGAACCCTTTGAGCTTCTGTCTCTCATCCTTCTTCCGCACTACTTCCTTGTACTTATAAGCTGGAACATCAGCTTTCTGTGGAGGACTGCAAGAAATTAGTGATATCATACAATCACTGATACATGCAATACAGTGTTACCTCTAGAAAGTGTGTGTATCAAGGCTTGTTCACATTTGAAGCAGAAAAAACCCGTGCAATATTTTTGTGTACCAATAAATAAGATATGAGGCAGCAAAAAAATACCCCTAACAACAACAGTAAAATGCAGAGGCAAGAGACATATTGTTCGCCTCCTGGCGGCAAAAGGTGTGGACCAATCAAGTTCTCTTAAATTTACCGCAACATATGACATCAAGAGTTTGCGCAACTTTGGCAAAACTCTGTTATTTGAGAGGGAACTATTTTTGACAAGTTGATACGCATCGCATTGTCATGAGCGGCGCAGGAAAAAAACATGTTGGGGTTTCCCCTAGGGTGTATATCTCAATGAGCCTTTAAACAGTTGTCTGTGTACGACGCTTCCAGTAATTATTTTCCGCGATGCATTTCGGGGTGATATTTTGTGCACATATCATCAATGAATCACTGATGTCATTACTATCATAACAGACTTATCAGTTACATACACAACACTGTGAAGAGAAGAGACCCCTCTCATTTTGAAGAATTTTTTTTGAGAGGAGGCTTTTCTGCCTAATTAAAATGCAACATCATTCAGAGCTTTACATGAAAACCTTTCGGTGAACATATCTTACCGGTCAAAGTCTCGCACAAAGGAGGAATGCATCTCATCTGTCTCTCCCGCTCTTCTTTCCACAGGGTCAAGGCCAGGATCTGGAAGGGAAGCATCTTCACACTTAGTCCTTCCTTGAACAGATGCCTCAGATCTGATGTCTTCTCCAAGACCGTAACCTTCCTTAATCTCTATTCCCTGATCTTGTCTGTATTCTTCTTCATCAGAGGGACCATCACCGTCATCCTCCTCCTCCTCCTGATCATCATCATCATCCTCATCATCATCACCATCATCATCATCTGCAAACATATCATCCAGACTATCTTCCACAAGGAGCCTACGCTTGTTTTCAACCCCGTCTTCTTCCAGCATTTCACAATTTGTCCTGGACGTTTGAGAAGCGTTAGACTTACTGTCGGGGTGAAGACCAGATCTGCTTCTACTTTGACTATTCCTAGCATCAATGCTACCTGGCTGTGCACCCCTTCCATTAATCACCCCCAAGGTTTCGACACCATCATCATTTCCATCTCCCTCACCACCAATAAAACTGAAGCGAACAGCAGGATCAATACTTCCATTCAAATCTCCATCAATGTTGTCTCTTTCCTCCAATATATACACCTCTTCATCCCGCTCCAACAGTCCCATACCATCATCATCATCTCTAAGATGAGATTTCCTGCCAGCAGCCCAGATGAGGATGACTCTTTCAATTTCTTATCACAGTCCAGGGCCTTTGGTAGCCTTGGCACTTGAATTCTCCATCACATGTCCTTTCATCTTGGTTTGGTCTTTCCTGCACTTTCATGGATTCCTGAATGGCTTTTTGTAGATAGGGATCGTCTTGTGAATCGGTATGGACACGAACCCCCGCCGTTGAAGTCTCTATGTCTCTGGCCTTCTTTGCTAATCACGGCTTTGAAAGAGTCCTTGCTCAACCTTGTCTGTTTCATTGACTTGGAATGATTCTTGGAGGGCTGATCTGAACTAGAGGTAGGTTCAGTTACTCTGTCAGCTTGGTTCTTGTATTCAGTTTTCTGACTATCTCCTGCTACACTTGACTGCCTTCTCAACGTTTCTTGAATTTTCTGTCCTAGTGTGGTGTACTTTCTGTCTTCTGTCTCTGCTTAGTTCATTTTCATCTCTCTGATTACCATCAAAAGAAACATCTTCTTGTTTTCTTGTCCTTGTTTTCTTACTTGCACTTACATCCACTTGTCCATTGATAGTCTTCTCTTTTTCCTCTGCTGGTCATCACTATCTGCCAGAGATTTTCTCTTCCCCTCAGAGAGGACAGAACCCTCTTTTGATGGTTCACCTGAAGATTTCACTTGTGAGGGGCCTCTGGAACTTGGATGTAATTGCAGAATTAATAAAGAGGCATCTGACCGTCCACTTTCATCATAGTCAGGGGTGACTGCACGACTAGTCTTTGCCTGATTAGTGTCTTTTGGGGTGTCCCAGGCAGAATTAGATAACTTTGTTCTACAGGATATACTTTGAGGAGATGATGGAAATCATCTAATGAAGTTTCATGGCTTGTACATGCCTTTCCAGTATGAGACACTGATTGATACCTTGCTGATGAGGACTGGACACCACTTTCCTGCTTATTAGGTGTCAACCTGCTTCCATTGAAAGTTGGAGACATCTGTGTGGTGGAGAAGTCAACAGAGAGCTGTGACTCTGTTGGTGGAATCCTTCCACTTTGACAGTGCTTTCCATCCAAATAGGCAGGTGATGCAGACTCAATACAGGTCAGTGTTTTTCTCCTTGAGGAATCACTGGATGGGGCTGGAAGCATTGGGGTGGACTGTTCTAGAGGTATAAAATGGTCAGGAAACTTTCTTTTATCCCGCCTATCATCACCATCAATAGGTCTTTTTGCGAAGAATCCTCAGGAGGAGAGTGTGGTAGTGAGTCAAACTGGTACTGTCTCAGGGACAACCACATATTGGTCAATAGCTTTCCTCTGTCTACTTTGCTCTGATGTTTCCTTGACCATCCCACTTCCTCTATCAGTTCGGCTAGTTCCATCGCGGTCATCCTCCATGTAGTGTACTTCGTCTTCTTCTACAACATAGTAATCTTCATCGCTCTCTACATCTAGAGGAATTGTTTCTGGAACGAAGACACCACTAATCCCATCACCAGGTGGCGAGTTCTGATGTTTCCTAATGGATGCTTGACCATTGACTGCTTGAGCTTTGGAGGAAAGCAGTTTTCCCTCTTCCACTCGTACTTGAGGCTGCTTCTCTGGGTTATGATTCTCTCTTCCATCTTTGCCTGGTAACAGTGACGATAGAATAGGACTCTTTTTCTCCTCTGCAGGCAGTTCCTGATAGCGAACCTTTTTCTTTGATTTGTTGGTGGACAATTGCTGCCCTTTCTCTCCAGTTTATCAGGTTGTTCATTACTAGAGGTGTCTGCAAGCCAGGAAGAAAGAAATGAAATTGTTGCAAGACATGACATATCAGCAAAGACAACATATTTTGAAGTGAAATAAGCATATAAGAAAGATTCTGAGTCCCTTTCTCAAAACATCAGACAAATTTGGCTGAAGCTAGCAAGATACCTTAATAATAATATTATAATAATAATAATATAGTGGCTACATGTACTTGTAAGGTGCTCAAGTCCGCCTTTTGGCGCCCATGGAGCTTAAAGAAAAAAAAACAACAAACAATGAAAAGAAGGAGAGAAAAAAGGATTCTCAGAGACATAATAAATTAGAATACTGTACTAATTACAATAAAAGAACAAAAAAGGTTTCAGTTGTGATTTGCATGTTTCTGTTGACAGCAACTGATGTAATTGTAGAGAGGGAGTTCATTTCAGAGTTTCGAACACACTGCTGAGAATGCCCCATCGCCCCAAGCATGTTTTGTCCTAGGTGTTGGAATAACAATGTCCGTGACATCCAGTCTTCACATTTTAGGTGCCAAAACATCTTTACTGAATGAAATACTGACCTTCAAGAACACAATCAATTTGACACTATCATGTCCTTGCAGTGATACAACATAGTTAATAAATGATCAAGGCACTTTTTAAG
>CM057153.1:15395356-15411966 GCA_029962745.1 Echinometra lucunter | reverse complement strand
ACGACGAAAGAAGAAGGATTGAGCTACCTTTGGCGACCACTCCAGCGACCACTCGGGGGCACTGAAGCGTGACGCGACCGAGAACAATGGGAAATCGCTGTATGGTGTCTTCAAAAGAACCAATAAGACACGGGAAAAAAAAGACAACGTAAATTCGGGTTCCGCATTAGTAGGCTAACTTCAATACTTGTCGGCGCCGTAGAATTGAGGTCTAGGTTCAGGTAAGCTCCCTACGTAAACAAAGGGTGCGATCATGCAATAGAACGATTGAACCGCTTTTTACGACAACTAGGAAGTTTGCCTGAGCTTGCCCGACATACCAGCAACATATATGCATAACAGGTGAACTGAATATGTGGTAACCAAGGATTCTGGACATAAATGTAAACGCGTAGGCCTATAACTTTATAAACCTGTCTGGGTTTTTTAAAGCCAGAAACAAGAACATGAATTATAATACAAAACAACGATTTGAAACATCGTTTCTGCGGGGATAGCATTCATGCAATTTCAGGTCAAAGCTGCATCGATCATGGCTGAAATCCGAAGCTCTGCTTGGACAGGGCTTAATTATGCGCAGATTACTGGCCTGGGCACATTGATCAAGGAAAAAATGCCGAGCTTCTGTCCCCACTTTTCTGTCTTTATTTTCATATTTCTCATTTCAACATCGTAGCTCCTTTTTCCTCTCTTCTTTATGTAATTCTATGTTTTAAGTTTTTTATCATCTTTGCCGTCTATCATTCTCTATGTAGTTCTGTTTTCTTTCTTCACTTTCTACCTTTTCTGTTGTTATTCTTTGTTTTCATGCTTCATATAACTTCCTATTCTCTATTCATTTACGTTATTATTTCATTCTATCTCATATTTATTTATCTTTTCTCAAGTTCTCCTTTATTTCCCCATCATTTCTTTTATCTTTTCTTATGCCTTTACCTTTTCTTCTAACGTGTTTTCCTTCTGTCTTTCCATAATTTATCGTTTCTTTTTATCTTTCTATATCATCTTTCCTCATCTACCTGACAATGGCGCCCGCACTGACATGACTGAAGCTTCGCGCAGTTCAAATGAGATCCAGCATGAAGAGCTTAGTTGAAGTTGGCAAGACATTTCTTATTCTTAGCTGATTGCAGCATGGAATAGAGGGATTTTCAGCTTTATCATGATATAGGTCACTATATTTAGCAAGTTGTGTGGACCTTACTGTTTCAACTTTCGTACGCCACATTCATCCTAAATATATGCCATCCGCTCTGAAAATGCAGGCCGCACCAAAGCTTCGCACAGTTAAAAATGTCATCCCGCATGAAAAGTTGAATAAAAGTTCGCAAGACATTTCATATTCTTAGCTGATTATACCATGAAATAGAGCAGATTTTCAGCTTTATCGTGATATAGGTCACTATACTTAGCAAGTTGTGTGGACCTTACTGTTTCAACTTTCGTACGCCACATTCACCCTAAATATATTCATTCCGCTCTGCCAATATCGGCCACGCTGAAGCTTCGCGTAGTTCAAAATGACATGCCGCATGAAAAGTTGAATAAAAGTTCGCAAGACATTTCATATTCTTAGCTGATTATGCCATGAAAAAGAGGAGATTTTCAGCTTTATCCTGATATAGGTCACCATACTTAGCAAGTTGTGTGGACCTTACTGTTTCAACTTTCGTAAGCCACATTCACCCTAAATATATGCAGTCCGCGCTGACAATAGCGCCCGCACTGAAGCTTCGCTTAGTTCAAAATGACATCCCGCATGAAAAGTTGAATAAAAGTTCGCAAGACATTTCATATTCTTAGCTGATTATACCATGAAATAGAGGAGATTTTCAGCTTTATCCTGATATAGGTCACTATACTTAGCAAGTTGTGTGGACCTTACTGTTTCAACTTTCGTTCACCACATTTACCCTAAATATATGCATTCCGCTCTGACAATAGCGCCCGCACTGAAGCTTCGCGTAGTTCAAAATGACATCCCGCATGAAAAGTTGAATAAAAGTTCGCAAGACATTTCATACTCTTAGCTGATTATATCATGAAATAGAGGAGATTTTCAGCTTTATCCTGATATAGGTCACTATACTTAGCAAGTTGTGTGGACCTTACTGTTTCAACTTTCGTTCACCACATTTACCCTAAATATATGCATTCCGCTCTGACAATAGCGCCCAAACTGAAGCTTCGCGTAGTTCAAAATGACATGCCGCATGTAAAGTTGAATAAAAGTTCGCAAGACATTTCATATTTTTAGTTGATTAAATCATGAAATAGAGGAGATTTTCAGCTTTATCCTGATATAGGTCACTATATTTAGCAAGTTGTGTGGACCTTACTGTTTCAACTTTCGTTCACCACATTTACCCTAAATATATGCATTCCGCTCGGACAATAGAGGCCTCACTAAAGCTTCGCACAGTTAAAAATGTCATCCCGCATGAAAAGTTGAATAAAAGTTCGCAAGACATTTCATACTCTTAGCTGATTATACCATGAAATAGAGGAGATTTACAGCTTTATCCTGATATAGGTCACTATACTTAGCAAGTTGTGTGGATCTTACTGTTTCAACTTTCGTTCACCACATTTACCCTAAATATATTCATTCCGCTCTGACAATAGAGGCCTCACTAAAGCTTCGCACAGTTCAAAAATGACATGCCGCATGAAAAGTTGAATAAAAATTCGCAAGACATTTCATATTTTTAGCTGATTATACCAGGACATAGAGGAGATTTTTCGGCGCTGTAGTAAAAATTCCTGAAAATATTTGGAAATGCTCAGATTTCAAGAATTTTTCAAACTGTACAGTTTTTGGGAGGAGACCGGTGTGAAATGGGACACGGGGAGAAATGGGACACCCTTGTAACTTGAAAAATACTCAGCCATCAGAAAGCTGATTACATCAGTAAAAAGGTGTGCCTAGGCACAGCTCACAACAGACATATCAGCCACTTCACAGATCTACAGGTTAGTTAAAATGTAATTTCTTTTTAGACCCCTTTTTAAATACTTTTCCGTCAGTTGTTGTCAGTAAAATATCAAGTATACTACATAGATCTCGTAGGTACTATATTATGCTAATTGTAACTTAGTAAGTGTGCAAACTTCAGAAAATAAAATTGTTTGATAACAGACAGGTTAGAAATAGTGACCGCCATTTTTATTTTTTATTTTTTTTTACCAAGGGGGAGAAATGGGACAGTGTGTCCCACTTCTCCCCATGCGTCCCATTTCTCCCCAGCTCGTGTAAGTTCTACTTGTGCAATTCAAATTTTATTTTTGTGAAACGGAAATCTTTACAAAAGCCTTAATGCGCACTAAAGATTTTCTAAAGTTTATATATTATGCTTGGAGTTGGCCCTATTTTTTGGTCCCAAATATTAATTTTCAAACAAACCAAAAATATTAATTTCCATACCAGGTTTTCATAATTTCAGTCTTTCAAATTTTAGAAAGTACTAAATGTTTTTCAGAATATTGTTCAATTTTGTCTCATTCTCCTATTCTATGCCATAAGTTGATTTTTGATTGCTTTACAACAACTGTTATGACAAAATGGTTTTCCAAGGAGGGGAAATGGGAGACTGATTTGCAGACTCATGAAATGTCGACTGGACTGCAAAGCTTACAACATTTGTGATTTTATACTAACTGATGTTAAAATAAAACTTATCTCTTAACATATTGTGTTAAGAATGTTAACATGATCCAGGTCTCACGAGCAGATTTAGACTTGAGGCTTAATATTCAAGGAAAACAACAATTTTATGAGAGAATTGGTAGCTAATAGAGTTTCATTGTTATCATATTTTGACTTGTTCTTATTGTTGAGTATTCTTAAAATCAAATGGTTTAGCATTGTTTGAGTTCTTCAAAAACGGTGTTAGATTAAACGCACGTAATGACCAAATGTATGCTCATTTTATGAAGCACTTGATGTTTAATTTTCATGGATGAAAAGTTTCAAATCATTCACAATTTTTTTTTTTCGTCAGGATATAATACATGTAGTTGACAGTGGTAACTGTGTTTTTATAATTTCAATCTTTCATTTTTTTTTCATAGATCTTATTAATGGAAAGCTTCAGTTTAATGGTAGATGATATCTTAAATTAAAATACCAGAATTATGCGTACCTGTTACTAATAAAAAGGAACTTTCAGGGAGAGAAAAGGGAGACTGAGTTAACTAAGAACGTGTTTGCACATATTGTTGCAAATTAATAGAGTGGAAACTTCAAAACGTTCTACGATTATATTATTTCAACAAAATGACTGTTAATTGAGGTCTTAACATGCTTAAAGGGCCTCCTGTTTACAAATTATTTCCTTTTTTTTTTTGCCTTATATCTTCATTGAAAGGTGTTGTTTTATCATCAATCTACTTTGTGAGAATTTTATACTCATTCTTTTGTGGTGGTCCCATTTCACCCCATCGGTCCCATTTCATCCCTCTTGATGTCCCATTGCACCCCGGGGTGTCCCATGTTACCCCAAAATTAAGGTTTTCATAAATCATTAATTACACGAAATAGCATAATGTAGGGGTATCACTAGATACTTCATTATAAACTTTAGTATCTATAATACATATATTATGATTATGACCTAGCTTGACAAAATATTTAAAACGTTACAAGGAATCTTTCCTGATAGTGCGAAAATGTCCCGTTTCACCCCGGTCTCCCCCAATTCTGGTAGGCGAATCTTACAGGTCAGGTAAACAGATTTTTTTTTTTTTCAAAATCCGGGAAAGCTAAATTTCATGTACATCTGCATGTATATTACTCGTTACAATCTAATTTGATTTCTTTTCGGTTGTTTCAATTGCTTTGATATGGTGATATTGCGTACGAAAGTTGAAACAGTAAGGTTCACACAACTTGCTAAGTATAGTGACCTATATCAGGATAAAGCTGAAAATCTCCTCTATTTCATGGTATAATCAACTAAGAATATGAAATGTCTTGCGAACTTTTATTCAACTTTTCATGCGGCATGTCATTTTTTAACTGTGCGAAGCTTTAGTGAGGCCTCTATTGTCAGAGCGGATGGCGTATATTTAGGGTAAATGCGGCGAACGAAAGTTGAAACAGTAAGGTCCACACAACTTGCTAAGTATAGTGACCTATATCAGGATAAAGCTGAAAATCTCCTCTATTTCATGGTATAATTAGATAAGAATATGAAATGTCTTGCGAACTTTTATTCAACTTTTCATGCGGCATGTCATTTTTTAACTGTGCGAAGCTTTAGAGAGGCCTCTATTGTCAGAGCGGATGGCGTATATTTAGGGTAATGCGGCGGAACGAAAGTTGAAACAGTAAGGTCCACACAACTTGCTAAGTATAGTGACCTATATCAGGATAAAGCTGAAAATCTCCTCTATTTCATGGTATAATCAGCTAAGAATATGAAATGTCTTGCGAACTTTTATGCAACTTTTCATGCGGCATGTCATTTTGAACTACGCGAAGCTTCAGCGCGGCCGATATTGTCAGCGCGGACTGCATATATTTAGGGTGAATGTGGCTTACGAAAGTTGAAACAGTAAGGTCCACACAACTTGCTAAGTATAGTGACCGATATCAGGATAAAGTGAAAATCTCCTCTATTTTCATGGTATAATCAGCTAAGAATATGAAATGTCTTGCGAACTTTTATTCAACTTTTCATGCGGGCTTCAGTTTGACTGTGTGAAGCTTCGGTACGGCCGCTATTGTCAGAGCGTGGATTGCATATATTTGGGTAAATGCGGCGTACGAAAATTGAAACAGTAAGGTCCACACAACTTGCTAAGTATAGTGACCTATATCAGGATAAAGCTGAAATCTCCTCTTTTCATGATATAATCAGCTAAGAATATGAAATGTCTTGCGAACTTTTATTCAACTTTTAATGCGGCATGTCAGTTTGAACTCTGCGAAGCTTCAGTGCGGCGCTATTGTCAGCGTGGATTGCATATATTTAGGGTAAATGTGGCGTAACGAAAGTTGAAACAGTAAGGTCCACAAAACTTGCTAAGTATAGTGACCTATATCAGGATAAAGCTGAACTATCCCCTCTTTTTCATGATATAATCAGCTAAGAATATGAAATGTCTTAACGAACTTTTATTCAACTTTTCATGCGGGGTCTCATTTTGAACTGTGCGAAGCTTCAGTGCGGGCCGCTATTGTCAGAGCGGAATGAATATATTTAGGGTAAATGTGGCGAACGAAAGTTGATAACAGTAAGGTCCACACAACTGCTAAGTATAGTGACCTATATCAGGATAAAGCTGAAATCTCCTCTTTTTCATGTATAATCAGCTAAGAATATGAAATGTCTTGCGAACTTTTATTCAACTTTTAATGCGGGTTCTCATTTTGAAACTGTGCGAAGCTTCAGTGCGGCCGCTATTGGCAGAGCGGAATGGAATAATATTTAGGTTGAATGTGGCGGTACGAAAGTTGAAACAGTAAGGTCCACACAACTTGCTAAGTATAGTGACCTAAATCAGGATAAAGCTGAAAATCTCCTCTATTTCATGGTATAATCAACTAAGAATATATGAAATGTCTTGCGAGCTTTTATTCAACTTTTTCATGCGGCATGTTCATTTTGAACTGTGCCGAAGCTCACTGCGGGCGCGTCCATTGTCAGAGCGGAATTTTAGGTGGAATGTGGCGGAACGGAAAGTTGAAACCGTTAAGGTTCCACACAACTTTGCTAAGTATAGTGACCTATATCAGGATGATAAAGCCTGAACATCTCTCTTTTTTTCATTATATAATCAGCTAAGAATATGAAAGTCTTGCGAACTTTTATTCAACTTTTCTGCGGGTCTCATTTTTGAACTGTTGCGAAGCTTCAGTGCGGCCGCTATTGGCAGAGCGGAGAATGAATATATTTAGGGTGAATGTTGGCGCACGAACGAAAGTTGAAACAGTAAGGTCCACACAACATTGCTAAGTATTGTGACCTAAATCAGGATTAAAAGCTGAAAATCTCCTCTATTTCATGTATAATCAACTAATGAATATGAAATGTGTTGCGAGCTTTTATTCAACTTTCATGAGGCACGTCATTTTGAACTGTGCGAAGCTTCACTGCGGGCGTCCATTGTCAGAGCGGAATTTAGGGTAAATGTGGCGAACGAAGTTGAAACAGTAAGGTCCACACAACTTGCTAAGTATAGTGACCTATATCAGGAAAAAGATGAAGTTCTCCTCTTTTTCATGGTATAATTAGCTAAGAATATGAAATGTCTTGCGAACTTTTATTCAACTTTTCATGCGGGATGTTTATTTTGAACCGTGCAAAAACTTCAGTGCGGACGCTCTTCTTTTGGGGGGAATTCTGTCATAAAGTTCAATTTTATGTTTCACAATACCTATGAAATAGAATATAACCCTAAATAAGAAATTAGATCATTCATATCAGCCATTTGAGTTCTCTTATACTTTTTTAAAGCAGTAAATAAATATTTTCAACTAATTTTTTATCGTGAAAATTTATTTCCTTTTTCTTTCGGACCTTTTGTCCACACCCTAATTGGTCGCTGGACTTGTGGTCGCCAGATTCAAGGAGCGAGCGCGAGTGTATGTTCGTTCGTGTTGCATTTAGGTCATCTTTCTTTTTTGTACCAGGCAGTTTGACAGGTTAGACATTCGTCTTGTTTAAATATTTTCCGTGAATGGGGAGAGATGAGTTGTTTGAGCAGCTGTTGGGGCAATTCATTGTTATTATATATGTCGATATAAGCATTTTAAAATAGATCGTTAGCTGCATATGATTGAATGGCCCCATCTGCTGTGATTTGATGTTGGTTCATTCACGTTCTTGATGTAACAGAGCTGCCACACCACGTTTGACTCTGAGCGATGTTCGAGTTCTAAAACAAGTGGGTGAACTTTGCTGCCTGTGACATATTCATTGAAAATACATCACTTTTTCATTATTCTCAATGTCAACATCATTTTAAGACTGTTGAAGAGAATTAGTGGGTTTAAAGAATTAATCTTGTTTTAAAGTTTGTGGCTAACACTAACACGTAACAGTTTTGAGTTAGAATAGAGGTCATGGAGGTTTATGTGTGTAATGACTAATGGCAACATTCTTAAGAGTTGCGATACCATTTCACAACTTCTGATCTTTTTCCCTTGCCTTCACGGTGAACCAAATTTGTAAAGTGCTGTTTTGTAGCCATTTTGTAGCTGTTTTGTAGCCATTTACTAAAATTTACTGTGTTTTGCAGTTTTGTAGCAGTTTTCAAAAGGGCTACAAAACGGCTATAAAAGAGCGGAAAAACGGCTACAAAATGGCTACAAAACAGCTATTCTGCTGATTCTGCTCACTGTGTTGTAGCTTGGTTATGCAAATTAAATCTTTGTCTGAATTATAACAAATGAGTTGAACCTTGTTATAAATTTATACTTTCCTTTTTTTTAGTAAGTGCATGAGAACTAAATTCTGCTCCCATTTGTTAGGTGTTTGTTTGGAAGAGATGTACACTATGGATCTGATAATGATAGCAGCTCATCAGCACTGGCAGACTGCTGCTCTCTGTATAGGACTTGGAGCTATGTATACAGCCCTACTATCTCAGATATGTTGTCAAGGTAATCTTCCAACCATCTAGTCTTGATACACATATGTCGCCTGTTTTTAAAGGAGAATGCAACCCAGACATCACTGTGCTTCCTGTGGATGAAGAAGAACAAGTAGAGGTAACAGTGAAAGTTTGAGGAAAATCGGACAATCTGTTCAAGAGTTATGAACTTCGAAAGTTTAATTAAATCCTTATTATGGGGATCCTTGAGTTGGCAACTTTGTCAGCATCTGTGATGTCATAGTGGACAATTCTCCCTTCATTTTGTGTGCATAAATTAACATTTTCTTCATTTTCAAGAAAAATAGAAATTCTTTTGATTTACTGATTGAGTATAATGTGACTACATCAATTCTGCAAGCATTTTGGAAAGAATTATATGTTGATTCCTGACTCAAAATTTCAATTTTCAATTTTTTTAAAAAATCATATACAAAATGAATGGAAGGTTGTCCACGATGACATCATGGGATGCTGGCAAAGTTGCCAACTCAAGGATCCTCGTAATAGGGATTTACTGAAACTTTCAAAATTCATAACTCTTGAACAGATTGTCCGATTTTGCTCAAACTTTCACTGTTTACTCTTCTTGGTCATCTTTATTCACTAAAAGCACACTGATGCCTGAGTTGCATTCTCCTTTAAAAAGGCGGTGTATACAGCCATACACGTGTGTCTTTATCCACTCACACTAGTGCTCGGTTAACCTCGCACAACAGACGTGCTGTAACATGCAAATTGCTGACAGTAGGAAAGTAGTGAATGAACTGTGTCACCAGTGATCAGAAAAATATGTTTCAAAATTCACCTGATCAAAATGATTCACATCCAGTTGGAGGAATGCAATGGAAATAGGATATTTTATCATCCTAGGTGTAAAAAGCAAATATTTTATATGAATTTGTTGATTATTCTAGTGATTTCAGTCTTTGACTATAGAGGGCAGCATGTCACATAAATTTGCACAGCTCAGCATACCAACATACATGTAGCCCTGTGTGGTCTTTACTTCACGACCACACATGTGTGACTGTATCCACAGCATCGACACGAGGATACAGCCACACTCGTCTGAATTCCCACTTATTTCTACTTCTACTTCTAGGTTGACTCTTGGTAGATCGTCTGGTATCTATAATGGGTCATGTGTCATGAACTCGCCTCCCAAAAAGGGTGTTGTTACATTTTGTGCTTTCAAACTGAAGTATTTCTTGATTTTTATCAGAGCCATTGAGGCTACCATAATAGGTCTGGTATTGTCTTAGAGCTGTATTAATATGCTGTTAGTCTGCAAAGTTTCACAGCTATTGGTAATATATATCTTGAATTACAGCCTTATTTGGAAGGCCAGGGATGGTGCTGGAAGCTGTGCAGTATGTACAAAATGAATGGGAAAATTCAGATTTCAGTGCATTTTTGGGGAAAATATTGATATTTTTGTCAAAACTTGTCAATCGACTTCAAAAGTTGTACAAAATTAAAGCTAATATAATCCTCTTTACTGTTTATGATTGAAAAGTGAGTTTAGCTAAGCGATGGTAGTGTTAAAAACTGAAATACTCTGAATTTTAGGTAAAAATTGGCACTGCCTGTACAAAGTCAATACGGAACTTACAATTTTTAATAGTTTTGGGAAGATGTCAATATTTTGGTCAGAACTTGCAATATGGCTTCACTTCTGGTTCCAAATTACAGCTATCATATTCATCTTTACTACCTTATCATTGATGAATAATGAATACATTACAGAACACTTACATGTACCGGTAATATACAGTGGATCATTAAAAATGTTTAATAATTTTGGCAAAAATTTTAATGATTTTTTTTTTTTTAATTACATGATCATAAACCCCAAGACAATTATACCTTGTTGAAAAGGTCTGAATGTCTTCTGTAAGGATATAACATTAGAACTGCCCTAGGAGTGCCACATAAAAGTTATGCTGAAAACAATGAGATAATAAGAATTATTACAATTTTCATATTTATGTTTATATAATTCTTTTGTCTTACATCTTGTGCCATCTTTTAGTGCACATTTAGATTCTTCTTGTAATTTCCTTTCAGAAAATATATACTTTTGCTATCACAGGGTTGATACTCCATATCACTTTTCAAAGTTAGAAGTGCACTATTGAAGGTAGAATCACCATGTACCACAAAAGTAGGCGACCTCATGAAGCATGACCAATGTCATATCCGGTGTAAGGTGAACATCACTACACTGCCTTTTGAAATTATAGGAGATGCATGCCTTTGTTAGAAGCAGTCTCATGATTTTCTATTCTTTTGTTTTCTTTCAGCTTATTCTGTAATTATTATTCTCTCTCTCTTTCTCTCTCTCTCTAGCTGCCATATCCATTGACTTTAGCAAGTGATACAATTCTGTTCATTTGCCAAGATTGCATACCGGCACAGTCGCTTGTTTACCATTTGTGCTGATCGGCACAAAATAATACACACAAATTGAGCATTAGATGTTCAACACGAGCTTTGCAAAATTACCCATTTGTGGGCTTGATGTGGTGCATGACATAGAATTTGGACACCCGGTATACATGAATATCGATGTTGCAACTATAGCCATAGTGTGTGGTTAAACTCTCCCATGTGAAATACATTTGCCCAAACAAATGTATTGACATCTGTATTTCACATCTGTAATGCATTTGAAGTAAAACCTTGTTTCCGTGCATTGCTGCAATTGTCTGAATTGATGCAACTCAAACATTAGCCTGGATTGGTACAAGGTAGAGCATACATGTATTTAGGAAGAGGAAAATAATTATTTATGTACTTCATTTTCATTTTGAAACATCTAATTGTAAAAGATAACATTTTTGAGAGTCCCTAGCCTGGATTGGATAATCTGGCAAATGCAAGTACATTAAATCCTGCTTGCCTTGACTTTAATGTTTGTTTGTTTGTTTGTTTGTTTTTAAACTAGTGAAGTAGTGAATATTCCGCAAAGTCTCATATGGGGTTAGGCTTGTGAGTGAGCTATATGGGAATAGGATTCTGGGTAAATAATCACACATCTATTTATCATTTTACATGCTTTGCTTAACTACAGTATATTATTTATTTTCATAGGTTTATTTGAATGATTTATATGTCTTTATGTTACCTGCCCTGCATGGACCATTAAGTACATGTACATGTAGATCAGGGCCCCATTTCATAAAAAGTTGTTATGATAGCAACTCTTGCTGGAATGGCACCTTTCATTATAAAAGCCAGTCAGGAAGCAGAATTCTCAGTGTTGCCATGGTAGTTACCATTCCAGTGCAGGAGTTGCTATCATAGCAACTTTTTATGAAACAGGGCCCTGAGGGGTGTTTCATAAAGCTGTTCGTAAGTTATGAACAACTTTACTAATGACTGGTGATACCTTTTTGGGTGTTAATCAGTTTCTCATTCATTTACATGTAGCACAAGAAGGTATCACCAGTCGTGCATAAAGTCGTTCGTAACTTATGAACAGCTTTATGAAACACCCCCAGGTCCTGGACTTTCTTATCATGTGTTTTACCAGCCTTTGCATGTCTTTGAAATTCTCTCCTGTTGCTTTATTGCTGAAATATGAATAATGCGATGTATCAAATCCTAAATATTTGCAGAAACCTGTACTAGCCTGTGGAGATCCTAAGTTCCAGCGTCTTCTGCAAACTTGTGTCCCATCATTGACCAAACCATACTGGCCAACCTTTCTTAGCTTTGGGACCCATCTGCAAACTGTTGGACATGTTGCTTTCCAGCTCTTTGTTAGAAAACACAATTACAGGAGGTATGTTGCTATAATACAATTTTGCACAATAAGCTATCTAGAATTTGAAAAATAAATGGGTCGTAATTCAGAAAAATTCTCAGAAAAACAAAGAAAATTTTGAAGTTACATATTGTTCAGGTGCTTATGGGGACAACAATTTGAAAAGGGGACACATTTTGGAATATACAACTTGGATTTCAGAAGAGGGTAGTCATGGAGTAAGTTCCCCCTATAGAAAGTCTATCTCTACTGGTACTTGCCTTCAGTATATTATGATTAATACATTACCAAACAAGTAAAGAAAAGGTAGAACTTGCATCATGTTTACAAACCTGTTGCAGTAGTATTTCTGTAATCAGCTTTATGATCAGTTATCTGCTCTAACAAGTATGATTTTACCCTTGAATGCAATTTGTTTCTATCTACTGTTCATGAAGTTGAAGGTTTACTGTAAATGCTGTTATTTTCATGTGATTAAATTTTCAAACTGAGCGACCAAAGAACATATTCCCGGGTTCTTAAATTCATGCTGCACAATTACTCGCAAAAGTGCAATAGTCGATTTGACATTTCAATGCATATGAAATCATGCTCACATTTTCGCGCATTGTAGAATTCGTGCTTCATGTCGAAAATAGCGCAAAATCCGCGAAAATTAATGAACCACAATATTTCTGCATTTACAGTATGTTATTTGTCTTTAGACTTGTAAGAAAGCAGTATTACTGGGGAGGTGGCTATCGAAAAGGAAATGGGCAACCAAAATTACATGTACATAGTGAAAAGGATATAGACTTAATCATTATAGACTCAGTCATTGTGGTTTCTTTGAAAGCAGCTTATTTATTCGTTCAGAAATGTCACATGACTTTCTACCTCTTAACAGTGAGAAACTGAGTACAATTGATGGAGGTGAGATCATCTTGCATTGGGACGACAGTCGCACCAAGGGTGACCCTGCCACTCCCATTGGTATTATCATTCCTGGCCTGGGAGGTTAGCTGAGCAGTTTTATGCTGCTCTAGAATACATTCTTTGGCTACAATTGCTTTGAACTTTGTTTTGTCAGAGATACAGGTACCATGTTTGCACAGTGACTCGGCTCGGGGGTTCGACACGCGACCAGTGTCATCACGGCAATTTTATTGTCATGTAAACAGGATCAGTGTGACCCGCGAGCCGTGTTGAACACCGCTTTTTTGATCCGCCAGAATTGCAGGTTTCGATCCGCGAGCCGAGTTAGACTCTCCAGTTTTTTTTTGTGTAAACAGAAAGCCATGTTGAACCCACTGACCTAGGTCATTGGGCGAACTAGGCAAGTCATCACAATTCTACTTCCGTTCATGATACGCGGGTCATGTTGAACTCGCCTTTTTTGTTTCCATATAAACACGATCACAGTTGCCCTCATCGCAGCATTTGATCCAGCTTGAGGATTCAACACTCGAGCCGAGTCTCCGTGTAAACACGGTAAGGGTTAGTGTCAATTACAGGATTAGGTCAGGTTTGTGGTTGGGATTAGTGTTAAGTGTCGTGATTGGTCCAGGTTTGAAGTTCAGCATGTGGTCAGTGACTCAATGTACAGAACTTGTTCAGAATAGTTGCCACCCGAGCATGATGTTGAAGTCCAATTCAACCCTCATCCCAAAGCTATGTCTGATTCTAACCCTAAGCTTACTCCTAAAATAAAACCCTTACCCTAATTCTAACCCTAATCCTTTATCTTTGACAAAAATAAGGACAAAACAAATGTTGCCAGAGCTTACTTTGGATCAGTGTTGCCAGAGCTTTACATTGGATCACATTCATTTTCTTCATAACCCTCTTTGATTTGTTCTCCTACATTTCTTTGTGGCATTTGTTTGGAGGATTTAGTTGGAGTTCGGTTCCCAGAAGTTAACAAAAAACATGGAGTTGCCATTATTCATCTTGTTTTGTTTAGTTTTGGTTTGTTCTGTTTTGTTTCATTTCATCTCAGTGAGAAGCTGAACACATCCGATGGTGGTGAAATCGTTTTACATTGGTTGGAAACTGGGTTAGCAGAAGATGATACCAAGCCTATAGTCGTTATAATCCCAGGACTAACTGGTAAGGATAGGCTGAAAAAATAGCCCTGCAGGTCAAGCCAAAGTAGAAAGTTCTGCAGTAAAACCTGTTTATAGATTCATGTGAATCATGGGTACAACAAAAAAATTCTCACTATATGGCCTTCTTTTATACTTTCCCTCTGTAAATCAAATGTTTGGTCCCTATCAGAAGAAAAGTATAAAATTATACTGTTCTTGACTTAGTGTAGATACTGGAGGTGGCATTTTTAGTTAGTATATGTATATTTAATACGATATGACCTATAGAATATTTTCACAGCTGTACGAAATATGCTCATGTGACTTACAGTGTATTACTACACTGCATATCACTTCACTCACTGAATTCCTACATGTATCTACATGTATAACCTTCGACCCAACCACCTACACAACTCTAACCTTGACCCTTCAAATAACCTAAAACCAAAGTGCAAATCTAATCTTAAACTTATACCTTTAAACAAATTGAAGTTGGAAACAACTGTTGGAGCATATCACCCATTTTCATTTTTCATTTTTCACGCACCAAGTTTTTTTAAAGTGATAATGGTGTCGGCATAAGCAGTAACATTATGTCATTTAGTTTTTACTCCATTTTCTAATTAATGCAAACAATTTATCATATCATCATCATTACAGGGTGACATTTTTTATCCTCAAAATGCTTTGTCTGATCTCAATTTTTTTTTAATCCTGGCATGGGTAACATTTTCAAGATTTATAAGCAGATGTAATTATTTTTTTGAATTTCAAAGTTTCCTTTAGAAATCAAATATGATTTCTTTTTTGGTTAAGAGACATCTTTCATTTTCTTCAGCTTTGGTTAACATGGGCCTCAGATTAAAAGGATTAAAAAGTTTGAAGCCTGCTGAAAATATATGTAATTATCCATCCACCAGGTGACAGCGAGAGTATATATGTCAAACACATGGTGGACGATGTCCTGAGAGTAGGATGTAGAGCTGTAGTCTTCAACCAGAGAGGCTTTGGAGGAGCAGAAATTAAGGTTAGAATCTAAGCAGGAGGTCAAAGGTCATGGATACTTTGTAGATTCGAACAAGTGCTGTGAGTGCCATGGTGTGATTTGAAGAGATTCCAAATGTTTTTAATGAATACTTGCTCGTTCTCAACCAGGTTTCAAATCAGTACCCATCCAAACTCTTATCTTTAATTCATATTAGCATAATAAAATTTCCTAAGGGCTAAATTAATCAGTTTTCACCCCTTAAATCGGCAACCCCTATTCTTTTTCTCCACTCCTGAATAGTTGTGAAGACAAAAATGTGGATTAAATGAACCAATGTTGATACAAAGAGGAAAATTAAACAGAAAACTGCCAGTTTGTATACGAAAATAGTGAATATTATTTCTACTGCATTGCCAATTAAGAGATTTTACTGATTGGTTACAAGTATTGTAGATCAACAGATACTGCAAATGTGGTACTAGAAGGACTGCTGTATTGCTATGGGTTATTTGGTAGTTTAAGCGCTTTAAACCCTGCATGTAGCACATTTAAGAAAATTAAAACGGCCTAAGAGAGTTTCTTAACTTCGAACCTATGAGTGGTTATGTTTACTCACTTTTCATGGTAGAAGTGTTAATTAGTCATAAATATACATGTACACTGTATGGCTTTGAAATGCATGTAGATATTATATTTGATCACCTCGTTTGCCAAATTTGTTTGCTTTCCGAACCCATCCTGTTTCTAAATATTACGAGTGAGCGCGTCGAGTGAGCAAATAAAAAAAACTGGAAGTTTGCATACTCAGAACTGGTTCTAGTGTACTGTGACTACATTCTGTTAACAATATTTCATCAGCATCTTTCGTTATCATAGTGGGGGGGGGGGGGTGTTTCATAAAGCTGTTCGTAAAGTTACGCATGACTTTACGAACGACTTGAATATGAAGTGCCAAATGGGATGCCCAAAGCTTTTCTTGATGTTTTAACAAAGTGTGACTGCATTTCTCGTAATCTCAATTAAATTGTGGCAAAAAATATACTTTTCAATAAAAATGTTTGTAAACAACAGCAAATGTTAATCTACGTCTGCATATTTCACAGTTAGCTGATGCAATTCGTATTGATTGAGCATCCCATTCAGCTTGCCATATTCAAGTTGTTTGTAAAGTCATTCGTAGCTT
>CM057153.1:15270055-15394856 GCA_029962745.1 Echinometra lucunter | reverse complement strand
AATTTGCTCTCAGCCAATCAGATGCAGGATTTCAATAGCTTATAACAGCTACTGCAACTTGTTATTGATAACAAGCTTTAGGAAATGGGGCCCAGATGAGTGTAGCCTCAGGTTTCCTCAAGGCAATAGTTCACATCATGCCTCTCAACACTTTAAAGCAAACATAAACTAGCAGAAATTCACGAATGGGAAGAAATTGCGTGTCACGGGTCTTTCGAAAGTCGGCCGCGAAATTCAGGTCGCTGATGACCTGTTGTCAAGCATTACTTCAGGGCCACCATAACAAGTACATGTAGTAATAAATATAAGGCCAACATACCCCAGCACAGTCCTTGCAGTTGAACCCTTTGAGCTTCTGTCTCTCATCCTTCTTCCGCACTACTTCCTTGTACTTATAAGCTGGAACATCAGCTTTCTGTGGAGGACTGCAAGAAATTAGTGATATCATACAATCACTGATACATGCAATACAGTGTTACCTCTAGAAAGTGGTGTGTATCAAGGCTTGTTCACATTTGAAGCAGAAAACCCGTGCAATATTTTTGTGTACCAATAAATAAGATATGAGGCAGCAAAAAATACCCCTAACAACAACAGTAAAATGCAGAGGCAAGAGACATATTGTTCGCCTCCTGGCGGCAAAAGGTGTGGACCAATCAAGTTCTCTTAAATTTACCGCAACATATGACATCAAGAGTTTGCGCAACTTTTGGCAACTACTCTGTATTTGAGAGGGAACTATTTTTTGACAAGTTGATACGCATCGCATTGTCATGAGCGGCGCAGAAAAAAACATGTTGGGGTTTCCCCTAGGGTGTTATATCTCAATGAGCCTTTAAACAGTTGTCTGTGTACGACGCTTCCAGTAATTATTTTTCCGCGATGCATTTCGGGGTGATATTTTGCTGCACATATCATCAATGAATCACTGATGTCATTACTGATCATAACAGACTTATCAGTTACTACACAACACTGTGAAGAGAGAGACCCTCTCATTTTGAAGAATTTTTTTTGAGAGGAGGCTTTTCTGCCTAATTAAAATGCCAACATCATTCAGAGCTTTACATGAAAACCTTTCGGTGAACATATCTTACCGGTCAAAGTCTCGCACAAAGGAGGAATGCATCTCATCTGTCTCTCCCGATCTTCTTTCCACAGGGTCAAGGCAGGATCTGGAAGGGAAGCATCTTCACACTTAGTCCTTCCTTGAACAGATGCCTCAGATCTGATGTCTTCTCCAAGACCGTAACCTTCCTTAATCTCTATTCCCTGATCTTGTCTGTATTCTTCTTCATCAGAGGGACCATCACCGTCATCCTCCTCCTCCTCCTGATCTCATCATCATCCTCATCATCATCACCATCATCATCATCTGCAACATATCATCCAGACTATCTTCCACAAGGAGCCTACGCTTGTTTTCAACCCCGTCTTCTTCCAGCATTTCACAATTTGTCCTGGACGTTTGAGAAGCGTTAGACTTACTGTCGGGGTGAAGACCAGATCTGCTTCTACTTTGACTATTCCTAGCATCAATGCTACCTGGCTGTGCACCCCTTCCATTAATCACCCCCAAGGTTTCGACACCCATCATCATTCCATCTCCCTCACCACCAATAAAACTGAAGCGAACAGCAGGATCAATACTTCCATTCAAATCTCCATCAATGTTGTCTCTTTCCTCCAATATATACACCTCTTCATCCCGCTCCAACAGTCCCATACCATCATCATCATCTCTAAGATGAGATTTCCTGCCAGCAGCCCCAGATGAGGATGACTCTTTCAATTTCTTATCACAGTCCAGGGCCTTTGGTAGCCTTGGCACTTTGAATTCTCCATCACATGTCCTTTCATCTTGGTTTGGTCTTTCCTGCACTTTCATGGATTCCTGAATGGCTTTTTGTAGATAGGGATCGTCTTGTGAATCGGTATGGACACGAACCCCGCCGTTGAAGTCTCTATGTCTCTGGCCTTCTTTGCTAATCACGGCTTTGAAAGAGTCCTTGCTCAACCTTGTCTGTTTCATTGACTTGGAATGATTCTTGGAGGGCTGATCTGAACTAGAGGTAGGTTCAGTTACTCTGTCAGCTTGGTTCTTGTATTCAGTTTTCTGACTATCTCCTGCTACACTTGACTGCCTTCTCAACGTTTCTTTTGAATTTTCTGTCCTAGTGTGGTGTACTTTCTGTCTTCTGTCTCTGCTTAGTTCATTTTCATCTCTCTGATTACCATCAAAAGAAACATCTTCTTGTTTTCTTGTCCTTGTTTTCTTACTTGCACTTACATCCACTTGTCCATTTGATAGTCTCTCTTTTCCTCTGCTGGTCATCACTATCTGCCAGAGATTTTCTCTTCCCCTCAGAGAGGACAGAACCCTCTTTGATGGTTCACCTGAAGATTTCACTTGTGAGGGCCTCTGGAACTTGGATGTAATTGCAGAATTAATAAAGAGGCATCTGACCGTCCACTTTCATCATAGTCAGGGGTGACTGCACGACTAGTCTTTGCCTGATTAGTGTCTTTTGGGGTGTCCCAGCAGAATTAGATAACTTTGTTCTACAGGATATACTTTGAGGAGATGATGGAAAATCATCTAATGAAGTTCATGGCTTGTACATGCCTTTCCAGTATGAGACACTGATTGATACCTTGCTGATGAGGACTGGACACCACTTTCCTGCTTATTAGGTGTCAACCTGCTTCCATTGAAAGTTGGAGACATCTGTGTGGTGGAGAAGTCAACAGAGAGCTGTGACTCTGTTGGTGGAATCCTTCCACTTTGACAGTGCTTTCCATCCAAATAGGCAGGTGATGCAGACTCAATACAGGTCAGTGTTTTTCTCCTTGAGGAATCACTGGATGGGGCTGGAAGCATTGGGGTGGACTGTTCTAGAGGTATAAAATGGTCAGGAAACTTTCTTTTATCCCGCCTATCATCACCCATCAATAGGTCTTTTTGCGAAGAATCCTCAGGAGGAGAGTGTGGTAGTGAGTCAACTGGTACTGTCTCAGGACAACCACATATTGGTCAATAGCTTTCCTCTGTCTACTTTGCTCTGATGTTTCCTTGACCATCCCACTTCCTCTATCAGTTCGGCTAGTTCCATCGCGGTCATCCTCCATGTAGTGTACTTCGTCTTCTTCTACAACATAGTAATCTTCATCGCTCTCTACATCTAGAGGAATTGTTTCTGGAACGAAGACACCACTAATCCCATCACCAGGTGGCGAGTTCTGATGTTTCCTAATGGATGCTTGACCATTGACTGCTTGAGCTTTGGAGGAAAGCAGTTTTCCCTCTTCCACTCGTACTTGAGCTGCTTCTCTGGGTTATGATTCTCTCTTCCATCTTTGCCTGGTAACAGTGACGATAGAATAGGACTCTTTTCTCCTCTGCAGGCAGTTCCTGATAGCGAACCTTTTTCTTTGATTTGTTGGTGGACAATTTGCTGCCCTTTCTCTCCAGTTTATCAGGTTGTTCATTACTAGAGGTGTCTGCAAGCCAGGAAGAAAGAAATGAAATTGTTGCAAGACATGACATATCAGCAAAGACAACATATTTTTGAAGTGAAATAAGCATATAAGAAAGATTCTGAGTCCCTTTCTCAAAACATCAGACAAATTTGGCTGAAGCTAGCAAGATACCTTAATAATAATAATTATAATAATAATAATAATAATAGTGGCTACATGTACTTGTAAGGTGCTCAAGTCCGCCTTTTGGCGCCCATGGAGCTTAAAGAAAAAAAAACAACAAACAATGAAAAAGAAGGAGAGAAAAAAAGGATTCTCAGAGACATAATAAATTAGAATACTGTACTAATTACAATAAAAAGAACAAAAAAGGTTTCAGTTGTGATTTGCATGTTTCTGTTGACAGCAGCTGATGTAATTGTAGAGAGGGAGTTCATTTCAGAGTTTCGAACACACTGCTGAGAATGCCCCATCGCCCCAAGCATGTTTTGTCCTAGGTGTTGGAATAACAATGTCCGTGACATCCAGTCTTCACATTTTAGGTGCCAAAACATCTTTACTGAATGAAATACTGACCTTCAAGAACACAATCAATTTGACACTATCATGTCCTTGCAGTGATACTAAACATAGTTAATAAATGATCAAAGGCACTTTTTAAGTAAGTGGAGGCACATATGTCCAAAATTTGAGACCCAAATGTAACAACTGATACACTACCACAGGAATCCTTTTTTTTTTCCTCTGGCCCATATTTTCTGGAAGAAAATTTTAACTTTCTTTATTTTTTCTTGCTTTCATGTATCATATTTCAGGCCAGCAAAATATTCACACCACCATTATTCCACACCATCATTATTCGATTCAAAGTGGATATTAAAAAAAAAAGGGAGAAAAAATCCTGGATAAATCGTTGAGACATAAATTAAATGATATAAGATTACACAGAGGTTTCTAAAAGGCATTTAAATCAGCTTGGTATTTCCTATATTCACTTCCAAGTACTTTAAGTGCATACCTTCTCTACCTCCTGGCTTAGAGAGTGCATGATCCGATTCTAGGCTTGGCATGTCATGTTGCCTGTAGGACACACAGGAATGAAATGAATTACAACAATGGTGATATTTTATTACATAATATGCAATCACAGTGCTGAAGAGTAGTCAGTAATATAAGACAGTGAATTATTACATAGCTTTCATTCATTTTATACAAACAAGTATTGATTAGATCCAATGCTTTTTGCAGACACTATGGTAAATGACTTAAAGGGAAAGTCCAACCTAGAAGTTTCACTGTTTCAATAAAAGGAGATCAATTTGAACAGCATTTTAAAAAAGAAATGAGCAAAATCCGTCAGTGAATAAGAAAATTACACTCACTTACATTTTCTAGTAAATTACTCTCGGCTCGGCAAATTGGCAACACTGACGACATCATATGCGAGCAGGTCTCCATTCACTTTGTACATGAAATTTCACATTTTCTCAATTTTCTTGGAAGTTACATATTCTTTTACCCCCAAGTCAAAGTATGTTATGTAAAAAGCAATTCTTCTGAACATACATTGATTATGGGGGTTAGAAAATCTTTTTTTTCTTTATATTTTTTTTTCCATTTATTTCATGTGTCTCTGATGCAAAACAACAACAACAACAAAAAAAAAACTGTTCACATACATGGTCACTCAGTTACTTGAATTTATTATATGCCCATGTATCTTTTTGAACACATCGTACTGTTACATTTTTTGAAAATTTTGCAATTATATTTGTTTGGTTTTTAAATGGAATAAACAAATGAATTGGATATGGAAATTGAAATATGAGTTTTAGCAATCCAAATTTTAATTGCAATGATGTTTGTTTTAAATACAAAATGCATAGGTGTAATGCTACGTTCACACCTTTGCGTATTGCTGCGCTATCAATTCGCAGCCGTACCCAACAATACGCAGCACATCTGACGTGAGCAGTCACACTATTGCGTACCTAGCTTGTATTATGCTGCTCATAAAAAGCAAATGGCGTACGAGCTAAACTCGCAGAATATCGAGCACTAACGCAGCATTTCTTGCTGCTGCGAATGGTGTGCGAGCAACAGCGCAACGTTACGCACAATCATGCGAACAACAACGAGCTAAAGCGAGGTAAATCGTGCAAGAAATGCAGCTACAGGCAATGACAAGCACTCAAAAAAAGTGACGATTTGACCTTGCGCTTGCTTGCGATAATTTAAAATTTTTTTCAACTAGCGAGCAACTAGCGCAGGTCTATGTGCTAGTCTGCACTTTGAGTACGATGAGAGCACATTTCATTGCGCTTTATTGGGTATGACTGCTTATGTCTGCGTTTGGTCAATACGCAGCAATACACAAGCCAAATACGCAAAGGTGTGAACATAGCATAAAGAGAAGCTTAGTTCTGAGAAAGTTAGAAAAATTACTCTGTGAGCTTTCTCCTTCTTTTATGTGAATGACAAAGAACAGTGTAGTTCAAAGGTTTTCTGATAAGGATAACTATTCAAATGCCCTCATATTCAAAATATAATGAGAAATAGCGATAGTGTTCAGGCCAAACAGTCATGGCACATTTGTTTGTGGTCTCATGTACACATTTATGTGTGCGATGCAATGTGCCTTTGGGGGAATCATTTGGGGGAAAGTATCTAATGATTCCAAAATCTCAGATTAGAGACCCACTTTTTTTGTACAGCTAATCTACCTAGACTACCTTTCCAAATTGCTTGGATAGTTTCTTTCAAAATGTAATCGCACGACCAGAACTCGACTTCATCTTTTATAATTTACCTGGCAGATTTGATGAGAGATAGCTGTCGCTTCAAGGCTTCGTTCTCCTGCTTATATTCTCTGCATCGCTTCTGTGTCTGTGTAACAATTCCTGCATTTCTGATGAGAGAGAAAGACATAAGGAGAAACAAGAGGGAAGAAATTCATCTGAAACACTCTGAATTCATTTTCTGCACTTTCAACAGACTCAAAAGTAAGTGTTCTTTAATAATATGAAAATATTTATAAGTGCAACATATCCATCTCTAGAGATGCTCAAAGGGCATACAAGATAATTTCAAAGAAATACTAAAAAAAAAAAAAAAAAGTTATTCAACATAAGATTAAAGAGATGAAAGTTGACTTACATGTAAGTTAAAGGGAACCAAATTCTCCGGGGAAAAATCAATCTTAATGAAAAGAAAGGATAGAAGAGAAGCATTTTTTAAAAAGTTCCATCTAAATTGGTTACAAAATGAGAAAATTATGAAAGTTTGAAAAGTCTCAATTTTTTTTCTATGGGATTCCTCAAATTGGCAATGTTGCTTCCAATGGCAGATTTCATGGACAACTCTTAATATGTTTTGTACACAAAATTTCATATTTTCTCCATTATCTTTAAAGATCCTGCTTGTCTCTTTGCGAACTCAACATATTTTGTGTCAAATACATTTTCCCATGATATATCTTCATGTAAGAGAGAGACAGGCTGCACCTTGAGAGATAATGGAGAAAATATGAAATTTGTGTACAAAGCATATTAAGAGTTGTCCACAAAAACCTGCCATTTTGAAGCAACATTGCCAATTTGAGGATAGCCACAGAAAGTAAACTGAGACTTTTCAAACTTTCATAACTTTCTCATTTTGTAACCGATTTTGATGGAACTTTTTTAAAAATTGCTTTTCTCTATCCTCTCTTTTCATTAAAATTGATTTTTACCAGGGTTTTGGTTCCCTTTAAGAACCAGGAAATTTATAAATATTCATTACGCGCAGTGCAAAGTGATGGAGGAGCCAGGATAGCTCAGTTGGTTGAGCACTGGTCTCATAATCCAGTATCCAGGCCTTCCTGGGTTCAAAACCTTTGGGAAGGCATAAATCTTTATAATCAGTTCTCTTGGAGAGGTCTTAAAGTTATTGATCATCTTCCTTACATGCATGCCTGCTTCTTAGCAGTCAGGTAAAAACAACCAACAACAAATCTGGTCAAGTTCTCAACTTAGTAGAACGTGAATGTTTGATTTATTTAACAACGCACAGTTCATGTACTGTATCAGCTACATTTTTCGAACAAGATTTGTATCTACACACTGTATAAGACTACATGACAGATATAGAAAAGGAATACTTACTCATTTGCTGTTGCTTTCAGCTTTTCATTGGACTTAATGAGACTGTTAGCCTCCTTTTCTATTTCTTCCAACACTGCTGAAAAGAACATAGCAAATATTTAAAATCAAGTCTGAGAAATGTAAAGATACAGAGAGGAATTAATTGCTGGGAACACAGGACAGCAAGGGAGAGTGTGAGAGTCTGCAGATGGGTTTGTTCATTTTGATGGCCAACATCAAAATGGTGTTATGAACAAATCTTGATATCAGATGTATTCTATTCCTTCATGTTTCAGAGTTCCCAGTTCTAGCTGGGCTTTTAAAAAAAGATGCAATCATCAGAACTACTAGTAGATTTGGTCAGTAAGGTATAGTAAAAAATACCTTGGACTTGACAAGAAGTCTGATTCTCTATGAGAGGGAAAGAGAGAGAGAGAGAGAGAGAGAGAGACAGGCAGACACACACACAGACAGACCAGAGAGGAGAAAAAAACATGGAAAGAGAGAGAAAAACAGAGAGACAAAAAAACAGAGAAGGGTAGAGATACTTACGAAATACAATATTTTGATTAGGCCTGAAGATAGAGGGAAAATATAACAGACTATTATCAAAATCACCAGGCAACATCTTGGCTAATCAATTAACATTTAACACCTAACACCAATTCTCTCACATTTGGCTGATTTTCCCTTTAATCTTATAATACAGACCATAAAAATCCCTCCTTTTTCACTCCTTCCTCCCTTTTCTAGTGAATCTAGCAAGTTGGTAGATTTCAATATATATATAATTTTTTAAATTTAAATCTAGCATGTGAAATGAAATGTAAATCAGACATTTCAAAGGCCAAGAATGAGTTTTGTCTACTTACACTTTTGTTGTTTAGCTTGATAGTCATTGAAATGACTAATAAGTTCCTTGATCTTCTTGGACGAACACCTAGGTGTAAGTGAGTCATCACTCGTCATGCTGAATCAATGGAATCCACATATTCCTGTTAACCCATCGATTCACCAGGATGTAGCCCTTGTATTAAACCTAAATGTACGGATTCAAAGAATTCAGTAGACAATCTAGGTTAAGAATTTTTTATGTACCAGTAACACAAAGGAAAAGTATTTGAAGTGTGTTAAAAACAAATCAACACTTTGATCAATAACAATTCAAACCTTTCAACTAGTGTTGGACAGTTAGTACTCTGCTCATGATTTATTCCAAGTTTTATTACATGATGGTTCATCATTTCTTTGAGCTGGACTAGAAATAAAGCACTAATATTCTGAATGGCTAGAGCTTTTAATTTCACTTCTGAACCTGGTAATATGTCTATGAAATCTGTATCAGTAATTTATTTGTCTGCAGTGTATACAGCCACGAGCATGTGTCTTTACCATACGGCCACACACACTGACGCATGTGGCTGTATGCACTCACCCTGTGTACTCTGTCAATGAATTGACCTCATCCCGAAAATGTGACAAGTCTGTACCAAAAACTACATAACATGCTTTTCTATTGGTTACTCAACGACATGCTGTCGACCTACGAGTCTGATAAACATCAGTTTTCTTCTTAAAATTCACCATTTTCAGTTCATTCATCAGATATGAAGCAGAAAGGGGAAAATTGAGAGCCTCAGGAACATTGCTGGTAAGTAAAATCGAAACTTTTCTTCTCTTTTATAGAAGATCTAAGTCAATGTATTTCGCGTTCGCGTCAGCAATTTGTTTCCCTATTCAGAACGCCGTTTTGACGTACGGGTGGCTGTATCCACAGCTCAAGCCTGAGGTTACAGCCACACACGTATAAACTTCTCTGCGGCACTTGCAGTGTATACTCTGCGCAGCACGAGCGATGTGTATCATTGACTGTTGTTTTTCAAATTCTTGAAATTCAATGACATGCAAACAATTGAATTGTTCAACTTCATTCTCTCACAAAATGTGTGTATGATGTAGACCAAGTGAATTCTGAGAAAGAAAGCCTTTGTGAAAAAGTTTTGCAACATGTAGACCTACTGTTGCGAAACCCATCGCTCATGCTATGCACTAGCTAGTATGACTTGTATGACTCGTAGAGGTGTTGTGGCTCAATGGATAAGTCTCCGGACTTTGAACCACAAGGTCCGGGGTTCGAATCCCTGCCGCAGCACTTATGTCCTTTGGCAAGATATGAATTCTACATTTGCCACATCTTTCAGATGGTGACGTTAAAGGTCAGTCCCAGACATAAATAATCATATTTGATTGATACAGGTCTGTGAAACCCCAATTCAACAACAACAAACTCATATGACACGTATCCATGGGAATTGGGAATACAACACATTGAACACAATTAAGTAATACAAAGGAAGATCGGCTCGGCCCGGAGCACACAGGGCTACATTGGTATGCTGAGCTGTGCAAATTTGTGACATGCTGCCCCCTATAGCCGAAGATTGAAATCACTAAAATAATCAACAAATTCATTTGCTTTTTACACGTAGGATAATAAAATATCCTATTTCCATTCCATTTCTCCAACTGGATGTAAATTATCTTGATCAAATGAATTTTGAAAAATATTTTTCTGATCACTGGTGACACAGCTCTTGCTCCTCTGTCCCCAAAAATTCATTGGTAGAGCCCTACTTTCCTATTGTCAGTAATTTGCATGCTACAGCATGTCTGTTGTGCGAGGTTAGTACTATTACTAATAGTATGATGGGGTACCATAGTTCACACATATTTCATTTTTCTACAGGACGCAATCCATAATTTCTCAAATTTTATCAAAAATTATTCTGATTTAATTGACCCCAAAGGCAAAGCAAAGTTTTAGACTACAAATTGGCACAAGAAGAAGACTAATTTACCAAGAATTCCCAAAATATCGCGACCACAAAATTGGATGTCGTATCGCAACGCACTGGACCCGGAAAAGTTAGCAAGCTAAAATGCCATAGAATAATTTGATATATCTCATTTAACTTACAATTTTGATGACATTATCTCTCGAAAAGAGGAATTCTTGACCCTTGTTGGTAGGTTCAGTTTTTTTCGGAACGGACGCAAAACGACGAAAAATTTGCCGCTTTTCCATTAATAGATCTAAGTAGGTATAATTTCACAATTCCGTCCCAAAGTTCAAAGAAAAATTAGTCCTAGACCAAGAGTAATTCTATGTTGCTCTTTCTGTTGGTGCTATCAAATTTTCACAATCTTTTTTTTAATTTTTGAGATCTATGACCCTGTGCACGAACTTTGGACATGCACGAAGTTAGGTCACACTACCATACTAACCTCACACGATTCGAGCAATACTGGTACTATACAGAGGCGTCGATCCTGGGGGGCCAGGGGGGGCAGTTGCCCCCCCAAAGAAAATTTCGGGGGGGCAAAGATATCATTTTGCCCCCCCAATAATTTCCGAACCAGAAAAAAAAAAGAAAAAAGGAAAAAAGAAAAAAGAAAGAGAAAAGAAAGGAAAAGGAAGGAGAGAAGTGAAATGAAAGTGGAAAACAAGAAAAAAAGAAAGAAAATGGGACACTGGGAAGCGCTCGCTCGCTTCGCTCGCTCGCATTTAAGTTTCTTTACTAATTAATGCCGATGACAATTACTATTCTTATGAAAGGAAATCGATTTTTATCTCGTGTTTCTATCTAATGTTATACTATTCTTCTACTCATAGGAAGTGATATAACCAAACAAGATATCACTCCAAGAAATCGAGCGGCCACTTAACCTAAAAATAGATACACTTTCAGGAGATAACGGCCTAGATTAAAAAAAAAACAAAAACCTCATATTTTTCGTTAGCTCGCTCACTACTCTCGCTGGTAAAAGCTAGATACAAGATGATTTCTGGCAGCAAGTAGCAGCGAGATTCCAAAATATCATTATATTTGGGCAGCAAGGTAGTTGATAAATTTTGGGGGACGAATCCACATATATTTTGCCGGGATCGGTCGTTGACTTTACTGTCTATGGTAGAAAGAGATTGGATTTGTACTGCAAGCGAGGTAGGTAAAACAGTGTCATATTCGGCATTACAGGTGATCGGGTGTATTATTTAGATATCACATAGGCATGACAGGTTTATAGTGTATTCTGATGATAATAATGATAATAATAATAATAATAATAATAATAATAATAATAATAATAATAATAATAATAATAATAATAATAATAACAATAATCCGTTCTTGTATAGGGCATACACATTACCATCACATTAATATATATTATGATGACGAAATAACACTTCTATCATATGGAAAAGGGTATATTTTTCCTCGCTCGCTGCGCTCGCTCGTTTGACATTAATGGTTTTGAAAAACAAACGAATTTAGTAAGTGAGATGAGACCGAATAGATAATTTAGATGTTTCATGGGCCCACAGTGTAATTTGCCGAAGGGGTTACTACTTCTACCATCAAAAACACTGTGTGCTTCCTCGCTCGCTTCGCTCGCTCGTAAGATTAAAAAACATAGTGGTTGGGGGGGGGAGCAGCAACAATGGACCAGCGATGAGACAAAATAGAGTTCATATTTGACAGCGAGGTAACCATATACATATATATATATATATTAGGTATCATATATGCTTACAGTGTATTTTGATTACTAAACACTTCTCTCATAACAAGAAATTTGTTATTTTTTGCTCGCTCGCTTCGCTCGCTCGCAAAATTAAAAAAAGCTGGACGGTTCACAATCTAGCAAGATGCGTATTTCCCCCAAATGAAAATGCTTCACGTTGATATATCAACATGAAGAATTTTAGGCCTATATATATGGGTGTGTGTGTGTGTGTATATATATATATATATATATATATATATATATACACACACACACACACACACACACACACACACACACAAACGTATATATCAGTAGCCGTGGGTTCATCTCCGCTTGGTCGTCTTGCCCCCCCAATCCGAAAAATGGATCGACGCCTCTGGTACTATACCGTATTAGTAGTAGACATGGTGGAGGTGTGAGTGGGCCTGGAGAGGAATTTCCCTTTTTTTTTCATTGAAATAATGGTCAAATTGTGAAATCCAAATGCCGGCCCAGATAGTTAAAGTAATTCTCCCAACAGTAAGTACAACTATTCATCTTACCTGCCCAAATAAAGCGAATAATTTGATGAAACATACGGAGAGGAAGAAATCGAATGGTTGTATACCAGCTGTTGGATGTCCGGACAGGTTGTATATCCGGACAGTCGATTTTATTATTAAACAGCCAATTGAAAAAGTTCACAAGCAAATCTCTTAAATGTTTTAGCACAAACTGTTATGTTAGACAATATTATAGCGAACAAATATTGATGGTGATTAGCACAAATCAATGCATATTTTTTGTTTAATCCAAAGACAAAAAAGAAGGCTTCATTTTTGTTGTCCGGACACCCAACCCCCCATCCTACGTCTTACTGTACCTGGCCTGGAGCTCCACCGCGGCGCTCCGCCTAACGCCAAAACGGGCTGGCCGCCCGGGCTGGAGTTAGAAAACCGCACCAAAAGAAAGTCGTTGTCTAATTGTCTAATCTCCTCTTAAATGCGGGGCCTGTATCTCGATTTTGCCTACTTGTGTAAATCCTAACTTCAGTGTCTAAATATCAGAAAAGAAAGATACTCACTCTTCTAAAAATCACGTTAGAAACTTCTCTCCCCTGCATCTACTTCGTTGCTTGTCAAACTTGCCGCTCAAAAACATTGCGCAATGTACTACAGTACCTACCAAAACAACCAGCTAGCTGGCGCTCATCCACTTTATGCATCCTCTGTTTAGCAGACCTAAAGTGCTTGGTTCCATGTATAATGCAATAAAAATAAATGCAATAAAAATAAATGCAATAAAAATAAATAAAGAATTAGAAAATGATAATCAAGAAATTCCAAAATATGCCCTTCCTAATCTCACACATGCACTCATCACCATGCAGATCAAAGTTTGTACTTGTAAAAGCATTTCTGTGATGCTTTTGTGTTTTTCAGTTCTATGCAAGCATCCGCATGGTTTCGCTTTCAAGTCACCTTTTTTCTTCTTTATCACCCTCTATGATTTTTTTTATATTTTCATTTTCCCCCTTTAAAATTCTCTCTTTCTCTCTCTATCTGTCTCTTTCTATTTTTCTTCTCCTTTCTCCTTGACCCCTCTCTCTATGTTATCATGCAATAATTTTCACTGATGGTGAGGGGTGAGAATGTAGTATTTTATAATAACTGTACATTAATATTTTAATATCTTAACATGTCATCTGACATTCATTACCAAAATTTTCATCAATGTAAAGTATTCCGTGTAAGCTAGTATTTAATATACAATATTCACAAATGCAATTTGCATTGTATTTGTATCGCAATTTAATCTCTGTAAAAACATTTATAATTCAGCTTTTACTGCCAAACATATTTCCCAATTGCCCATTATTGACCCGATTCAATTGAAAGCGGAGCTCAGAATCTTTCAACCGCAGATACAATGATGGTGTTACTTTAAAAAAAATATTTACATAAAATGGCCTTTATCAGTGTTTGCCATCAAACCCTTCACATCACACTCGATATCTATCCAAAAGCAAACTCATGAAATACATTATGAGCAAAAAGAAAAATACAGAGTCATGAAATATAAGCCAAAAATACAAGTCATGATGCTCTTATCACTGTGAATATAGGTAATAATAATGTTTGGCACTGAAGAAATAACACTAACAGGTGTTCTGCTTGTGTGGCATACTATATGATAAAGTGAATAATGAATTTCATATATCATTATCATAATGAAATAAAGGATAACATAAGACCTCAACATGCAGAATCAAAATGGCAGTCTGATTTCATAAAGCCCATTTCATTAGTGTACATTGTCTAGTCCAACGCTTCTCAACCTGTGGACCGCAGCCAGCATTCTCAGGTGGGCTGTAAGGTCATTCCTAAATATTTTGGAAAATATTCTTGAATTAAGCTTTACTGTTAACATATCAGATTGAATTAAATTTAATCAACATATTAAAATAACATCAAAAGTTGTGTGTTATCGTCAATGCAATGTGCAAAAAATCTTCTAAGATTTCTGTACATTTTATTTTGGGGTGGGAGTATTACATCAATCTTTCATTTATTGCAAACAATGCAGGTTGGATTTTGTAATGTACATGTTATGCAGGTTATGTAGTGGTCCAGGTAATTACCACACAATTTGTTCTCTATATTCTTTTGTCATGTTTTATTGATTTTTTTTTCTCAATGAGATTCTGTGAGGTGGGCCTCAACATATTTTTAAGGATGAAGGTGGGCCTCAAAAAAAAAGCTCACATTTAAACACATTAAAGTGACATGGATACTGAGCAAAATGTCTTTGGTGATTTAGTACACGTTCATTTAATATATTTTCTTGAGTAATTATGAGCATATTACCACCTTCACATTCTACTTTGTAATAAACAGGGGCAGTGCCAGGGTATTTTGATTTGATGGTGGGGATGGGGGGGGGGGGGGAGTTGGCCCATGGGTGCACCGGCGTAAATCCACTCTGAGGAGTGGGGGGGATGATTGACTTTTTTGACGATTTTTTTTTCTGTCGATCTCACACTTAAGTATAATCACACACCCTCACTGACCCCCACAGACCCCCCTACACACATTTTAGTATTTATTTTGCGAGCGAGCGAAGCGAGCGAGCCAAAAATAACCAATTTTTTTGGTTTTCAATCGCATTTTGAAATATAAATTCTAAAATATGATGGTTGTTTATGACAGATATTCAAAGATTTTACTAAAGGATTAATTAAAATATATTTTCTTTCTTAAAAAGTGGGGGGGATATTTGTACACGCCATCCCCCCTCTCCAAAAAGTGGGGGGATATATCCCCCCCATCCCCCCGGGATTTACCCCAATGCATGGGTGAGTTATTTTACATCATAAATAAACAAATAGGAGTATCACTTAGTTGCATGACCCAGCCTTTCCTTTCCCCCATTCTCTGCTTTCTTCTTCATCATTTTTTCTTCTTTTTTTTTTCCTTTTTTTTTTTGGTTGTTGATCACTTAAAAATTCATAGGAGGGGGCAGTTGCCCCCTTGCTCCCTGTAGCACCACCCCTGGTCATAATCATCACAGAAACAAACTATGCTTCAAACCACAATGAGACAGGAGACTTGGTTTTAGTCAAGACGCCAAGTGACATAACTGAGTATGTTATGTATTTATTTCCATGATAAAGCTAGGAAAAAAAATCTCTCATTCCCTAAACTGACATACTGTACATGGCAATGTGAATTTCTACACTCTAAAAACAAATCTAGTCCAATTTGACAGACTAGTACTACTTTAGAAACAAACAAACAAACAAAAAAAAAGACATTTCTATTCAAAATGACTACATTCTAGTAACATAATCTGACTAGCATTTTGGTGAAAGTCTGGTTGATTTTTACTAGAACTCTGGTCATTCTCACTACAATCTAGTCAAATTTGACTAGAGTAAGGCCTGTGGGATCCTGTGTTCTAGTCAAAATACTAGAAATCTGGTCATTTTGACTAGGATTGTGCCACTTTTGACTAGAAAAATTATCATTCTTTGTTCAATTCAAACGAATTCTGGTCATTTTGACTAGAATCTAGTCGCATTAAATTTGACTAGAAAGGAGTAAGTGCCCGTGTGATCCCACGTTCTAGTCAAATAAGTTACTAGAAATCTGGTCTTTTTTACTAGAATTGTGTTAACTTTGACTAGAAAAGTGTTTGTTCTTTCTTAAATTGAACATAATGCAGGTCATTCTGACAAGAATCTAGGCACATTTGACTAGAATAGAGTAAGTGCACGTGTGATCCAGTAATCTAGTTCAAATCTGACTAGTTTGTGTAGAGTGCAGATTACCATATTTACAAGTAAATTTCCAATTTTGAGCGAATGACAGATTACATATTTCATATATACATGTATTTGAAGATTATTATACTTTACATTTGAATTAAAAGTGATGTTGACTATAATTTCAAAATTCAAATGAAACCAATAAAAACCTATAGTGGTCAGCCAATCCTATATACTTTATATATATGTCAGAAGAGATCAAAATGTCAAATTTTATCATATACTTCTAAAACATGGAAATACAATTACACTGCAGAATTCTTATTTCAGGACTGTCTTACTGAGTTGCTTAAAATATTAAAGATTATTTCAGAATCAACAAACAGGTAATTCAAAAGACACTTTTTCTGTAAAAAATAAATGATTTCTGTATGATTATAATAACACAATAAAAAGCACTTTGATTTATAGCAAGCATCAGACATTTTTATGTCACAGAGTTGTACTGATATGGCAAATATTTCAGCATTACATGGATATACGTGGATATAGTCAAGCATCAAGTAATCATTCGTCTCTGTCCAACGACCATTATACTTGTCAAGATATGTAGAAATACTTGAACCTATACACTGAACTTGCTAATGGTAACTCTATTACACCACATATGGTTTGGTCTTTGTGTCAGTTGGTAAATCATACCTTATAATAAAGAAATTTGGTCTAAATGCCAAGAATATAATAGAGAACCTCCACCTCAAGCTCAGCAGTAAATGTATCTAAATCATGCTCCATCACGGAGAAAACAAACATATAACGGCAAAGTAACCTGCCGTGACTCTTTAGAATTTTCTAAATTTCCATTTAGTCTGTGATTCATCATGTTATTCACCTTCCAGTATGTTTATTCCCATTTCAAATGGTTTCATGCATTGCACCGCCTTGAACTCCTTCCAATATGGTTATTCCCATTGGTAATGGTTTCATGCATCGCACTGCCTTCCAATATGTTTATTCCCATTTTGAATGGTCTCATGCATCACACTGCCTTCCAACATGTTTATTCCCATTTTGAATTGTTTCGTGCCCTGCACTTCCTTCCAATATGTTTATTCCCATTTCTAATGGTTTCATGCATCGAACAGCCTTAGAACATGTTCATTCCCATTTTGAATGATTTCATGCACAATCCAAAAAAGAGCCAAAGATTCTTTAAAAAGTAAATAATACCTCAGAAATAAAACCATCGATTCACTGCAAAAGGGGATCATCAAATTTACACAGCTGGCATATATCAGGCTACAGAACAGGTGTGATTTTAATGGTAATATATGAAAATAATATTTAAGCATATATGATGAAAATTCATAATTAATACGCTTGCACTACAATGAAGCAGATGACAAATGCTCCTTTTTTTAGTTGATGAAAGTTCCACTGACAGAAAAAAATATCTATGGTATTATGATATTATAATGGCATTCGGTAGAGAGTTGTAACTACCTCAAGCTAAAATACTCACTTTTTCAGCAAATTTCATAGGCCTTTGAAGAATTATAAGACAAATTCATGCACAAATTATGGAACTTCTATATTTGAAAATTGATGAATACGGTTATAATTTTCTACGTTTTTCACTTTTTCACTGTGTTCACAATATGAAAGACATCATAAAAACATTGGTAAGTATAAAAATAACCCTCATCACCAGGCGGAAGTAGGAATAATACCGAGTATAACATTAATGCTCTGAGGCAATTTCCAAAGATATGTTATATGTGTTTTGTTGGTTTGTAATTTGCTGCCAAAGATCATCCCCAGGAGTTAGTCTTCACTCAAGTGCTTGATCGACTCCAAGTACACCGCTCTCTCAGGTTTCTCATCAGCTGGCCGGTTGAAGGGAGTCCACACAGGCTCACCGACGAACAGTCGTTTGGCCTTGACGTAATTCTACACATTTTGGAGTAGGTAAAATAGAATACGATTTTAAAAAAAAGTTATTTGGACTTATCATTAAAATGGTTAGAACGTCAAATTGGTCTTAAGTAGACACTGTGAGTCACATCAGGCCATTACAATAACTAAGATAAATTAGAGCAAATTCACTGAGTAAGAGCTACACATTTTTTCATCCCAAATCCCACTTAAGTGGACCCATGGATCCAGAACATGGGCCTTTTACTGTACATGACTCTTGGCACAAACACTGAACAGAGCAATAATGTGACAATCCAACTGAATCTCCACAGAAAGGCCTTCTGTACAAATGATATGGTATTATCACTGTAGTTTACTGTGGAAGCTTTTCACCATTGTAAAGGCTTCATATTTTGTTTTCCTATAAACACACAGTTGATCCAGGTGGTGCCAGTAGTTTTTGTTATGACCATCTATGTACAATCTTAAATTTTCTATCTAAACAGTACCTCTTTACTGTCACACACAAACACTATTCTGAAGTCTGTACAAAATGACCGAGTTAATGCCCTTCTGGCTCAGAACAGACAATTTATCCTAAATTGATCAATTAACAGGTGCTGTCCTACAGACATCTGATGACTGAAGTGAAGCAAGGTGGTAAAGTAACTAAGTACGAGTGAACCTTTGTTGCCAAACTTTTGAACATCCCAATTTTCCATTCATACATGTAGCAGTACACAAAAGATATGGGAACAAGCCTTACAGAAGCTTCTACTCACATTGGTGTCCAGAGTGAAGCGGTGGTAGATGCCAGCTGGAAGAACAAAGAAGAGTCCCTTGGTGAACTTCATGCGGACCCAACGCTCCTTGAAATCCCTGAAGTCAAAGTATCCACTGCCATCCAAGCAGAATCGGATCTCCTCATCACGATGGAGATGTTCTTCAAAAAACATCTTGATCTGTTCAGGAATGAGAGAAATACACAGACAATAACATAATGCAGTGTTACAATCCAGTTACAGTATTAATGTATGGAAGTTAAAAACATGGACAATAACTTTGAACAATATAAACATTTAAAGAGTTGTGAAATGTGTTTTGTAGAAGAATATTTGTTGAAGTCTTGAGGATTACATGGACAGAGAAAGTGAGCAATGATAAGACAATGACAAGAGCTGAAGAGAATAGAAAACTGATCTATGAGACAAGGATTTGAAAGATGAGATTTATTGGATACTCAGGACAAAGAGAAGGTTTCGAGAATCTGGTATTGAAAGGAAAGATTGAGGAGAGAGAGGAGCAGAGGAAGTTTGCAGAGAGGGTTTGGGAAGAGTGGAGTGAAAAACCAGAGGATGGAGCTACTTGGGAAGGTGAGAACATATTCACTAATTTACATGTAGGGAAAAGAGAGAGAAGAAGATGTGCTGCATGTACTCAAAAGAATCTTAGCTCAACAGAATTTGTAAATACAAGGCCCTGTAACAGATAGAGTAATAACTGCCTGCACCATCTCTGAACCTCCTTTCAATTTTTTCAATTTCAGCATAAACTCCAGCAGGGTGATCCTCCCATCCCCCACCCCCCCCCCCCCCCCCACACACACACACAAACAGAACTACAGTACCTTCCCAATCCCAAATATTGTTGTTACCTTGTATGATTCACATGAAATAACATTTCTAATTCAGTTTGATTTGAGGAAAATGATTTATACTTCATGAGCTGATCCATGACAGTTATAGTCTTTTGTTATCAGCAGTAAAGGTGTATAATAAGTATTTTCCAGGGCAAGAATTCCCACCAATACATGCACTTTATAATGATGACATCATGCTTTCCTAGTTGAGAGTAGCAAAATATAACCACCCAACAAATTTAGTACTGTATCAATATGCCCCTTCAGTTCATAGCTCCATGTTGATATCCATGTGTTTCAAAGCCAGGGGGGGGGGGGGGGGACACTGCCATTACAAGGTGAACACCATGAGTCCATTTCCAATGCTTTACATTGCGCTGTTCTTGAATAAAAGCAATTTAAGTACAATAGTCAAACTCTCTAAATTGGCAATGCAGTACAAAATATATAATCAATATTTTCTTAAACAATTTGGCAGTTTTTTTCTGTTAAATTTTGTGAATGTCATTCACACTGGTTCTTCTTCTTGTAGTATAATGCCCAACGCCCCAATGCAGGAGCGAACTGGCCAGGGATTCATATTTAATAGATCTTGTCAAACATGATAAACGAAAAAAACACTGGACTGCCAGATTCAACTTTTGGTTAACAGTGGGAGGGGGCCAGGAATGGCTGGCATTTTTTAAATGTATACATCTCTATGTTTTTTTTCCTTACCTTTTCTTCATAGTTAGGAAGCTTCTCTTTTGTGATGGTAATCTCGTCCTCATAGGTGTAACCTCGTTCAGTCTTGACCTTGTTGTATGTTGGGTCATTCTCATAATCCTCTGGATTCACCTGCAATTAATGTACAGCAAAAAAAAAAGAGGAAAGAAAAAAAATTAATGGTAATGTTGTATTCACAGATGTGACCTTGTTCAGTCCTGCTCTTGTTGTATGTTGGGTCATTCTCACAATCAGCTGGATTCATCTGTAATCAATGTATTGTAGGGTATATAGTGGCATAAAAGAGAAAAGAGAAATATTCAAACTTTATGAACTGCTGCCATCCAAGATGATTTTTTGCAATTAAACTTGTGCCCCCGGTTAAAAACCCATTGCCAATAACCGCTAACCACGACAACAGGCCAATGGTTTCAGTGAAAACAGATTCAAATGACAAACAGATATTTTCAACCTTTATTTATTCTTTATGGGGGGGGGGGGGGGGCAGGTGATTTTGGAACAATGAACCTATACATGCCTCAGTTGGATGGTTCAGTCATACATGTAGCTTTGCGATTGACTATACACAATGTACATTCAGAAGTCTGAATAGCTATTTGCAATGCAGTGAAAAATTATCCATGGGTATCAAACTTGTGCCCCCAGCTAAAAACCCATTGCCAATAACTGCTAACCACGACAACAGGCCAATGTTTCAGTGAAAACAGATTCAGATGACAAACAGATATTTTCAACCTTTAATTATTCTTTATGGGGGGGGGGGCAGGTGACTTTTGGAACAATACATGCCTCAGTTGGATGGTTCAGTAATAGCTTTGCGATTGACTATACACTATGTACATTCATAAGTCTGAATAGCTATTTACTGCTGGTAGCAGTGGGGAGCTTTGATGTACACCAATGCACCATAATTCACTTTGCATTATTTGCAAATATATTTACCGGTATTTCCCAGAAACCTGTCAATACTGTTTGCAATTGTCAAATTTCTTTCACAGCATTATATATATATATATATATATATATACATACCCACATATATATGTATATACATAAACTGTGATCAGGTAACTACAACAGCTTTGGCAACTCTCAATTGATCTCATATATATATATATATATATTTATATATATATATATATATTTATATACATATAATGTAGACAGTAATAATTTCAAAAAGAGTCAAAGGTACGCCATGTGTAAATCCAACATTACCTTTTATTGTTGGATTCACACATGGCGTACCTTCGACTCTCAGTTTTTGAAGTTATTACTGTCTACATTATTAATCATCCAACACGTGGGAATTATTCTCAATATATATATATATATATATATATATATATATATATATATATATATATATATACATATATAATTATGTTGCAACATATATATATAGATATATATATATATATCTATATATATACATGTACATATATATCCCTACATATATACTTTTTTCATTGAAAAAAATCAAGCTTGTATACAAATCTTACTGATTTTATACAATCATTAATATACATTCATACAGGATTCGAACTGTTAGCAGCTCTGGAGTTAACATAACTAAATCAAAGAACTTTTTGAAAAAGAAAAAAAAATGATATCATTTGATGTTTTTCTTTTTTTGTATAATGAGGAACAGCATGCCATATGCAATTCAGCAAATATAACCTTTTATTTCATCACTGTGGCCAGTGCACATAAATGAAATTAAACTTTAAGTTTTCAATTCCCTAGCACCGACAACTAAGTGAAATTATATATTTTGTACATTTTTTTTTTATAATTTTCCAACAGAACAATGCTTGCCACTGATGGGATCACGCTTTACATGTATAAATATGAGATGACAATAGCAATAATAATGATAATAATACATGTAATAATAATAATAACAATAATAATAATAATAATAATAATAATAATGATAATAATAATATACATGTTTATAATTATAAACATGTACATTTCACTCCTGAATACATTATTCTTTATGTAAAAAAACATCCCCAACTTGTGACCACAGTTTTTTAGACAGAGTAGAAAAGTAGCTCCCAGGTGCCTGATGTGTGAACCCAGGTAAAGGGAAGCTAATACAGGGAAGAATAACAACTCAACATTTGCACGCATTAGCACAGTGCAAGTACAGTAACTGAGCCTATGGAGGGCAAAGTTCATCAACATGAACATTTACATTTACACGATTAACAAATACATGTCTAAGATTAACAAATACATATTTAGCTGTGTCATTGTTGTGTCAGTCCAACAGGTAGGATTACACGAGATAGAAGACCTCGTAATCTGGGAAGGTAAGTTCAGGCAACTCATCAACCCTGTCTAAATCAGAAATCCTGTTGTACAGTACCTAGAGGTGTCATGATCTAGTGGTTACATCCGCGGACTGTAAATAACATGGTTGGCAGTTCATGTCCCGCTGCGGCACAACATTAATCTACATTGCCACTTAACACCCAGGAGCTAATGGATATCTGTGGGGATTGCCAAAAGCCAATGTGACTACCTCTGCCATTGCCCTGCATGTACGCATTTGAACGGTGCAAAATAGTAGAAATGCTCCCTATAGCTAAGGAGTGGAGATGGTGTACACTCGTGTGCGCCTAGAAATCCAGATCACGGGTAATGATAGTAACATGGTAAAACACATTGAAGTATTCACATAATGAGCAGGGGCCGCGCTACAGGGGGCAGCAGCCCCCTATCATTTTTCAAGTGATCAAAAGAAAAGAAGAAGAAAAAGAAGAAGAAGAAGAAGAAGAAGAAGAAGAAGAAGAATGAAGAGAATGGGGGAAGAGAGGGCAGGGTCATGCAACGAAGTAAAAAGTAAAACTGATAATACTGTTGCAGTTGAGCTTTGAATCTGCCTCTTGGATGCTTAGAATGGAAACTGCAGCTTACTCTCATTCTCTCAAATTATATAATTGGAGAAGGAGATCATGCCCCGACCTATAATGGGCCAGCCATTGATCTCAAGTTGAGAAAATATTTTTTACTTATGAAACAAATAGTCGATTCGAAAATTTATTCTTTTATACTAATAATTACATTAATAAAACATCAACAATAGAACAAAAAATAAAAGATAATAACCATAATAATAATGATAATAATAACAAAGTCATAACACAGTAATGCCAGTTACTACTTATACCACTACTACTAGTACTAGTACTATCATAAAAAAATGACATGACCTTCATGATGATGATGATGATGATGATGATGATATGAAATAAATTGCATGAACTTCATTGTAGATTCATCTACTTATAATCCATTGATCTCATATAAACTTACAGTATTAGTACTAGTAATATAAATATACTTGTGATTGACAATGCACTACGTAAATAAAAATACAAATATATAAATGAATAATATCATATCTGCACTTGGTATAGGACTTAGTGTTTTGTTGAAGAAATGTCTTTCAAGAATACAGACTAGAAGTCAGTGGATCCCATTTTGCAGAATAATAATCATTATAATGATAATAATATAGGCCTAATCATCATCATCATAATTACATTTACAATAATAACAATAGTAATAATAATGATAATGATAATAATCATCATCATCATCATCATAATTACAATAATAACAAGTAATAATAATCATAATAATGATAATCATCATCATCATCATCATACAAAAATGATATGATCATGATGATATAATCTGATAACTGATATTGTGACAATGACAATGTCATAAATGACAGTTATTGGCTTAACTGCATACACCATGTACACCTCTATTAAGATTTTTTTTTTTTTTAATGAAACAAATTTTGCCAAACATGCCGAAAGGATTGAATCCTTGCATATGGCGCTTACCTGCCAGAACAAAATACCATGTTTGCCGATGTAATCCACATCGACATACTCTGGTGGATTGCAGTGATGTTCTTCACGCTGATCAGCATCAGAATCATCCATAAACCAAGCTTGAACATCGACAGCCATTTTCTACCAATATCTTCTTTTATTTGGAACACTCGAACAAGAAATGTAATCGGACAGTATGCTGTCGACTGTCGTCTGCGTCTGGGATCTTGGATTGTGAGGTGAATCTTATATATACTTCAACACAAAGTCAGAACGTTAGTTTATTGTCCCCATATTATTTTGAACTAGATCTATGCCTCGTATGTACGCAAGAATGGTCAAGGCCTAGCCTCGCAGACATAGGGCCTTGAACTCGCTCTAGCTAGCTGCTATATGATGCTCTGCTGCAGCGATGACGTGCACACATGAATAGTACATGTATTGAGTATTGTTCAAGGGTACTATTTAGTCTTGCAGGCACAGACCCTAATAGACACTTCATTAAAATTCATCGCGTCTTGAGAGAAGCCTAGCAAGACTGCCTACTATCAGAACGATTAAAAAAATATGCGTGGTAGTGGGAAAATACTAGTAGTCAATTTTGACTGCTCGCCAAAAAGGAAATGAAAATAAATAAGAGGAAGAATATAAGAAAGGCCCAGCTAGGGCAACTATAACCCATAGTGCACAGCCTAGCTAGCCCCCACTGACCTCTAAACTAAAAGGTTGCTGACTATACGTTGATGTTCAGCCGCTGAAATGTGAAATCACGTAAGACAGCACGATTACATGATCGTACAATACAAGTTTTGTGTTTTTCGTGTTTTTTTCTGCTGGCCACACATTTTTCTGTTTGTTTTATCTTTTTATAGTAAATATTGAAAAAAAAGTGAATGCAAGTATATCAAAAGAGAAATCGTATGAATTACAGAATCACAAAAAGCAGCATGGGACCCTCGAGAAGAAAAGTTCAAAACTCCATGATCACGAGCGTCACGTTCACTTTTCTTTTTGGAAATTCTTCTTTCTTTGTGAAGTATAAAGGTTTTGTTCTGGAATTTTCAGGCATGGAATATTCAAGGACAGAAAGATGTAATTTTATGTAAAAAATCTCTATGAAAACCACACATTTTCTCCAAGTTGGTGAAGTTAAAGATTTTCGGTCATTATGCCACTGGTAATGATGCAGACTTTTTTCTCCCCCCCCCCCCCCTCCTTCAAAAAAAAGTTTTTGCTCATTACGCCACTGGGGATATATCCCTATATTAAGTATAATCCCCCGAGATTTACGCCAATGCTCCAACTAGAAGTAAGCAAAGAGAGAGGGCACCTGTCTCCCTGTTTATTTACAAAATGACCACTTCTATAGTGCCGTAATTTGTAATTCATTCAATGGGCATGAAGGATGCTATACTCCAAGTTCAATAAAATTCATGACCATATCATTCGTGAGACAAAACATGTTCCAAATCCATGACATATTGTCCTTGACCAAGGCCTATCATCGTGGTCGGCATGATGGTCTGGTATCGGATTTTAAAAAAAAACCACGACGATCGAGAGATACGAGGAGATATTCACGAGCCCCAGCCTCAGTTGACCTGATAACAGGAAAATCATTTGCCAAACTCAGTGTACACGTCGTGGTCATGTGGTTGGCAGGTAGCTGATTAAAGATCAGGAGATATGGCATTGTGAAGCGTATATAGGCCGATTCATTGACCCCGGCCTCCACTTATTGTCCTGAAAAGAAAATTATTTGCATGCAGCTGATCAACAAAGTGCTCCCATGCACCCCTCACCCTCCAGCCGGCTGTTGGGAACAAAAAAAAAAAAAAAAGATGAGCCTTTTCCGTGGAAGAAATCGCTCCTCATCAGTCATCAAACCTGTCGCGATATGGATGAATCTTTGAAGGCTTGTGACAGGGAGAAAGATGGGGGGGGGGGACGCTTTGCGCCCCCTTGAATTGTGCTTTTGTGCTCCCCTGACAGGGCCAAAATGTAGGCTGGATCAAGCCTTGAAATTTTTTAAATGTTTTTATTGTCATTGTTTTATTTCTCTATTATTTGCGCGTAAGGGGGTTTTGGGGGCAGTCAGTGCCCCTCTGAACAAAATATGTATAGAACTAGCCCCTGGCTGACGGGGCCGGGGAGCGGGGGGGGGGGGGTTGTATAGGGGATGGGTTGCACCGAATTATCTGCACTTTCAAAACTTCTTTTGTTAATAGTATTAAACACAACCTTTTTTTTGCCAAAAGTCACCCTTAACAAAAAGAAAACTTCGACCTTGGTCTATACTTGATTAACTTCCTTTTTTAAATATGGACTTTAATTTGGACCGGACCCTGTCTATTTCATTGTCTCATATATGGACATATAAGCTCTTTTTAAATAGACTTTTCTCGTCGTTTATCAGTTTTCATCAGCAGCAAAATGTAGGATGTTGCCATATCGAGATCTTATGGCCACGTAATCATATCACACAAGCAGGATGAGGGATGGTCGCTGGATAGCTCATGCACCCCATTAAGTTGGACAATGAATGTAAAGACAGTAATGCATTCGTTACATAATTATATTATAATTATATATACTATATTGTTAAATAAATCATAGACATGCATTACCAAAAAGAAGGGGGATTACAATCATGCCCGACAGGGGCGGCGCCAGTGTATTTTGATGGGGGGGGGGTTAGATGACCCATAGGTAAATTTATTAACGTTTTAAATGAAAAATAGGGGTATTATATACTTGCCTGACCCAGTCCTCTCTTTTCCCATACTCTTCTTTCTTCCTCTTCCTCTTTTCCTTCTTGTTCTCCTTTTTTCTTCTTTTTTGATGAATGGAAAATCCATAGGGGCGGTCGCCCCCTCTGCCCCTGCCCCCTGTAGCGCCGCCCCTGGTGCCCGATATGTACCACACTTTTGGCCAGTCACCGTAATCGTGTACCTATGTCGTGTACTTAAAAGCGCCCTAACGAAACAAAAACAACAAGTTTAAGTTATTTAAAATCCGTAGGCATAAAAGACCTTTAATCCTTATAGTTGGTCCATGATGCCCCCAAGTTTTTTTGCACATTATTTTGATCGTGTTCTTCTCGATTATTATTCAGATACAATAAAAATCAAATGCTATGGTCAGAAACGGCCCGAGCTCGCTCTCCTTCGAGACCACGCCCACTCCGATCAGCTGTTTCCTTGGAGCGCGCGCTAGCGCTTTAATTTCATGAATTTATAGCGCGAGTGTATGTTCGTTCGTGTTGTATTTTGGTCATCTTTCTTTTTTGTACCAGGCAGTTTGACAGGTTAGACATTCGTCTTGTTTAAATATTTTCCGTGAATGGGGAGAGATGAGATGTTTGAGCAGCTGTTGGGTAATTAATTGTTATTATATATGTCGATATAAGCATTTTAAAATAGATCGTTAGATGCATTATGAATGGCCCCATCTGCTGTGATTTGATGTTGGTTCATTCACGTTCTTGATGTAACAGAGCTGCCACACCACGTTTGACTCTGAGCGATGTTCGAGTTCTAAAACAAGTGGGTGAACTTTGCTGCCTGTGACATATTCATTGAAAATACATCACTTTTTCATTATTCTCAATGTCAACATCATTTTAAGACTGTTGAAGAGAATTGGTGGGTTTAAAGAATTAATCTTGTTTCAAAGTTTGAGGCTAACAGTGTAAGTGTTAGTAACACTAACACTAACTAACAGTTTGAGTTAGGGGTGTATGTGTGTAATGACAAATGGCAACATTTTTACGAGTTGCGATACCATTTCACAACTTTTGATCTTTTTCCTTTGCCTTCACGGTGAACCAAATTTGTAAAGTGCAGTTTTGTAGCCATTTTGTAGCTGTTTTGAACTTTTGTAGCTGTTTTGTAGCTGTTTTGTAGCTTTTTTGTAGCCATTTACTGTGTTTTGCAGTTTGTAGTTTTGTAGCTGTTTTCAAAAGGGCTACAAAACGGCTATAAAAGGGCGGAAAAACGGCTACAGAATGGCTACAAAACAGCTATTCTGCTGATTCTGCTCACTGTGTTGTAGCTTGGTTATGCAAATTAAAACTTTGTCTGAATTATATCAAATGAGTTGAACCTTGTTACAAATTTATACTTTCCTGTTTTTAGTAATGCATGAGAACTAAATTCTGCCCCCATTTGTTAGGTGTTTATTTGCAAGAGATGTACACTATGGATCTGATAATGATAGCAGCTCATCAGCACTGGCAGACTGCTGCTCTCTGTATAGGACTTGGAGCTATGTATACAGCCTACTATCTCAGATATGTTGTCAAGGTAATCTTCCAACCATCTAGTCTTGATGTCGCCTGTTTTTAAAAAGGCAGTGTATACAGCTACACACGTGTGTCTTTATCCACTCGCACAACAGACATGCTGTAACATGCAAATTGCTGACAATAGGAAAGTAGTGAATGAACTGTGTCACCAGTGATCAGAAAAATATGTTTCAAAATTCACCTGATCAAAATGATTTACATCCAGTTGGAGGAATGCAATGGAAATAGGATATTTTATCATCCTAGGTGTAAAAAGCAAATATTTTTAGATGAATTTGTTGATTATTCTAGTGATTTCAGTCTTTGACTATAGAGGGCGGCATGTCACATAAATTTGCACAGCTCAGCATACCAACATAGCCCTGTGTAGTCTTTACTTTACGACCACACATGTGTGACTGTATCCACAGCATCGACACAAGGATACAGCCACACTCGTCTGAATTCCCACTTATTTCTACTTCTACTTCTACGTTGATTCTTGGTAGATCGTCTGGTATTTGTAATTGGTCATGTGTCATGAACTTGCCTCCCAAAAAGGATGTTGTTACATTTTGTGCTTTCAAACTGAAGTATTTCTTGATTTTTATCAGAGCCATTGAGGCTACCATAATAAGTCTGGTATCGTCTTAGAGCTGTATTAATATGCTGTTAGTCTGCAAAGTTTCACAGCTATTGGTAATATATATCTTGAATTACAGCCTTATTTGGAAGGCCAGGGATGGTGCTGGAAGCGGTGCAGTATGTACAAAATGAATGGGAAAATTCAGATTTCAGTGCATTTTTTTGGAAAATATTGATATTTTTGTCAAAACTTGTCATATGACTTCAAAAGTTGTACAAAATTAAAGCTTATATAATCCTCTTTACTGTTTATGATTGAAAAGTGAGTTTAGCTTAGTGATGGTAGTGTTAAAAACTGAAGTACTTTGAATTTTAATGTAGGTCAAAATTGGCACTGCCTGTACAAAGTCAATACGGAACTTACAGTTTTCAATAGTTTGGGGAAGATGTCAATATTTTGGTCAAAACTTGCAATGTGGCTTCACTTCTGGTTCCAAATTAAAGCTATCATATTCAACTTTACTACCTTATCATTGATGAATAATGAATACATTATAGAACACTTAATATACAGTGGCTCATTAAAAATGTTAAATAATTTTGGCAAAAGTTTTAATGATTTTTTTTTTCATTATTACATGATCATAAACCCCAAGACAATTATACCTTGTTGAAAAGGTCTGCATGTCTCCTGTAAGAATATAACATTAGAACTGCCCTGGGAGTGCCACATAAAAAGTTATGCTAAAAACAATGAGATAATAAGAATTATTACAATTTTCATATTTATGTTTACATAATTCTTTTGTCTTACATCTTGTGCCATCTTTAAGTGCACATTTAGATTCTTCTTGTAATTTCCTTTCAGAAAATATATACTTTTCACATTCACTTTCACTATCACAGGGTTGAAACTCTATATCACTTGAAACTCTATATCACTTTTCAAAGTTAGAAGTGCACTACTGAATGTAGAATCACCATGTACCGCAAAAGTAGGCGACCTCATGACGCATGACCAATGTCATATTCGGTGTAAGGTGAAAATCACCTTATCACATCTTTTTAAATTAAACTTTGGACTTTTAAAAAAGAACTTAAAAACTCAAAGACTCAAAAACATACCCGGCACTGAAGACAAACAAAAGAAAAACAAAAGAAATTTATGCGGGCAAAACTAAGTCACGCTGGACTAATTTTGGCTTGCACATGCACTAGCAGCAGAAGTCACTTAGCCTATATACCGGTACAGCTCACAACATTTTGGGACTGCATGCAGAGCTAGTGTGCCAAACATATGCACAGTGGGTGTGTTAATCACAGGGAGTGGTAGTTGGTTCCATGTTTGAATGGTCCTCAGGTAAAAGCTGTACTTATACGTGTCTGTCCTTGGGGTTATCCGGTTGTATTGACCTTCATGTTGGTTGGTTTCTTCTCTTAATAGTTGTATAGTCTTTCTTTAGGAAGTAATCCGGGACTGAAACTTGGACTTGATTGTGGTGATTTTTGTATAACATAGACAGCCTTGCAGTTTCTCGTCTTTGTTGGAATGATGGGAGCTTTAGGTCTTCCAGCATTGCCGTGACACTGGTTGCTCTCTGAAAGTCGTTACTGATAAATCTGACAGCCTTCCTCTGGATATTTTCAAGCATGTTAATCTCCTTTTCATGGTATGGATCCCAACATGTAGTGGCATATTCAAGCGTAGGTCTTACCAATGATGTATAGGCTTGTTTCCGTACCACCAGAGGGCAACTGTGTAGGTTTCTTTGGAGAAAGTTTAGCGTTCTCTTGGCTTACCAGTGATTTTGCGTACATGGTGTTTCCATTCAAGGCCAGAAGAGAGTTCTTCTCCAAGGTATGGATGGTGTTCCGTTTGCTCCAGGTCAGATTCCATAGTATTGTATGTGTTTTTAATGGCATTTCTTTTCTTTTGGACGCAAAGTTAAAAGCATTTCTTGGACTTGAAATTCATCTGCCACTTGTGTGACCAGTTTACCATTGTGTCCAAGTCTCCTTGTAGCGAGTCAGCATCATTTTGTGAATGTATCTTCCTGTATATCAGAGCATCATCTGCAAAAAGTCGGGTACGTGTACTGGTACAAGACATATTATTCCCGATGTCATTCACATACAGTAAAAACAGGAGGGGGCTAAGAACAGTTCCTTGTGGTAAACCTGATATCACTCAAGCTTCTTCCGATTTCTCTCCATCAGTGACAACTGTTTAGGTTCTGAAGGTGAGCCAGATCTTAAACCAGGCAAATCTTGTACCACGTATGCCATACCAGTCCACAGTGTGTAGTAGTCTCTGATGCGGAACAGAATCAAAAGCTTTTGAGAAATCTAAGATAAGATAATAATATCTGTTCACAGTGATCCAGTGCAGTCCTCTTGCTACATTTAAGTCCTCAATAGTTGTGACAAGCTGGTATTCACAACTGTGCTTTTTCCTAAAACCATGCTGGGATGACTCAGGATGTCACTATCGTCAAGATGATCCATAATGTTACTAGCCAGAATGTGCTCAAGAATCTTATATGTTACGCTGGTCAGGGATATCGGATGATAGTTCCCAGGGTCACTCCTTTCACCCCTTTTGTACACAGCAGAAACATTAGCTGTTTTCCAGTCAGTTAGCACTTCACCAGCAGAGCTACCAAGTCTCACGCATTGTGCGTGAGACTCACGCATTCAGGGTCCGTCTCACGATCTCACGCTTGGCACCCATTTTTCTCACGCATCGGGACCCGACAGAAAAAAAAAAGCAACTTGGGCCTATAATAAGGAGCATAGCTCAAAAGATTAAAGTGATAGTTGCAAATTGAAGGTATTTTTACCTTTTGTCTTTCAAAATAAGTAAAAAATAGTCACTTAAGTATGCACCAGATCGCACCATTAAGAGCTAAAAATTGAAAAAGCTCCCTACCGTGGGAGGGGGGTGTCCCCCCTCCCACACCCTCCCCCGCTCGGTCGCTTCGCTCCCTCGCCGAGACGCCGAGTCATGAAAATCTCACTCATAAAATTGGGGGGAACTTGGCATCTCTGCACCAGAGATCAAGGATTGGTTGAAACTTGCCTGAAGAACTTGTGCAAGAGTTGAGCATCCAAGCAGAGACTTCGTCTGGTCCATTAGCTTTTTTTGTTTTTGTTTTTTTTTTTTGTTTAATGAAGCTAGGAGTTTCTCAACTCCATCAACATTGATGTCTTCCATTGATGTAGTATAGCTAGGACCCATGGTAGGCATATTTTCTAGATTCTCAACGGTGAAAACTGACTTGTGTTGTTGGGAAAGCACCTCTGCCTTCTGTTTTGCCTGGGAGTAAAGCTTATTTTTCCAGACAAGCGATGGTATACCTACTTTATCCATCTTTAGAGACTTTACATCGCCCCATAACCTTTTCATTGGAGTTCCTGAATCTACATCAAAGATTCTCTTCACATAATCATCATCTGCAGATGTGCTTGTTTCATGGCAAGATTGACATCTTTCTTAGGTTGGTTGTATTGGTCATGCATCTTCCTGTCACCATATTTCTTTCATGCATCATAACGTCGTTGACGCTTTTTCATCAGTCGTCTGATGCTAACATTCATCCACAGTAGGTTCCACCTGCCTGAGATGGTTTTGGTAGGAAATGTGGTTTGTCATGGTACTTAGAAGGGTCTCCATAAAAAGGTACAAATTTTCTGAAGTACTTCTTGTCTCCATGACGTAAGGAAATCTTTTGAGAATGTGTTGAGCTCTTGTTTAATTCCCTGAACGTCAGCCTTCTTGTAAATATGTACAATCCTGGGCCTTTTCCTATTGATTTCTGTATTTATATCACCTTTGGCTGTTACAGCCTGACCTGACATTCCAGGTACAACTTTAACCTCTTGAATGCTATCTGGTATCGTGGTCCAGATCAGGTCCAAAGTGTTGGTTTGTCTTGTTGGTTCCATAACAAGTTGTCCTAAGTGGAATCTATCAACTCTGTGCCGCGGCGCTATTGCTAGCGCATTGCACAAGCGATGTGAACATTTGTGTGACAGTGTGCTGCAAAACCCCAAAACTTGGATTGTCATGAATGTTTTATCTCTTGAATTGCACTGACATACAAACAATATTTTACTTTGATTATTGTCACATGCTTGCCGATCAGGTGAGAATGAAGTGAAAATATTGTTTGTACAATAAGTGAAATAGAGAGATAAAACCTTCGTGACGATCAAAGTTTTACAAGTTGCAACACATACTGTTGCATGAATACACATCACTTGTGCAGTGCATACACTAGCAATAGCTGATGCGGCACAGAGCACAACTGGGAATTCAGACAAGTGTGGCTGTATGCTCATGTCGATGCTGTTGATACAACCATACGCGTGTGTCCGTAAGTTAAAGACGTGTGTGGCAGTATACACTGCCTTTTGAAATTATAGGAGATGCATGCCTTTGTTACAAGCAGTCTCATGATTTTCTGTTCTTTTGTTTTCAGCTTATTCTGTAATTATTATTCTCTCTCTCTCTCTCTCTCTCTCTAGCTGCCATATCCATTGACTTTAGCAAGTGATACAATTTTGTTCATTTACCAAGATTGCATACCGGCACAGTCGCTTGTTTACCACTTGTGCTGATCGGCACAAAATAATGCACACAAATTGAGCATTTGATGTTCAACACAAGAGCTTTGCAAAATTACCCCTTTGTGTGCTTGATGTGCTGCATGACAGAATTTGGACACCCGGTATATATCGATGTTGCAATTATAGCCATAGTGTGTGGTTAGACTCTCCCATGTGAAATACATTTGCCCAAACAAATGTATTGACATCTGTATTTCACATCTGTAATGCATACGCAAGGTTATTTGAAATAACACCTTGTTTCCGTGCATTGCTGTAATTGTCTGAATTGATGCAACTCAAGCATTAGCCTGGATTGGTACAAGGTAGAGCATACATGTATTTAGGAAGAGGAAAATAATACTTCATTTTCATTTCGAAACATCTAATTGTAAAAGAGAACATTTTTGAGAGTCCCTAGCCTGGATTGGATAATCTGGCAAATGCAAGTACATTAAATCCTGCTTGTCTTGACTTTAATGTTTGGGTTTTTTTTTTTTTTTTAACTAGTGAAGTAGTGAATATTCCACAAAGTCTCACATAGGGTTATAGGCTTGTGAGTGAGCTATATGGGAATAGGATCCTGGGTTATCATTTTACATGCTTTGCTTAACTACTGTATATTATTTATTTTCATAGGTTTATTTGAATGATTTATATGTCTTTATGTTACCTGCCCTGCGTGGACCATTAAGTACATGTAGATCAGGGCCCCATTTCATAGGAAATTGTTATGATAGCAACTCCTGCGGGAATGGTAGCTACCGTGGTAACACTGAGAATTCTGCTTCCTGACTGGCTTTTATAGTGAAAGTTGCCATTCCCGCAGGAACTTGGTTTCTAATCAGTTTCTCATTCATTTACATGTAGCACAAGAAGGTATCACCAATCTTGCAGCAACTCCTGACTGGCTTTTATAGTGAAAGTTGCCATTCCCGCAGGAGTTGCTATCATAGCAACTTTTTATGAAACAGGGCCCTGAGGGGTGTTTCATAAAGCTGTTGGTAAGTTATGAACAACTTTACGAACGACTGGTGATACCTTCTTGGTTTCTAATCAGTTTCTCATTCATTTACATGTAGCACAAGAAGGTATCACCAGTCTTGCATAAAGTCGTTCGTAACTTACGAACAGCTTTATGAAACACCCCCAGGTCCTGGCCTTTTTTATCATGTGTTTTACCAGCCTTTGTATGTCTTTGAAATCCTCTCCTGTTGCTTTATTGCTGAAATATGAATAATGCGATGTATCAAATCCTAAATATTTGCAGAAACCTGTACTAGCCTGTGGAGATCCTAAGTTCCAGCGTCTTCTGCAAACTCTTGTCCCATCATTGACCAAACCATACTGGCCAACCTTCCTTAGCTTTGGGACCCATCTGCAAACTGTTGGACATGTTGCTTTCCAGCTCTTTGTTAGAAAACACAATTACAGGAGGTATGTCGCTATAATACAATTTTTGCACAATAAGCTATCTAGAATTTGAAAAATAAATTGGTCATAATTCAGAAAAATTCTCAGAAAAACAAAGAAAATTTTGAAGTTACACATTGTTCAGGTGCTTATGGGGACAACAATTTGAAAAGGGGACACATTTTGGAATATGCAACTTGCCAGTGGATTTCAGAAGAGGGTAGTCATGGAGTAGGTTCCCCCATGGAAAGTCTATCACTACTGGTACTTGCCTTCAGTATATTATGATTAATACATTACCAAACAAGTAAAGAAAAGGTAGAACTTGCATCATGTTTACAGACCTGTTGCAGTAGTATTTCTGTAATCAGCATTATGATCAGTTATCTGCTCTGACAAGTATGATTTTACCCTTGAATGCAATTTGTTTCTATCTGCTGTTCATGAAGTTGAAGGGTTTACTGTAAATGCTGTTATTTTCATGTGATTAAATTTTCACACTGAGCGACCAAAGAACATATTGGCGGGTTCTTAAATTCATGCTGCACAATTACCCGCAAAAGTGCAATAGTCGATTTGACATTTCAATGCATATGAAATCATGCTCACATTTTCGCGAATTGTAGAATTCGTGCTTGTCGAAAATAGCGCAAAATCTGCGTAAATTAATGAACCACAATATTTCTGCATTTACAGTATGTTATTTGTCTTTAGACTTGTAAGAAAGCAGTATTACTGGGGAGGTGGCTATCGAAAAGGAAATGGGCAACCAAAATTACATGTACAAGCTTTAATAGTGAAAAGGATATAGACTTAATCATTATAGACTCAGTCATTGTGATTTCTTTGAAAGCAGCTTATTCATTCGTTCAGAAATGTCACATGACTTTCTACTTCTTAACAGTGAGAAACTGAGTACAATTGATGGCGGTGAGATCATCTTGCATTGGGACGACAGTCGCACCAAGGGTGTCCCTGCCACTCCCATTGGTATTATCATTCCTGGCCTGGGAGGTTAGCTAATCAGTTTTATGCTGCTCTAGAATACATTCTTTGGCTACAATTGCTTTGAACTTTGTTTCGTCAAAGATACAGGAACCGTGTTTACACAGTGACTCGGCTCGGGGGTTCGACACGCGACCCGTGCTCACCACGGCAATTTTATGTCATGTAAACAGGATCAGTGTGACCCGCGAGCCATGTTGAACACCGCTTTTTTGATCCGCAAGAATTGCAGGTTTCAATCCGCGAGCCGAGTCAGACTCTCCAATTTTTTTTATGTGTAAACAGAAAGCCGTGTTGAACCCACTGACCTAGGTCATTGGGCGAACTAGGAAAGTCATCACAATTCTACTTCCGTTCGTGATACGTGGGTCGTGTTGAACTCGCCTTTTTTGTTTCCATATAAACACGATCACAGTTGCCCTCATCGCAGCGTTCGATCCAGCTTGAGGATTCAACACTTGAGCCGAGTCACTGTGTAAATATGGTATTAGGGTTAGCGTCAATTACAGGATTAGGTCAGGTTTGTGGTTGGGATTAGTGTTAAGTGTTGTGATTGGTCCAGGTTTGAAGTTCAGCATGTGGTCAGTGACTCAATGTTCGGAACTTGTTCAGAATAGTTGCCACCGGAGCATGATGTTGAAGTCCAATTCAACCCTCATCCCAAAGCTATGTCTGATTCTAACCCTACGCTTACTCCTAAAATAAAACCCTTACCCTAATTCTAACCCTAATCTTTTATCTGTGACAAAAATAAGGACAAAGCAAATGTTGCCAGAGCTTACTTTGGATCAGTGTTGCCAGAGCTTTACATTGGATCACATTCATTTTCTTCATAACCCTCTTTGATTTGTTCTCCTACATTTCATTGAGGCATTTGTTTGGAGGATTTAGTAGGAGAATTTGGTTCCCAGAAGTTAACAAAAAACATGGAGTTGCCATTATTCATCTTGTTTTGTTTAGTTTTGGTTTGTTCTGTTTTGTTTCATTTCATCTCAGTGAGAAGCTGAACACATCCGATGGTGGTGAAATCGTTTTACATTGGTTGGAAACTGGGTTAGCAGAAGATAATACCAAGCCTATAGTTGTTATAATCCCAGGACTAACTGGTAAGGATAGGCTGAAAAAATAGCCCTGCACTCAAGCCAAAGTAGAAAGTTCTGCAATAAAACCTGTCTATAGATTCAGGTGAATCATGGGTACAACAAAAAATTCTCACTACATGTATATGGCCTTCTTTTAAACTTTTCCTCTGTAAATCAAATATTTGGTCCCTATTAGAAGAATAGTATAAAATTATACTGTTCTTGACTTAGTGTACATGTAGGTACTGAAGGTGGCATTTTTAGTATTTAATACGATATGACCTACAGAATATTTTTACAGCTGTACAAAATATGCTCATGTGACTTACAGTGTATTACTACACAGCATATCACTTCACTCACTGAATTCCTACATGTATCTACATGTATAACCTTCGACCTAACCACCTACACAACTCTAACCTTGACCCTTCAAATAACCTAAAACCAAAGTGCAAATCTAATCTTAAACTTATACCTTTAAACAAATTGAAGCCGGAAACAACTGTTGGAACATATCACCCATTTTCATTTTTCATTTTTCACACGCCAAGTTTTTTTAAAGTGATAATGGTGTCGGCATAAGTAGCAACATTATGTCATTTAGTTTTTATTCCATTTTCTATTGCAAACAATTCATCATATCATCATCATTACAGGGTGACATTTTTTATCCTCAAAATGCTTTGTCTGATATCACTGTTTGCCTGTAAACCACAGGATATGATATTTTTTTTTTGGCATGGGTAACATTTTCAAGATTTATAAGCAGATGTAATTATTTTTTTGAATTTCAAAGTTTCCTTTAGAAATCAAATATGATTTCTTTTTTGGTTAAGAGACATCTTTCATTTTCTTCAGCTTTGGTTAACATGGGCCTCAGATTAAAAGGATTAAAAAGTTGAAGCCTACTGAAAATATATGTGATTATCCATCCACCAGGTGACAGCGAGAGTATATATGTCAAACACATGGTGGACGATGTCCTGAGAGTAGGATGTAGAGCTGTAGTCTTCAACCAGAGAGGCTTTGGAGGAGCAGAAATTAAGGTTAGAATCTAAGCGGGAGGTCAAAGGTCATGGATACTTTGAAGATTTGAACAAGTGCTGTGAGTGCCATGGTGTGATTTGAAGAGATTCCAAATGTTTTTAATGAATACTTGCTCGTTCTCAACCAGGTTTCAAATCAGTACCCATCCAAACTCTACTCTTTCTTTAATTCATATTAGCATAACAAAATTTTCTTAAGGGCTAAATTAATCAGTTTTTACCCCTTACACCCCTTAAATTGGCAACCCCTATTCTTTTTCTCCACTCCTGAATAGTGTGAAGACAAAAATGTGGATTAAATGAACCAATGTTGATACAAAGAGCAAAATTAAACAGAAGACTGCCAGTTTGTATACAAAAATAGTGAATATTATTTCTACTGCATTGCCAATTAAGAGATTTTACTGATTGGTTACAAGTGTTGTAGATCAACAGATACTGCAAATGTGGTACTGGAAGGATTGCTATGGGTTATTGCTATGGGTTATTTGGTAGGTTAAGCGCTTTAAACCCAGCATGTAGCACTTAAGAAAATTAAAACGGCCTATTAACTTCGAACCTATGAGTGATTATTTTTACTCAATTTTCATGGTAATTAGTCATGAATATACATGTACACTGTATGGCTTTGAAATACATGTAGATATTATATTTGATCACCTCGTTTGCCAAATTTGTTTGCTTTCCGAACCCATTCTGTTTCTAAATATTATGAGCGAGCGCATCGAGTGAGCAAATAAAAAAAACTGGAAGTTTGCATACTCAGAACTGGTTCTAGTATACTGTGACTACATTCTGTTAACAATATTTCATCAGCATCTTTCGTTATCATAGTGAGGGGGGGGGGGATGTTTCATAAAGCTGTTCGTAAAGTCATGCGTAACTTTACGAACAACTTGAATATGAGGTGCCAATTGGGATGCCCAAAGCTTTTCTTGATGTTTTAACAAAGTGTGACTGCATTTCTCGTAATCTCAATTAAATATACTTTCCAATAAAAATGTTTGTAAACAACAGCAAATGTTAATCTACATCTGCATATTTCACAGTAAGCTGATGCAATTTGTATTGATTGAGCATCCCATTCAGCTTGCCATATTCAAGTTGTTCGTAAAGTCATTTGTATCTTCACGAATAGCTTTATGAACACCCCCCGGGTATGATATAGTGGGTATGATTGAGTACTAGTAATTAACAGCAAAATTATGTGTCAAATTAGTGTTGATATGCATGTTTTATTTCTTTATTTCTCTCCAATCCGTCCAGACTCCACGAACATTCTGTGCAGGTAGCACCGATGACATGCATTTTGTCTTGAGTCACATTCGTCAGACCTATCCCGATGCACCTCTTCTCGCCAACGGGGCATCAATTGGAGGGTGAGTATTGACATTGCTTAGGTCACCTCCTGGGTTCTTGATAGAATCTGTTCTTTATTTGGTATCTCTCCCCCACATATTTTTTCTATGATTATTTGAGAGCGTAGATTTGCAGGATGTATTCTCATCCCCTCCCCATTGCTGCATGTGCTCTATCTCTGTTCCATAACTTTTTATGAAGTACCATCAGTTTGTTAGTTGACTCGCAGCACTTGAACATGTTTTAAAAATTTTCTTAGAAATTTTGAGCATCATAATAATTTTATGGAAAAAGGAGACACAAACGAGTAAAGGAATCTAGATAATGCAAGGACCATACCCCTAATTTTTTTTTCTTTTTTTTTGTGTTTTGCCTGTTATAGTCTACTGTATGCTCGGGAAACATGGAAGCAGGTTACTGTCTGGACTTGTCTTTTACTCATAAGCTTTTGGTTGAAAGTTCATTGAAACGACTTTACAATTGTGGGTTCTCTCTTTGCTTCACTGTAGTTCATTCAATCACAAGGTTTTAATGATTTTGCAATTTGCACTTGCCCCCAAGACACCACATTTTATGTTAGTTTCCTCTCCTCACCCTGGTGCAGTAATGTATACATACATGTATCTAGTTGGAAAATATCTAAGGAAGTTTGGAGAGTCAGTAGTCTGCTTAGCTAAATATAAGTTTATTTTAAATTCTACTGTGCAGGATAATGCTTCTAAACTACTTGGCAGAGTATGGCAGTCGATGTGTGCCTCTGTCTGGAGCCATGACGGTGTCTGTTGCTTGGGATCTTGTGGAATCGGCCAAGTCTCTAGAGCTTCCAGTCAACAATATCCTCTATAATTACACCTTGACTCTCAACCTCATCAGGCTTGTCAAACAGTAAGTAGGAGGTGGATGTAAAATGATTTGTGGACAACAGCCCCATCCTGGAAAATTGTTACATTACACTACCTTTAGGACTACTACATGTGCCAATAAGAAAATTACCCATAGGACCACTACCCATAGGAAAATTACTCACAAGACAGTTATCCATATAGGACAACTACCCATAGGAAAATAACCCTCATGAAAACTATCCATAGGACAGTAACTCATAGGAAAATAACCCTCATGAAAACTATCCATAGGACAGTAACTCATAGGAAAATTATATATAGATAACTACAATGCAGCAAACAACATCTGAAATGATTGTCTTCAGAGACATTTCCTCTTTGGAATATAACTACCTCCATCTTAGATAATATTAAAACCTTTTTTTTCCTGGTGCACAACTATCTTCATACTTGTAAATAGCAGTAGCAGGTTTTCAAAAAGAGGAAAAAAAAACCCATCTAATTGTGAATTTATTTTCATTTCATGCAGGAAAGGACTTCCATTCAAAGAGCATTATGATTTACCTTCTGTTTGTAAGGTGAGTTTTTATATGATTTTTATCATTCTTAGGAATATTGACCCTTAATGTTGACTGTCTCATTGGCCAGTTTGATAAGATCTATATGTAAATGTCAACAGATAAAGTAATAGTAAGGAAAAGTGATCTGATCCCCGAGTTATCAAGTGAAAAAGAGAAATTCTCGACCTAGCAGAAAAGAAAAACGAATCAGTATAACTTACAACATTGTTTCTACAGGAAATAAGCTGGTTGGACATTCTCACGATAAAGTTTTTTATGAATAGAAATCTTAATATCCCACTGCATGAATCCAAATGTTAACATTACATTGATAAAGTGTTAAAGCATGTACCTTAAATTGATTCGAATTGGTTTTTGAAAATCATTATTGATACTTACTTCTTCCAGTCTCGCACTCTCAGAGAGTTTGACTCTAGACTGACAGTCAAGGTATTTGGCTACCGTGATGTCCATCATTACTACAGCAGCTCCAGCCCTAGGGGTAAGCTGTCGAAGATCACTGTGCCGACTCTCTGTCTCAACGCTGCTGATGATGCCTTCTCACCACTCTACAGTAAGTTCCTGCCTTTGTGTTCATAACAACAGGTTCAGTCACCCCATTGCCTACTGCAACCAAATGACTATGGTGGGAAATAGAGAATGCAATAATCTATGGCTTTATTACTTTATGGATGAAAATTTCAGTGCCGTCAGTGGAAGACATATTCGATTAACTATTTCTTTTGATATTTACGTTCAGTGCTGCTTTATGAGGGAGACACATGCTGTATGTATGTACCTCCTATGCATGCATTAGATAAAAGGCAACTTCCTCAAATCAGTGCCTTTCAACCCTTTTCATGACATGAGGGAAAATCCACTCCAAAGACAGAGTATTGAGCAGTATTGAAAAAGAAAGGTACTGTTTTTGTGAAGTGAATTCCTTTGAAACGTATTGTATACCAAATTTAAGACTTGAAAAAAGCATTTTACAGGTATATTGAATAGCTCATTAATGACTCTTGTTTAAGGACCTTTTGGCACAGAAGGATTTAAACCATTTGTGCATATATACCAAACCTATGAATATATTTTCCTGTGTCTTTCACTTCTTAATGCAGCTATTCCTCTTGACGAAGCCAGACAGTCATCCAACGTTGCCATAGCGGTGACTTCCCGTGGCGGCCATTGTGGATTCATGAAAGGAATATTCCCCAGTGGTGGAAAGACATACATGAGTGATGTTTTCTCCGAGTTTGTGAGTGCCATCTTTAATGAAGGAAAAGATTACCTTGCAAGAGATTGACCTTACTTGTCTTTATGTCCATTGTAATTTTTGATGATCTGACATCTGCTCCGGCGACAGTTGCTCTGGGCTTTATATCATCAAGGATACACGGTCAGGGTTGCACTAAGCCTTTAGGTTAGGTTTAGAGTTAGGGTTTGGGTTAGGGTTTGGGTTTGGTCCAGAGTTGATGTTTGGTATTTGCAGTGTACGAATCTCAAGTGGAGCAGTTGTCGCCGTGGCATGTGTCGTATAACTGTAATTTTCAGATATTTATATAATAGCCAAAAATTTATACAGTTGCAAATGATTTTTTATTCCTCTAGTTATGTATGCATAGTATGTGAGTGCACTCTTTGGTGAAGAGTCGGGTAAGGCATCATTACTTTTAGGTGTTTTATTGTGCAGTTACAAATCAGTACGGTATCAGATTTTTACTGTAAAGTGATGCATTTTAAGAATGAACACCAAAGGTTGATTTTCATCTATTTATTACATCAGACAGACCTCTTTGTCAGGAATTGAGATTTTATTCATCAATTATGTATACGAATCCATAGATTTGACAGCATTTAATTTGTATGCAACTTGTTGGTTTAAAGGCCGGTTTTCACGGGGAATGAGAACGATTCATGCAGGATCCACAAAATTTTTTTTAGCAAAATCCAACATTCGGAGCTGGTTTTCTTGTACAGTTTGTGCAAAGTTCTCACAAGGTATGTGCGATTGCCATGTGAAGCATTGCGGAACTGTGGCCAGTCCACATACAGGAAGAGCAAGCAATATAGTGCAAACAGCATGAATGTTGAACAAATCTCTGGTGACATTCACGCTACCATTTCGCGATATATGCAATGTTTTGTGCAAATTTTGTGCATATTGAATGTAGTGCAAATTCATGAGACATTGGTACATATGTTGTGTGATTATAGTATGACCAGCAATCCAACCGACACTGGCAGTATAAATGCCTTGAAATGCATTGCTAGCATTGTCTACATGATCGCAAAGATTGAAGATTTCACTCCATTAGTTAAGGTTTTGCAACTTTCACTACCACTAATGGCAACGCTGCCTGTACCCGACAGGCAAACAAATACTACCTACACTGTAGCACTGGGATCTTCTCCCCTGAGTAACTACTTAACTCAATACGCTTTGCTTCCAGTAGATTCTTTGAATGGATTGTCCAAATTTGCTCAAATTTAAACTAAACATTGTGTTTTCCTAATTTTCAGCATTACCAGAATGTGTATTGATGTGTGAAGTTATCTCTTAACCCCATGTAGGATACATCATGAGTGACCTTTTTTAAAGATTTTACAAATTTCATATGTTATATGAAGTTTTTTATGAAGCAAATTTTTAAAAGGTTCACGACTGGTTGACCCTGCTCTTAATTTCAGCCAACCGTTTTCAAGAACATGTAATTTTCAGCTTGAGAAAATTTTCTTTTAAAGGGAAAGTTTCTCCCCCTGAAACAACTTTTTGATAATTTGAGGTACACTGACTAAACCGCACATCTACAGGAAAACTTTGCTGCGATGAACATTTCATAGTGGAAATCACATTCCGCTAGGCCTACTTTTCTCTCATCAATCTGACCCAACTCTGACTCGTCAAAGGTCTGATGAATCATAAATATCTGAAAGATCTGGTTGACCACAAATCTCAGTGGGATCCAGTGTAAAAGAAGTGACATCAGCACATGTTTGAGATGAGCTAGATGTCGAATACTCTCACCTGTGGCGATCACTAGCTCTGACGTTAGATCCAACTTTACGTAGTTGTAACCTCAAGGACATTAGTTTCCTGAAGAAGTTTTTCCACCTGTGGTTGTAGAGCTGATAGGACATGGGACATGAGGTCCTCAAATTCATTCTTACGAACAAAAACATCTGACGATTTATGTTTACTTGCCAATTTCAGTTTAGCAGTTTTACTGCCAGCCCCAGAAGAAGGCCTGTTGCGGTCTGGGTAGCAGTTGCTGTTGCAGTGCTACCAGTTGCGGTTTTACTACTGGATGATTAAGACGTTTATTTCTCTGTTAAAAGGGCTTTCTATCCTCCAAAGAGGTGTTTGATAGAGGTTACGAAGGATTAACTGTAAAAGGGTCGTAAAATAAACACTACTACGAAGCGTATTCCTGAGATGTTTGAGGAAAATAACTCTGAAAACTGGGGTACAAGTGAGCCCCCATTTGCATGCTATGATGTAATTGATGCATGCGCAGTAACAGCTAACAGGCTCTTGCATGCACTTAAATTCTGACGATATTATGTAGTAAAACTACATTTAATTGCTGATAAATATATTTAAGCATGACATTTTCTCTTTATACTTTAATGACAAGATCATGACTGCTTGAAGTCGCATTTTTTACTACTGTCATAGTCATGTTGGTGAGAATGTAACTCGTAGGTGCTCTGCTGAGAAGACCAATTGTCATAAGGAGATTACAAATGTTTTTTTTTTTTATCTGAGTCCAGTCAGGCCTCTCTCAAGCTGAATAAGATAAACACTCAATAATGCAAAAAAAAATATGGAAGTTTCTTATTGAAATAAAAATTAAGAATCAAATTCAATTGCAGTTTATTTGTGCTTATTCTATGAGCCCATGGCATTCTACCTCATGTTCCCAAAATCCAAAGTAAACTTCTCAAGATGTATACTTTTTACCAACTGAAAAATTGATTCATCAGATCTTCTGTCTGTGATTAAAAGCTGTAAGCCATGTGATCTTTGACGTGATGACTGCAGTGACATGAATATATGTTATGTTGTGCAAATCACAGGTTGTCTTTCTAGTTGTCAAGTTCATGCTTGCCCATGATTATTTAGAGGTTGTGTTCATCTGCATCACTTACAGACTGCATTGATTCATCAGAATCTGAGATACCAAGTACATGAAATGGGAAACTTACTCCACAAAAATGTTGAAATGTCATGGATTTGTTGTTCCTTGCCTTGAAGGCCCACAGCCAAGTTAAATGGAGAATCTGGGCCCTCAAAAATGCAAATGGAATGGGTATTAAGGAGGCTGTCGAGTCAGTGAACATTTGCAATTTCTACCATTAATTTGAAACTTTTCTTTCCCTTACCACCACCAATCTTAATCCATATACTCTAGAATCATCCTATCATGCCACATAAGCTGGTCCAGCCTGTTGAGTTGAGAATACCTTGTCTGTCAGGTTCTCAACAACCATAAGTGGAGCTCTTCTATAGATCAGATGATTCTTCTTCTTCATTAGGAAATTAGAAATGTTCCGATATTCCAAGCAGGTTAACTTGTATGATAGATTCTTGGAGTCATCTTACTCCTTAATCTTTATATTTCTCACTGCATGCAATCCAGAATCCATCTAGTTTAAAGCTGTAACCTATAAAACGCAAAATGGCAACTTGTTATCTATAACCTATCATTTGCACAATAGGAATCACTTCCAGTCTTTGTAAATCTGGGGCCCGTTGCATAAAACTTACTATAATAGTAACTTTACTACCCCCCCCCCCCCCCCCCGTACAGTCCCCCTAGCTAGTCTCTTACACTCTATAATACGCTCTATAATACTAGGCAGCATGCGTTACCATGCACTCAATTTCAATGTTTACGCCACTTAAGGTATCAAATTAGAGGATTTCCCTCTTTACGCCACTTGGCTTGGTGGCTTTTCTCATGGGTTAGGCCATTTATGGTTGCAAATTTGGTTAATGTAGTAACGCTATTCAGGGTGCATTTCTGAGGTTGTTGGACACGGGTGGGTAGCAGGCCATGTGGAGAGTGACAACCCCCCCCCAAACCCACCCCCCCCCCCCCCCCCCCCCCCCCCCCCCCCGGGCTTTGCAGGGCTAACCGGGCATGAGAAAGTGTGATTTGGAGGCATAATATTTTATGTTGACATCGAACTACACAGGGGCCTATGGCATCCAACTAGAGCTATTTGTGCAATATCAGAATAAAAACACGAATAGCTCCTAGACTCTATAGATAACAGTAATAGACCTACTTACTTGTCACCATGAGTAGTGGTGGCAGTGTTGCGCAGGCCGCCGCTTCCCTCAATACCCGCCGTCGACAATGGCTGCAGTGGAGTTGAGCACGGCATTCAATACTCCCTATAACTCCCTGGCAGTTTCCTCGGTTATCTTTGCCGGTGGTCCGACATTGTGATTGAAGAGAAACATGTGAGCTAGCTTAGGTACAGGATCTTGTCTTCGACTGCCATGAATAATAATCTGTGCTAGTATTATTTGTTTAGCTAAGTTAGCAAGCGTACCTCACCCCTCTCACCAGTTGCGTTGGTCAACAAGAATAGGGGGAGGATGACTTTGTTATCCAGCCTCTTTCAATGAGGTCTGTTAGATATGTCTTCACTTCTGCATAAAGGGGTCTGGGGATTGACATGTAAGTCCGATTGACAGCAACTGTCTTGTTATTTGGGATCACTATAGCTTTCTGTCCACTTTTGACTAATCCAACCACGTCCTCTTGTTTCTGACGTAGGAGGTGCAGGATATTCTTCACACATAGTGATGATAACATAGCCTGTGTCAGGTTCACATCATTTGGTCTCTTGCTCTCTGCGTTCACAAACTCAGTGATCACATTGAAACCTATGATATGGGAATCCAAAGTGTCAGGTGTTACAAGAGTTGGTACCTCAATAACATCTTTGTCATCCAGACTAAAATGTAACTTTAGCCAGCCAACGTATGGGATGTTCATTTGGTTTGCCGATCTTATCTGGATTCCAACCTCCAGTAAATCTGTGATCGGCCGAATCCTCTCCTGAGGCAACCATTTCTTCTTCTTCTTTCCAGTTTTCTGACACAATGGTCACCTGCGCCCCGGTATCCCATAAGTCTCTACAGGTACTCCGTTCAGACGGCATTTGATTGTACATCTGTCTCCGAAGACTTTCGCTACTCTAATTGCCTTGACACTAGCTTTCTCTGTAGATGGGTGCTTTGGACTTATTGGCTCGCGGGCTGGTTGCTGGGGCACCCGACATCCATCCCAAGTTCCCCTCTTCCGTTTCCCGCCTTCACAGCTATCTGGAGGCAGCCCCTCACGTGGTGTTCACTACTGCCGCATCTGAAACAGTGTATACACTTGGAGCCCACTCCCTGGGCACGGCAGGCTTCACACCCCCAGTCCGTACGTCGACCTCTTGCCTGGGAGGGTCCGTTGTCTTTGAGAGTATTTGAAGGTAGGGATGATGTGACTGATGCCAACTCTGTATAATGCATCGGATGCTCTCTTGTAGTGATGCCAGATTTATGTCAGCTGATTTCTTAGATCCCCTGTCATCAGCTGGTTCTTTCTGTTGTTTTCTCTCTTTTTCTGGCTGAGGTGCAGCGACTTCATTCACTTTGGCCTTCTTCACAAAACCTTGTTTCTGCTGCCGTTCATTCTCGTTATTGGCTGCCATATTAATCATCTCCAGGAGAAGCTCATCGCTTGTCTTAAGGTCCTGCAGCAATGGCTTCAGGTCACTCCTGATGTAGTCACTGCTTAGCCTGGTTAATAGAGTGTGGAGAAACATCCACTGAACGAGCGTGGCATCATACTTGAAAGCTGCATCCGCTTCTCACTAATGTATATTTCTGTAGCTTCCTGTCATCTTCCTGGTCATCTTCGCCATACCCTTTGGTGTACCCCCAAACATTCTCCTCTTCATCTACTGTGATCTCACATTTTGAAGTGCTCGGTTTCTTGTATTTTCCATTCTCGTCACATGTTATGTCCCTCTCATATCTCAGCTTTGAAGTATCCACAATGAAAGCTAGAGCCTCATCACACCCTATTGGAATGCTCTTATTGACAGCAGTCTGAGGGGAAAGAAGGACTTTGGCCACCTTTTTGCTATTCCTAAAGAAGTCGGTACTCTCCTCAAAAAAACATGCCACCTCTTTTGGAACATTGGAGGTTTATTTTCATCATCGTCTGAGAATCAACAAGGATTAAAGCGCTTTCTGTATCTCCCCTGACTTGCTTGGATCTTGAAGTTGTTCTAAAGATTGAAAAAAGTAAAGAAAGACATTATTGGACAAAATGATAATAGGATCAAATGGTCATAATACAACATGGTGATGAACAAAATGTTAGACTAAATGATGCACGACCAGAAGATGATTAGACCAATTGGCAGTAAACAAAATGGCATTTTGGAGACCGCTTTATATTCTGCTGTAACTCTTTCTATGTGAAAATTTATGCTCATGAGACGAAACTTAGTGGAGGGTTATTCAAGTTTGCATGTGGTATGTCATGATAGTAAACTTTCTTGCTTCACGTTTTTGCCACGATAAGAGGAGAGAAAGAGAAACTTTGCTGAATTCTCGTCTGGGGGGTGGAGAAACTTGGCAAACAATTCTCTCACATCATCACATCAGTAGAACAAGAAGTCAAAGATTGAAATTAAGTGCAAATTAATGCATATACACACCTCACAAAAAGTAACTAAGCACTTTGTTTTTAGACCATACCTCAATAAAAGCGCATCATATTGGACAACTTTTAACAGATTTTGAAAGAACATTTAATTTTAAATATCTAGACACTTCGTTTGTTGAAATTGAATAAAAAATATCATAATAATGACGATTCATATGCAAATACCCTAGAATAAAAGTTGCAGTTATCCCCATTCATATGGCAGTCTCTATTCACGGAAAGAATTCTCTTTGTCGGACAATGTGGTACCAACAAAAATACAGTAGTGGTCTACAAAATTAATGATCGTAAAATAAATCTCATGTGCCAATCAAAGTCATTCCAAATACATGAGGCAATGGATGTCTGGCAAGGAAAAGGGCTTTTACTAAAATCGGGTCACGTCGCGGCGGAAAAATGGAAAACACTCGAGTCGCGCGGCTCGCTGAGCCAATTTTTTTTTCTATGGTGTCTTCAAACCGGCCTACAGCCTACACGATGGGAAAATTTTATTGAAAATTATCCATTTCTTTACAACCCTTTTTCAATGTTGTCTTCATGGCGGGTGCGAGGGGAAATCTACTATTAAAAAAAAGTTTAAAGTTGCTCTTCATTAACTGACAAGAATTAGGATTGACAATACAAAAGAAAGAATACTAGGTAGATAAACTGAACTTTAAAGAAAGCGTAAGACTGCAAGGAAGGGAATATGACAGAATGGAAACGAGGAAGGGTAAGTAAGGTAAGGGTAAGTACACACTCATATTCAATGCAAGATACCAGGCAAGAAAACAAACTATATGATTAGCAATAGCCAAAATGATTCGACTGAAACATTCGCCATACCCAAGACCCTGGACAGTGTACATTGTAACAAACAAAATTTGTTTGGATGCCATATGATGTATATTAATACTGATTCAGTCCTAACAATAACCTGAAGTGGTAATGAATGAAAGAACAAAGTTAGTGTTCTTTTTACAACAACAAATAAGGCAAGATTATTTCAAATAGGCAAGCATAGAAGACAAGAGTATTCATTGCAACATAACAGGCAAGTAAACAAACTATATGATTAGCAAGTAACATAACACTAAAGTAATACGCCAAAATGGTTAAATCGAATCATCCATCATAAGTGAGATAACTGATGCATGTACATTGTAACAACTTGTAACAAAATGCAACTACCAAAGCTTTATGGGTGCCACAAGTATGAAAATACGGATACAGTCCATTCAATAATTCCAACTGGAAATGAATGAAAGAATAGCATATACAATATGAAACTGCAAGGCCTGTCCAGTTATTTCAGTGATCTGAATTCTGAATAACTGTTGGCCAGATAAACAATGTCAGACTATACTTGATGAGTTTAATCTTTGCTTACAGTATACTGTGTTTTTCATTTCACAACAATACATGCTCTTTATCTGCTGAGAAAAGTTATTAATTCCTCCTGGCAAATCGCCGATGTGCTTCCAACTCCCGCACAGCTTGAACTTTGTCTGGCCTCTCAAACTGTGCGCACAACGCTGGTTTGTCCTCCAACTCGGCCATTTGTGGTCGGACTTTCTGCTTGCGTGCCACAAGCTGCAGCGTTTCCTCAATCAGTGCTACCACATAATCTATGTGAATTAAAATGGAAATGATAGTGATATTATAATTACTTTCAGGTATCTATCTGTATGCAAAAATAGAAATAAATCGGCAAGTACATGAATTGATTCAATTGCTACGGCTGGAGGTTAGCGTCTCCGTTTAAATTTTTACCTCATTTTGTCTTTATAACTACACTTACAAACAGTGCCTACTTCACGTCATACAAACTAATAATGATGCCGACCTGGTTGGAACAACTCCACACCTGTTCCCAATTCTTGAAATATATTGCTGGTCTTTTGTGTGTGTGCACTCAACACAGAGAACAATTATGGTAAATTTTTATGTTGCATGATGGCAGCAGAATAGAACAACGGAGTACAAAATACTGTTATTAGAATGACACTTGTTGGTTGTTTTGTAGTGTTTCTATTATCTTATTATGTTTCTCAAGAAAAAACTTTATCCATACTGAGATGGTGTGAATATACTCACTGAAAGTGCAATTTGTCAACACTTCTGAAACTGTATGGCCACCTGCTTTGGCCTTGGGATATGTGATCTTGTAAATCGGCATCCCATCAGTCTTGATAGCCTGACTTCGATTGGCATTTTCATTCCAGTGCATCTGGGCTAAGTAGAGTCTGCATAGTTTAAGAAAACAAAAGTGGAGTAAAAGCTTATATACAGTGGAACCTTGTCATAAAGAACACTTGTTAGTACAAACTCTCATTATCACAAGGTAAATGCATAAAACTTGATTGATGCCAACTTGCAGTTTTTCTGGAGGGACAAATTTATGATTATTAAGGAAGCATAATCTGTGTTCTTGAATTAGCTAGCAGAGTGTCACACACTTTGCAGGCCTTTAACTCAAAACTAGATGTCTTACCTGCATTTCATTCCACTGTAGGAGAATGCCAACATCTTGGGGCACCAGTACAGAAGAACGCTGTGGAATGCCTCCACAGAGCTGGTTTGGTCCAGGGGCAACATCTTTTTCATGTCATTAAGAAGCCTGGGTTTCATCACCTCCTGGGTCAGCTCCTCAAAGACTTTAGTTCCTGAGCAATTGCACAAAATTGCATACATTGCATTGTTTAAAAGCTCAAGTATTGATGTAAGACTAAGAATGGTGGTGGGGGGGGGGGGGGGTGGGGAGAGGTGATGATTGAAGGAGGCTCCTGGACTTTCAAAAGATAAAAAAAAATCATTCAAGCTTAGGATGGTGGCAGATTAACCCACAAAACGGTTCATGTGTACAGACAATAGTAAGCAATTTTGCAGATTTTTTTTTGCAGTTTTAAAAAAAATATTATTCATACCTTTTGATGCTACTAAAGTCTTTCAAATAATTATTTTTTCACAGATTAGATTACCTCATGACACATTTGACATAAATCTGAGGAAATGATGTTTTATTTTGCACAACGAAGATCTAAAATAAAAGGTCAAAAATAGAAACTCATCGTGACTAAAGTGTGTGACCGGAGTATTATTTCCAGCACTACATTTTGCACAAGAAAATCTAATTATAACATCCACATTATAAAACTCTTACCTTCTCTCATCCACTCTCGTTGTGGGTAATCCTCAGCATGTGCACATTTGGGAAACAGTGCACTATGATCTGTGTGTACATTCCTGATGTGGTTCTCAATAGACCTGAACTTGGCAATCATCATCTCACCATCACCATCAGCAGTGGAGGCCGCACACCAGTACACATGATTGACAATTGACCGCTTCCACGCTCCAGCAAGTTCGCAGTCTTTCAGTTTGGCTACAGCGGTAATCTTCTTTTTGATACCTATTAGCATTAAGAGATGACAAATTGATTAGAAATAAATGAAACAAACATATGAAGCCGGGATTGACACTTACTTAATTCATTTTGTTTGGACAGGGAAATCGGCAATGTTGACATATGAATAAGTACATCATGAAGACAAGCAGAATGTCCTAAAATAACAGATCTTTATTTAAGTGGATCCTTTTTTGTTTTCTTATTAATATTATCATTATTCATTTTTCCTTTTTGTTAAATTCAAACATGTTCTCTTCAAAGACCACATATTAGTTAAACCCATCTTCAACCACATAAAAAGGAAGTCTTACCTTTAGCGATGTGCCACACATCATATCTATGATCGATGTCCAGATACATCTCTCTGACCCACTTGGCCACTTGTGCATGACGGTCAGTGATTAAAGTCCTGACTTTCAGTCCTTTGCCATGTAGGTTGGCCAAACCCCTCGCAAGTCCCTCCTTTTCCATAGCATTACTGTTTGTTACTTCATTACTCTGCAATGCAATATAAAATTGAAACAAAAGCTGTGAAATTGACATACTGTATTTAATGCTTTCTGGCTATATTCCTCTGTATAATTTTTATCCCTTTATAGTCTACCAGATTTGTTTGGTATTTGGTAATGACAAGTATCCCACAATCATTTTTGCTTCATGTTCTTTGCTGATAAACTACAGAACAATAACAATCTTTACTATACTCTTACCTGGACCAGTTGAACATCAATGACTTTCTTTTTCTTCATGTCCATGAACGTGTAGCTGCCAAATTTTGCACTATGGCCTGGGGAATCAGAATGACCATCACCACCGATAACCAGCTTCTCTCCTGGTTCAACCTGGTTGAACAGTTGCTGTTGAAGATAATTCCGCTGGTGGTCAAGAAAAGTTTGGATGGAGATAACCTTGAGGTTCATATGGTTTAGCACACGTAAGACCTTCGTGGGACTTGCACCTCCGTACAAAATTGCAGCTGAAAGCAGTAGATTTCCCACCATGACATTGCCAATTTTTGGTTGACTGTGCCATTCCCTTACATGATCACATCTGCCGCATGTGGAAATGATTTTCAGCTGCGATCCATACGACTTGGGTCGCATCTTCTGTACCCTGATAGGTTTGGCTAGGCAATTCTCACATACCCGGAAAAGTTCCAGGAGTTTACTCTCAAATACGATGAACTTTTCTTCCTCTAGAATGCTTGCAGGCTGGCTTCTGTTTGGAAGATAAAATAAAAAAAAAAAAACATTTGTTTTTAATTTTTCTTAAAAGTCAATTCAACCTTTTGAAAAATCTCAAAAGTGTAAGTCAAAGTCAAAGTAAGAAAAAGAAATGGGGGGGGGGGAAACATGATATGAATTATGTTCCACAGCAGAAACAAGAGGATGTGGCAAAAGTAAAAAAGAAGAAAAAAAAATACTTTCTCCACAATGGATATCATTTGTTGCAAAAGCAACAAATTTCATTAAAATTGAAAGGCAAAAAAAAAACAACAAACAAACAAACAAGGCAAATGGAATCTAGGCCAAATCAAATGAAATACATGTACTTCTGAAGTGCAATGTAACTTACACATCTTGCATTTCCTCATCTGAGCTGCTGAGTGGATCGTAAGTTGGGTCCTTGAGTTCATCATCACCATAATTGATGTCATCACTATTGTTATCATCATCATCTTCCTGTCCCTGTACTTCCTGTTCCTCTTCCTGCACAGCACAGCTCTTGGTAGTTTGGGATGCTGCATCTGAATACTGGACTGCTGCCAGCACATTTTCAGGCTTGCTGTACAGGTTTGCTTGTACTCCTAGGAAATGACATGACATTGTCAAAGAATTATCTAAAAAGGTGTAATTACACGAATGAAAGTATAAATTACACAAACATGAATTTTGCACAATTTTGTATGTCAGTTTCACAAGAAGCAAAGTCTACAAACATATTTGTTTAGAATATTTCATATAAAAACATCTATGTAAATGCTGATCTCCAGAAGCCAAATATTAATCTATTCTCCAGGAAATTCATCAGGTATAGCATTAAAAAGCTAATAGTAACATTATTATAGGAAGTGGTTATCCACTAAATGCTCTTATTACATCTACATGAATTTTCACATAATCCAATTAAAACAGGTTCATTGAAGTAAGGCTTCTTTCATGTGATAATGATAATGCTAATGATATCAAAGAGACCATGTCTCTGCTAATTTTTTTTAAAGAGCAAGTACAAAACTGTCCTTACAAGAGTGAAAAAAAAATTGTCCTTCATGATTCATGCAACCCTATTTATATTTCCTAAACTAACCTTTTGATGCAGTCGGAGGCTTCTTAGGATTCACTTACACTTTACAGGAACGGTAGCCTTTTCGGATCCCAACTTTATGATTTACCATCTGAAAGTAGAGGAAAGAATGAAATCAAAATTTCATTACCAATAACAACTTACATATGAAACTGAAAACTACTGAAACAAATCTACATCACTGGAACCATCTTCTTACATCTATATGAATGAAGAATAGCTGCCCCCACCCTCAAAAAAAAAAGAAAAAGAAAAATAAAGATTATCCAGACAAGTTGGGATGTACAATTTCCATGACATTCCTTGGACCACTTCTCTATCAAACTACAAATTTATCCAAACTGTGTGCTGAAATTACATTAGATTTACACTTCTATAAATGAATGTAAATGAGATGGAGACCTCTCTAGTCTATTAATTTTGTAAAAAAAAATCATGTTTTCTCAAGATGACAAATCGACAATGACGAAAAATAAAAGAGAAATTGGCCTTCATCATTTTTCACCTTACCTTTACTGAACATTGCTCTCCTTTCGAACGGTTGAGAATATCTTCAGCTCTTTTCCGAGCTCTGTCTCCTTCAGCTCTTTCGGCATATTCCACACATATTGCCTGAATGTCCTGCAAAAAAAAACCAAAACAAACAAACAAACAGTGAAATCACCATTGGATCTATCGTGGTGCATACATAAGCATCAATACAAAGCACTGTCCTAAATCAAGAACTCCGATCTCAAATGAATTTACATGGCAGCATCTGCGCTAGTCCAGCACGTCTGTCGCATGTGCTGTACGCAGATTATATGCCATTCCCATGTGCTCTAATCTCATGATAACATCCACTGGAATTCCAGTTACTGTACCGGTAACGTCTAGATCTAGACTATCTGAATTGTTTACCGTATTATATATATGTGATTCAAAATGAAAAATCTCTTGAACCATTGTTTAACATTCCCCCTCACCTTTTTGCTCACATGCGAGGATTGTCTCCTCCTTATAGCCTGAAAAGGGTAGACACCGTCACCATGGTCACTGGCACTGCTTGTCTCATCTGTGTCTACATCAGGATCAGGGACAGGGTCTTGTTGGGATGTTGTTGGTGGACTTGGTCTTGGATGCAACTGAGCTGGATCTGGAGGCGATGAGCAAGGCATGTGCATGTTAGGAGCCTGAGTAGTCATGGTAGTAGACAAGGTGGATCCAGATGTTGTGGAAGTTGATGGTTCATCGCTAATCTGAAACCAATCCTGTGGAAATGGTTGTTCTGCTACATCAACAGATGGTACAGCATCTTCTCTAAGAGCTGGAGGATTCGAGCGATGCCCGTACTTATACATAAGAAGCTGGGTTGCCTCATAATCAGCATGAATGAAATGGCCGCTACAGACACAAATTCTTTTATAAGTCCTTGCCAATTTAGTGTCAAAGACTCTTTTCCTACCTATGAAATCCACCCAAGCTTTTTGAACTGTGGTGAATCGCTCACTCCCTGTTGGAATTCTCCCGGGCAGCCTGTGCACCGTGAAGCCGTCGTATGCAGTGTTGCTACATCCCCCAACAATGCAACGATAACCCTTGCTTTTGTTTCTTCCGTGGGGTGGTTTCGCCTCATCCATAGTCGAAACAAAACACCGTATTCACCTCCTGGAAACAGTTTTTCAACTGCTATGGAGTGAAATCAGGAAGGTCCTAATGTTAAACTTGGCTCAATCTATATCTCTGCCTGGCGAAAGATAATATCCAGAAATCAGCATGCAGCGAGACTCGAGCGTGTATGCTCCAGCTAGCCGGTGATAGCCTTAGCTCAGTTATAATTTCGTATCTGGGTTATTTCCACTTTTTAATTGCTTGAAAATCATCATAACATCCATCAAAAAATAAATTTCCTGAAAAAAACATTTTTTCAAATGAAATTCCTTATTGAAATCACGTTTAATCAGAGCATTAAAGGGAAAAATTCCCTCGATAAAGACTTGAAGCTACGCTATATTATGCAACACTAGTGTATGACGTACCTGTACGCTATGCGCTAGCTAGCTAGCCATTCCTATCATAACAAACAAATACGAGATTTTAGTAAAGGGGAATTTTGTAGATCAAGATTTTCCTTAGACATTTATCTTGCTAACTTTTACATACAATCGTGATTTTAGGAGCGCGTCTCTTAATCAGTTCTGTCTCTGAGAATTTGATGCAACGGGACGGTTTCGAAACGTAAGACAGTTTGACGTTTGATCCCAGCCGGGCTTGGTTTTCTTTGTTATTTTCATGTCATTTTCCTACCTAAAATTCCACTTTGACCAAAAAAGAAAAGAAAAGCGACTCGTCAGTGAGGTAATGTAAATATTAAGTCACTGCAGTCTTGCCTCCTCTCTTTATAACAGTATCTAAAATGCATCAAAATTTCATGCGATCATCTCAATGCACTGTTTTATTACGTGCAAGCGCCTAGCTCGCCGCAGATTGTCCATCTGCATATGTCATCACTGGGGACCCGTTTTGCTCCCAGCTACTTCCGGGTACTGAGAATCAGAGGGGCGTCTTTGGAAAATGTGTTTTTAGATAATTTCTTGGAATCTACAGCAGCAATAATGAATGCCATTGTCTTCTACATACTGCCCCGTTTCCATTCATATATAATTTACCCTATTCCGTGATTTTCTTTGAATTTCACCTTTAACAATGTTTCAAAATTGTCAATTTCAAATCTGTGCTTCAATGAAAAAAACTTCCCATCGTGTTGGCCCATTTGAAGACAACATAAAAAAATAAATTGGCTCAGCGAGCCGTGACCCGAATGTTTTCCAGCGCGCCGCGCCGTGACCTGAGTGTTTAGTAAAAGCCACACACTGTACCTTTATAGTCTGGGGTATCTCTGCATCATACTTTCTCATCACTCATTCACACACAGAAGATGGTATATCATCATAATATACAAATAGCGAATAGACATGAGTGCGATGGTACGAGATTTCGCATGAGGTGAAAGAGCAACCTTCTATTCAACGAGGCAAAGCCTCGTTGAATAGAAGTTACGTCGCGATCTTTCACCGAATGCAAAATCTCGTACCATTGCACGAATTAGAATATTCGCTATTTGTATTGTACAACGCCTCAGAAGTCTGAGAAATTGATGAAAATCAAGAAAAAACAGTCACATCTTGGTTAAGAAATCAAGGTTTATAAAGCAGGGAAAGAAGTTCCGACTGCAAATGCAGCTGGCGCCCGGTATGCATATATAGTCTGTGCACGTGCGCGTATCTATAGCAGTGCGCGAACGCGACTTGCTGGCATAGCTACATGTAGCTTGAGCTGAGCATGCAAAAATCAATACGCGTATAGGGTCTACAACGCAAGCTACTTGTGACATCACAAAGAAATAAAAGAAGTAATTCGTAAGAATCTACTGTGACGTCACGCTAACCGTGCAATGGTACATTTTGGATGGTACATTTTGGATGGTACGAGTGGAATGGTACGAATATCGCGCGTTCAGCTCCAATAGACTTGCGTACAACAAGCTGAGTAGGCGTAGTACAATGAACAATATATAACAATAGTAGCTCTAGGAAAATATCTAACTCCTTTCCCATAACAGGGTATAGTATGTGGGGGGTATTCTGTAGTCTGTGGGGCTCCACAAGACATTACGTTAAACAAGGCTGAAAGTACTTTCTAAACTACTGTTCATTATAAGTTATATGGTAAGTCACCTAAAGAGGGTACTAGACCATTCCTTCCCCCTTCCCAAAAAGAGTTTGGGTGGATGAAAGCGAAGGTGAACGGCCGGACGGCGTTTGCCCTATAGGCAAGACCATAAAACAATGGTGTAATAGCCAGCTAACTTCAACCCCTCTCCACGAGGGAAAGTAAGACAAAAAGTTTGAAAAGTAATCAAAAGAACGTTTAACCTACGCAAACACGAAAATACAGTAAGCAAAACCCTAGAATAGACTACAAAGAAATTAACTACTTACACTAGTAAAGGTACCTAAAAGCTAAAATCCTAAAAAATACCATACGCACAAGAAAGTACAGCCTACTAAAACACACCCAGGTGCCTTCGGTCAGGAAACAACACCTACGCTGTCTCCATGCCAACCTGTTCCAGGCCAATATGAAGTAGCGGGTGCACTGACCGTGCGCACACAAAACAAGTACTGAGGCTTCCAAAAACGCCAAAAGACAGGCTAATGCCTACTACGCCAGTGAAGCCTCGCCTGAGTTGGCAAGGCAAACAGTTATATTATTTACTTATTGATGTAAAAATAGGGATGGCCCTTACCTCACGGTGATAGAAACGGGTGAAAACAGAGCAGAGTTGACAGTCGTATCTCCACTATTTCATCATCATGGCAAGGCAAAGTTGGCTCGGGATCACATGACCGGGCCTCGGAAATCTCCGCCGGACATCGGGAGAGGTCGGCTGGCTAAAAAAGGGAATCCCTACTACAGTGTCAAAGATATGAAAAAAACAAATCTATGAAGACTTTTTCACCTTCTACAACAATACAAAATACCTGAACCCTCACTACTATGGTACCACAGCAGTGATTCAGTTCAGGTTGACTCAGATGAGGTCTCTTTTGTCCATGACTTTGCTCACCAACTCTGTTTAAAGCGTTCATTTGTTACTGTATTCTTTATTGCATTTTCCGGGCTTTGACGTAATGGCACAACACAATCATAAGAGAATGCTGCAGCATCAATTTCCTCCCTTTGCCATGATTGTTTATTGGCTTATACATGTATGTGGATGTTTTTGCAGTACAGTGTCAATCTTCCCATATCCGGAACAAGTTTTTATGCCTCCGCCCACCGTAGGTGGTGCCGGAGGCATTATGTTTTCGGGTCGTCCGTCCGTTCGTCCTGTTTTCGTTCTCGTGATAACTTTAGAACCCCTTGACGGATAGACTTCAAACTTGGCTCATGTATGCATATGGGAGGGACAGTGATCTGGGGAGCATTTCATGAAGAGTTTTGTCGGTGATTTTCACCAACTAATTTGCTGTCAGCCAATCAGATGCAAGGATTTTCAGTAGCTTGTAACATTTGTCAGTGATTTTCACCGACAAAACTCTTCATGAAACACTCCCCTGATTAGATTTTGGGGTCTCATAGTCAAATGTGAAAGGTTATAGAGGTCATTATGTACATAGAAATGGTTCATTCTCGCGATAACTCAACCATGTGACGGATCAACTTCAAACTTGGCTCATGTATGCGTATGGAAGGGACAATGATCTGATTAAATTTTGGGGTCTCAAGGTCAAAGGTCAAAGGTCATTATATATATATGAAACTCGCTTGTTCTTGCCATAAATCAACAACTCTGATGATTCAACTTCAAACTTGGCTCATGTATGCATATGGAAAGGGCAATGGTCTCATTAGATTTGGGGGTCACAAGGTCGAAGATCAAGGTCAAAGATGTCATTGTATTTAGCAAATAAATCAACATGAATGTGCCATTATGATCTGGCAATGGCGGAGGTATAAATTTCGATCGCGCGGTCTAGGATTCATTTGGGGGTTTTTTTCTACTGGGCCCTATTCAAGAAAATTATTATGGCATTGTACCGGTGACGCCATCATCCAAATAATCTTGATCATTCTTTCCTGTGATCAAGATGTCATCCAAATACACAGTACCACGTGGTATTCCTTTGCAGCAACCCTTCCATGACTCTTTGAAAAATTGCTTGGGCTGATGATACTCCAGTGGCAATTGCGTATATTGGAATAGACCCTTGTGTATTGATCATCACCTATTTACACAATTCCTCAACCAGTAGTAGTTGCTGATATGCTTGTGAAATATCCAACTTTGTGAATTTCTAACCTTTTGAGAGTGAGACACAAAGATCTTCAGTTTTCAGTATTGGACATTCATCCAATTTTGCTGCCTTGTTAACTGTGAGTTTATAATCACCTCAAATCCTCATAGATGATTTATCTGTCATAATGGGCATGACCCACTCTGATAATTAGAAAGGCTCGATAATGCCTTCCTCATGCAAACAATCTAGCTCATTTTCAACCAATTCTCATAGTGTATGGAACAACATGAGCTTTGCAATATCTGGGCATGCCATCCTTATCTATGTACACTAGATCTTGACTTTGCAATGGTGCCCTTCAATGTGCCCAGCTCATCTCTGAAGACTGCCTAATGTTTGTTGAACACACTTTGACCTGCATGATCTGATCCCAATCTAACTTTACAACCTACTCTTTTAGGGTTGAAAAAAAAACCTTATTGTATCTGAGGCAAACTCAAGACTTACTAATTGTTAGGTGGGGGAAGGAAAGTTCGCAAATTTTACACACTTTTTATGTCATTTTCCACTTTGCCATGATAACTGCAAAATATCTATATTTACTGTTTGCGTGCAATGCCCCTCATTACCAAAGAGGCTTTTGTGCTGCTCTCCCACGAAGGTGCATAACACAGTGATTTCCTTCTCTGACCAATTAGGATTTCTCTTTTTGACCTGTACAAACGAAAATGTGAAATTTACATTAAAGGTAGTAGCCCACATTTGCAAGTGGTATGCAATCTGCACAAAAGTCTTACTTTATAAGCCGCAGGAAAAAAACAATTGTAAAGTTTTGGATCCCAGTACATTCTTGTTTAGAACTGAGGAGGAAATGTTCAACACAAATTTTCTTTTATTTTCTTTGTTTTGTAAAGACGTCTTCCTGACTCTTTAAGAGTAAAACTATTCATTTTCATTTATTTTTTGGAATATTGTTGTAAATTTCATAACATGACAGTTTTACATATATATCTGTCATTTAAAATTGACATTGGCTTATTTCTCTTCAGATTCTGAAACAGTGTTGTGAAAATGTGGTCTACTTCCATAACTTTGAACATGATGTTGATGCATTGGCATGTCCAAGAACAATGAGCAATTCCTCAGAATCCTGGCAAACTCTCTCCTCGTCACATGCCCTCCAGCAAACCGGCAGAGAAAGGCATCACCACTTGTTGGTCTGAGTGCAGCATATTCCATCACAGCCTGCACAGGACATAAGTCGGACCTCTTTCCCACCGGAATTCTGATCCAGCAGCCCAGGGCACACTGTTCATTTTAGATGAACGAATGTGAAGTCTAGCTGCCTATTTGACTACAACAACATCATTTCTCCTCGGGCTTACCTCAGAGGCATACTGCGAGCAGGTTCATTCTCCCACCCACAAAAATCTGTAAAAGACTACCAGAAAGCAAGCATTGAAAAGACAGCATCATATGTGTTACACACTCACAGAAGGACTGCTAGAATCTGAGTGAGAATTAGTAAGAATTAGTTGATATTAGTTGATAAACACCGGCAACAAAGTTGGCTGGGCCGAGACCCCCTTGATCAAGTGTGAGTGAGTACATCGGCGTATTCATTGTGACGTCAGCTATGCCGCTGCATATAAAACATGCAAATAAGACATATTAATACATCCCCCCCCCTTTCTTACAAAGAAAAACTGTTTCCTGAATTCACATCAATGGTCCTATATCACTGAAAACAATTCTAGCCAAACATGCTCTGTTTTTATGGATAAACATAGCATTTATATATATTTTTTGTAAATCAACTCCAAATGTGTGAAAAATAAGGAAATCACTGATCCAGTTCCCTTGAATTATCCAAGTATTCTTACAAAACCATGGAGTAGCTCCATGCAAAACCGGTGCGATGACAGTTGCTGGATCCACATTCCAGATCCATGATCCAGCACTGTCACTTTCTGACCTGACACCAGAGGGGGTAGATCTCTAATTCCTCTTCCATCAAAAACTTCCTGCTGCCTCTCTTGAGTGTTGATTTCTACAAGTCTGTTGCTCTGATAAAGGGGACTTGATGTCACATGCTGAATGTTCCTCTGTGCTGTGAAACTCTTGTATTCTCAACTGGAGCATTGTGATCCATTGTCGCTTACAATCTTCAAGGGTATGCCTTGCTCGCTGAAAATGTTCTTGGTGATTCGAACAATAGTCGAGCTGGTGCAAAATTAAAGTACATTTATCAGTCAGCTTATAGTTATGAATTATCGCTGAACAAACTCAAACAGCTGACTCGACACTGACTTGTCCACCCCATCAGGAATGGCAAGTCCAGCTCCCACTCTATCTTGAACTGGTCAAGGTTGCACCATAGCATGTCTGCCAGGACTGCATTATTCCTCAAAGCTACCTGACTCTGCAGATGATGGGTGTCAGCCTGCTGACAACAGACAACGAGGAAGTCGCGAGGGATCTCCGCACCCTGGAAGGTTGCCCACTTCAGCAGTATGCACTCCTGTCCCTCTCACAGGAATCAACGGCTTTACTGATGAGATGCAAATTTACACACACACAAACTGTGATGTACTTGGGTACCTGTAGCCTCCTACACGATTGAGAGATTCACCCGTCTCCTTGATCGGTGCACATTCTGCAACTCCCTTCACTTCTCTCCAACAATAAAATGGAGAACAGCCCATTCAGTCATACTCCTTACAAGTAAGGGCACCTCCATCAACTGTCTGTCTTACTTTTCCTTCCTATGTTTGTGAAATATTCTAGGGTTGCTTCCAGTCTGACACTGATTTTTCACGCTTTGTAGAGCCTTCGTGATATCCACATAGTCTATTGTTGATAGTGTTTATACTTTGATGCATCGATTCTCCTCCCTGTTCTCCCATGAGCCCCCAAACAGCCCCCATCTTTGCATCCATGAGGTACTATGACATTCAAGAAGGTGTTGTTTTGGTGTTATCATTTCATTGGGGAATTCAGTGCAACAGTACTTGCTGTAGTCCTTGATGTTCCTGTCTGTAATATGCAACGAAAACATAAATTTTACCTGGTTGATTTCCAGGAATTTCCCTGCATGGAAGAGATTATGGCATACAGAGTAGTGCAGAAGGAGGTGTTTGTACTTCTCTGATATCTCCTCAGCTCCTCATGCAACTGGACATCATCTGAGCACAACTCATGGACAGTTAGGGTCACTGATGAAGTTAGCAAGAACACATTTTCTGGCTGAAATGTGTGTAAAAAAGTAAAGTTTATTTGGCATGAATAATTTCAATTCATTCTCTTGTAGTATAGTCATGTATTGTATAATAGCGAACAGCGTTGTATTACTGAACATGCGCATTTACGTGTCTAAAATTAATCCTACTTGTAGAACTAAACTGCATTCCCAAAAGGAAATTTAGATCGAAAAATGACAAAACAGATTAAAAAATACTTTGGCAATATCATTTCATCACATATAAGCTAGAGATTTTTTTAAAAAAACTGATTTTCTATTTCATACATGTACATTTTCCCATAGAAAACACACATTTGGTAATTCAATACCTTTTGTAATCACCAAAGCTCAGGAATTATGTTTCATTTATTTTGTGTACTAAATTCCATTTTATGAGCATGTGTGCTATTGTGAAGTTGCTCATGTTAATATCCATTCTGTGTTGGATCATCTTCACTAGTTTCATATTAAACTTCTTTCCAACAATAAAATGGAGAACAGCCCATGCAGTCATACTCATTACAAGAAAGGGCACCTACATCAATTGTCTGTCTTACTTTTCTTTCCCATGCTTATGGAATATTCTAGGGTTGCTTTCAATTCACTGATTTTTCACTCTTTGTCGAGCCTTTGGGCAGTCATCGTGGTATCCACATAGGTTATTGTTGATAGTGTCTATTCGATTCTCCTCCCTGTTTTCCCATGAGCCTGAAAGCAGCCCCCCCCCCCCCTCTCTACATCCATGATCGGTACTGTAACATTCAAGAAGATGTTGTTTAGGTGTGGTTGTTTCGTTGGGGAATTCAGTGCAACAGTACTTGATATAGTCCTTGATGTTCCTGTCTGTAATATGAAATGAAAACATCAGTGAGTTACCATTATCCACTTCTACTCTGGCTAGGTTCTCTAGATTGGTGTTAACGTCTATTTGAGAAAAAAAAATTGTACTTAATTTTTCTGCACATTAGGTTATGAACATTATTGTATTATTATCATTGTTTTGCTACACATTCCAATCACATAAATGCCTTTTACCTAGCTGACTTCCAGGAAGCTCCCTGTGTTGAAGGTATTATTGCATATAGAGTAGTGCAGAAGGAGGCGCTTATATTTCTCTGATATCTCCTCAGCTCCTCATGCAATTGGACATCATCTGGCCACAGCTCATGGACAGTTTGGGTCACTGATGAAGTTAGCAAGAACTATGTAAATGTATTGGACATATATAAAACATGTTATTTTTTCTGTGCATATGGTCATGAGGGTGTTATCAGTTAGAAAGAATGGAAGTTAATATGCGAAATGGAAAGGACGATTACCTGTCCATGACTGTCTGAAGATTTGTGATAAATATTTCCACGTTGTACATTTTAAAGGCCGTTGCCCTTGCCAACGATGTGGCTTCAGGTTTTCGCAGTGCTAAATGGCGTCTCTTTTGAAAGCTGCTGAACCATTCCTCCCCTGTAGAATGTATGTAGACAGTGACAAAAAAAATATCTGCTTGCAGACATATTGAACTCAATAATTCGTTTACAATCAAATTTTGGCGTAAATGAATAGAAGACTTTTTTTCATTTATTTAAACTGAATATACAAGTCATTACTGTTGTAAGTCAAAGAATTACGTGCTTTTTCATCTCTATCCCAGCTAGCAGGAACAGCAACTTTATTAGCCTTCGCATACTCGTATGCTAACTGGAGACACTTATTCAAAGACAGGCCATGGAATCGATCTGCCATTGCTGTTATGTGCTGTGCCAAGTCACATTCCATTCTATCATTGAAAATCCACTGAACATTTGAGAGGTTTTATACCACTTTCACACCAAACAAATATAACGGAATAAAAGCGTTTGAGAAAAACGCTTTGGTATGAACACTCGGCAAAGCGTCATATTTGAAAATGGAATCAAATATTCCGCAATCTACGTGTGAGGTCTATCACTAGGTTTTGAGGTGTTTTGAAAACGGAATATTCCAAATATGACGCTTTATTTTTTGGTATGTACAGAAAAAAGGAAATGAAGTGGAATGAAATGTCAAAGGTCAACCAGGTTCCCACTCAAAACCTGGAAAATGCGGGAAACGAGTGAAAGCGCGGGTATCTTCGATCGCAGCGCTAGCGAGCTGCATGGATCGGCATGGCAGTGCAGCGTACGTTCGACGCTACTAGCTGCATGGACGCGAATCATCAGTCCGAATGCCACCGCGAGCTGGCGAGACAGTTGTCGTCGCTTCATCAATATGCGCGATCTCTGGACAGCAGCCTGTCGACGTCTCAACTTGACTCTATGAAATCTATGTACATCCTCTCTCTTTTGGATGATATTTCTCACAAGAAATACATTGTACATCATAAAGGAAAATGCCATCAACAAAATATTAAACCGAGGATCCACGATGATACAGTATTACTCACAGAATAGAGAAATTTTATGCCTCAACTCAGCGATCCAGCGAGAATGATCAGCTCTTTAGACTTGTTTACGTATACGTTGGGTGTTTGTATACCGCGCGCTTATACAGCTAGAGATAGCAAAATGCATGGTGGGTAATGACATATTTCCGCACTCTCTCACACCGTAATATTACGCTTTCGCTCAAAACGGACTTCATTGGTTCAGTGTGAACAGAAACCAGAAGCGTTTTGGAAGCGTTTTGAAAGTGAAGCGTCATGAAATATAACGGCATGGATATTCCGTTTCGGCAATGTGAAAACAGTATTAGTAAAACAAATGCTTTCCTGGATGTTCTTGTTGCGAGTTGATAAACCTTGTCAATGTCATTCTATCAACATTGTGTTGCAAGGCTGCTGTACGAACTGACATTCCATCCATGGATGCCCTTTCCAGGACGTCAACAGGGACTTTTCCATGATTTGTTTTTCTCCTATAAGTACGTGGCATGGCAATTTTGATACTGGAGTTAACTCAATCTGCAGTAATTGATAATTTGAAAAATGATTACAAATTGATATTGAAATTATTTAGTTTGCTAGTCAGGAAGATATGAAATGCAACCCAGGCCTAGGTAAATCTACATAAAGTAAAACAAAGTATAATGAAGTAGGAAGTAGCTGGGATGAGTTTATCATCCAACGGACAATACCGACTTTGAACCATGGTTTGATATGATACAATTCAATTCATTCAATTTATTCAATAGGTATTTATTGTCCACTCCTGGAAATTTGCTTTGTTTACATGATTTAGACTAGTAGACATTATATATGTATATATATGTATATACATATTGAGAATAATACCCACGTGTTGGATGATTAATAATGTAGACAGTAATAACTTCAAAAAGAGTCGAAGGTACGCCATGTGTAAATCCAACATTAGCTTTTATTGTTCAGAATTTTCGGCCCGCCTCGGGCCTTCCTCAGTGTATACAGTTTAATGACAAGATAAATGCAAACAAAATTTTCCTTATAGAAAATTATAAGGAAAATTTTGTTTGCATTTATCTTGTCATTAAACTGTATACACTGAGGAAGGCCCGAGGCGGGCCGAAAATTCTGAACAATAAAAGCTAATGTTGGATTTACACATGGCGTACCTTCGACTCTTTTTGAAGTTATTACTGTCTACATTATGTATATACATATATACATATATACACATATATAATAAAACTGATGATGGATGTTGTGACTGTTGTTGGTCACAACAAGAATTTCTGGAAGTTATAGAGATCACTTTTTCTTAGGACCAATTATCTCAGGATAGGTTTGTTGAGATATTTTTTTACCTGGTCATGGAGGTATTTACATGTACTACAGAATTTCAGATTTCTTAAGGGCTTCTATTCAGCTGATACTGTGCCAATCTTGAGAGCATAAATACCTGTTTAATCTGCAGAAGTTGAAGAAAAGGAAGGATCTATTTCCATTGGGGCTGCTTATGCCCCAACATCGACAGAATCGTCCTGTGGAACATCTAAATGCAAGCAAATCTTTAAGTAGCATTATGCAAAAAGTAATACTTCCTTATGTGTTTTTTTTTTTTTTTTTTTTTGCTACTTGCATTCTGAGAGAAATGAAGAAAAAACTACTTAACTATTGAAAGCAGTAAATAATTTTTTTTCTTCCATTTCAAATTTCAATAACTTTCATATAATTAGTTTCATCACTGTCATGTTTTATTTGTTTCAACGTTTTTCAGAACTAGATAATTATAGGCAATTTATTGGTACCAAAATCATCCTGACAGACAACTTACCTTCATTCGTAAATGATTAAAACTAGTTAACAGAGATATTACACACTTAATTCCTTTTCCGGGGAATCGTTATCATTTTTTTGATAATTCAACAACATTGAAACTTAATATATTGCAATATAAGTAAATTATGTAAAGATTTCCCAGTGATTAAATACAAGAATCTTTTGGAATTTTATTGCCAACTATTCTGTATATAGATTATGCATTTTGGTGTAAATATGTTCATTCAGGGCCCCATGAAAGGCCACTATTTATTGGTGAATGGGCTACCCTGACAAAAGATTAGAAATAAATATAAAAAACATGCAACACAAAACAAGTTGACTACATGTAAGCATGTAAGTTTAAGGTTAAAAGAGCCCTGTTTTTATCAACAATACTATACCTGTTTCATCGACAGAGGATAGGGAATCCTTCTTCAATACAGCTGGTTCCGGTTCACAATCTGACCCAGCCTCCAGAGGATCGTCCAATGGAACATCTGAGAAGAAAAGTAGCAAATCCTTAAAAGTGTACACAGTGAATGGATAAATGAGGTACACATGTCCAGTGACATATACATTTGTAAAAAGACTATACAGTGGTTGTAAGTGAACACATGAGCAAATCACACCATTTCTTCTTTTTTCTACATCACTGTTGTCACTTGATCTAATTTGTGAAGAAAAATGTTGTGTTGTTCCTTTCTCCTGTATGAGCTTTCATTCAGAAAGTATATTTGAAATGTAAACAATTATATACCTGAATGCAAACATACCTGATGAAAAGCCTCAGCAATAGAATTCATATTTCCCCTTTGATGGGATAACTGAGACAAAAACACTTTTTTTTCCCCTTCTGACTCTAAGCAGGAGTTCACAATCTCACCTTCGTGTTCTACGCTAAGTTGATCCAGGGTCCGTCCAGCAAGGTGTGATGTAGTACCCTTATCCATGTTGAGCAGTATTTTGGACACCTTGGCTAAATGCACTGTTTCTTCAGGAAGTCTGTAAAACTGCCTGTGGACGCGGACATTGTGTCCCAGGAAGTTGGCCAGGATATCGAGCTCATTGTCACGAAGATTGATGATCTGAGACACTGTTCCAATGTGCTTTCTAAGCCTAGTAGACCTCAGAAGTTGTGGTTTTTTTGCTCCGCATCTGTTTGCATATTCTCGCAGCGTGTCAGACCCTCTTATGTGGTTCTGTGAGTAAAGTAGGGCAAAAAAGAACATGTTGTCCTCAGGAACCCCCACCTCCATTCTGTTCTTCATCAATAACTCCATGCTCTCTACCATGTCTCTTGTGAGGATAACTGGTACGGTGCGTCTTCTTTTTCCTACGATTTCCATTCTTGTCATACTTTTGCAAAGTGTTTTTTCCCACTCAGAGAGTCCATCAATAACAGAAGACTGTCCATTCTGGCGGTTTCTCAAAATGTTTGACTTTGAGTTTAAAGACCTCACCTGACCTCTTGTGATTGAACAATAAGATCAAAGTAAGTGTAGCCTCACTTAGACTGCTCCACACCTCAGGTTTTGGATCACCTTGGCTTAGGGCCTGTACACCAGTCTTCATCTCATGCTTCAAACACTTTGCCAGTTTGGCAATATCACTTGTTACAGGAATGTACTGAGGATTATTGCGCTTATGCTCAGTAAGTGTGTGCAATGCATTTGATGACACTGCTCTTGACCACTGCATGTTGTACAGTTTGAGAAATCGCTGACACTTATTTTCTAAAGCATCATCTACCACAGGACCATCACTGAGGGCTTGACTCAATAACACTTCTGCAGCTGCTTTTAGTGAGTGGCCCAGTTTGAGGGCTAAGGATGGAGTCGCGTAGAGATTTGTTTCTTCATCAAAGCCCGCTGTCTTTCTAGTGGCTTTTACTACATCATTAAACCTCGATGGGTTGATGAGGTCAGTCAAAGCAGCATTCGGTTGGTCAGTATTTCCAACCCAATATGGACAATAACACTGGTTATCATATTACATTCAAGTGGGGTAAGTTGAGCCAAGGCTCAAATTGCTCCACCATATAATGGCTTGACTTTCCCCAGTGTCATACAATACAAAAAAAACTTTCTACTATAACAGTATGAATATTTTTTTTTCACAAAAGTTATGCTAAATCAAAGTTTATATGTCATCTTTTGAACTGTCTCAATAACATCTACATACTTTATTCATTGCTATGCATAAGATGAAAAAAAAAAACATTTTCAGTTTGTTCAGTAAAAATGTGATAAATAAAAATAAATTTTCTTTGAAACTTACGTACCGTGAGGGATAACTTTTGTAGAGAATGTTGTAGAAGGGTTTTCAGGTGTGACCAGAAAATAGAGGGCAGTGTCATGTTTTCTTCTGCTTTTTTGACTGAGTCGAGGGGGTGGCTCAACTTACCCAATGGTTCAATCATCCCACACACCACCCTCACACCACCCTCCTCCTTTATTATCCTATGCATAGTAGTGTTGAAGTTGTCGATGTAGCCCCTTTAACCATCAAGACGTGGCAACACAGATGTAAACACCACCTTAGCACTTTGAAATTTAGTCACAGCTAGTCTTGCGTAGTTTCTAATATCAGTGCAATCTTCGTCCATGCTTGTTCTCCTTCCAGGTGTGTGTTTATCGCCCACGTTATTTGTCCATACACTGATGACTACTACTTTGAGAGTTTCCTTCATATTTGGATATGCCGAGATTTCCTTGATTACCAATATCAGAGTACCCCCTAAGGTGCAATGGCACCAGTAACGATATGTCATGTCCTCAGCTGGCAGAGCTGGGCATTTTCCCTAGATGAATGGTCTCAGTTACATATCTGAGAAGATCAAAGCCATCAGCATTTCTTGATAGATTTGTTTCTCTTTTTTGTCTGAGTTGAGGGGAGTGGCTCAACTTACCCGGTGGTTCAATCATCCCACACACCACCCTCCTCCTTTATTATCCTAGTGTTGAAGTTGTCGATGTAGCCCCTTAAACCATCAAGACGTCGCAACACAGATGTAAACACCACCTTAGCACTTTGAAATTTAGTCACAGCTAGTCTTGCGTAGTTTCTAATATCAGTGCAGTCTTCGTCCATGCTTGTTCTCCTTCCAGGTGTGTGTTTATTGCCCACGTTATTTGTCCATACACTGATGACTACTACTTTGAGAGTTTCCTTCATATTTGGATATGCCGAGATTTCCTTGATTACTAATATCAGAGTACCCCCTAAGGTGCAATGGCACCAATAACGATATGTCATGTCCTCATCTGGCAGAGCTGGGCATTTTCCCTAGATGAATGGTCTCAGCTACATGTCTGAGAAGATCAAAGCCATCGGCATTTCTTGATTGATTTGTTTCTCTTTTTTGTCTGAGTTGAGGGGAGTGGCTCAACTTGCCCGATGGCTCAATCAACCCACACACCACCCTCCTCCTTTATTATCCTATGCATAGAAGAGTTGAAGTTGTCAACGTAGCCCCTTAAACCATTCTTGGTTGCTACCTGTGCATCAGAAAAAAAGACAAAACGGTATTCAGTAGTAAATTACAGATGATATAATACAACTTTTATTATGTTCTTCTTTACAAGTTTGTATATTCCATTCTTAATTTCTTCCTATGTTCTCTTTCCACTTTATTTGTAATTTGTACTGGTATATTATTTACAGCAGCATAATTTTAGCATTATAAGAAATTAAATCGCTAATTGAAATGAGAATTCAAAGTAAAATTGTTGAATTATATCATTACGCAGTATGCACTATCTCAGTGACCTTTTGAAAAATGAATAGAAAATAATCAAATATATTTAATGCAGATTCATTTAAAATCAGCTTACCAAATATGGTTCCAGTGATTTTGATAAGTCATTGACAATAGATCAGTGCTCGTCCTTAATTTGCAGGGTTGTAGCATCACGGCGAAGCGTCAAACTTTCATCACTCAAAACACTTGTGATGGCCTTACTGCGGCAGCCCGAACGCGTATGGCATTGCATTGCAGTGGAAGCTTCTATGCCTACGTATGCGGGGCTCCCCAGCTCAAAATACAGATTTTTTTTTAATTGAACAATTCAGTCAAGCAATTTTAGGTGCTTACAAACATTGATGATAAAAAAATCTTGTTCGATTAGGAAAAGGATGGTCCAAAAAATGAGTCTTCATCCTCCAAGATCTTCAATGAATCTTTTCCACAGGCCGTTGTTAGTTTGCAAATGCGCATGCGCAAGTGCGTGTTTTGTCATGCTATGGGAAACGGCGATCGCCGGAATGGGCGTGCAAAAAAGGGAAATTTGATGGATTCTAAACACATTTGAGGTGAATATGATATCCGACAAGAATATGTAAAATAGTAGCATTGTATATTATATTTTATCAAAATATCATGTACTTTAGAAAATGTTATTAGTAGGAGTTTTCACTGTGGCAGATGAGAGCTTCACCGAGAAGCAGTTGTTCCACTCAGGACGCTGCCACTCCGTGGCAGCGTCACAGGACTAGTGATGGCCCTGCGTTGTTCTGTAACTCTAGCAAACATCTTGTACACTGAATTCCATTTTGTTTTTACTGATTGGATGAAGCGATGTTTGGACAAGTTGTGCTGCTCTTACTTGGCTGTTGGAGCCTGTGATGCCACCATGGAATGTTTGAAATGTCCTACTAATCGATTCACAGCTCCAACAACCCTACGTAACTCGCCGTTTGAGTCCAAGCCAGTGTTGACATAGAGTTGGAGAGTATGAGATGTGCAAGAGACGTCCAGTTCATCCATGGCTTTGCCAGTCACTCTGACGTTGGCTGCATTTTCATGCACAACCCCACAAACTTTGTTGTTGTTCTCCCAGGTCCTGGCAACTTCCTTGATTTGCGACTTCAGTGCTTTGGCAGTATGCCGCTGTGGGAGTGGATGATCCTCACCGTCATCGTTGTCGTGGATGCTTGCCACAGGGCTGGTGTCGAGAACAAAACTCATTTTGTTCCATTCCTTATTGATGCCATGTGCAGTCACAGTCATGAATTAGCCTTCTTGGCCCAAACTCGTCCAGCAGTCGGTTGTAAGGGCGATGTTTTCACATCCGCTCATCCAGTTCTTAATTTTAACCTTCATTTACCGAAACTTCTCATCTAGCATTCTCATTACAGTCTGTTGGCTCGGGACTGTGAAGTCGGGTTGGATGTTGAGAGCATGAGTGATCGGAATCATTCACCTTCAACAAAGTAGATCGGTACTCTATCCTTTGTGGCCATCTCAGCAATCAGATTTGAAATTCGCTCTGCATTTCACGGAAGTCGATGACAACTTCGTGAACACATTCCATCTCTGCTTGGCATGTTGAAGTCATTAACGAGAAATTACCTAATGAATAGTTACCGTCGTGGACGAACGCAAACGCAAAAGTGATTGTTTCAGGAGCAAACTTGACTTATAGTATAGCGAAACAAGTAAGGATTACCTCCTCCCAAATTCCAGCTAGCGAAGTTTATTTGATGATCCCAAACTCCTGGACTGAAAAAACACTGCCCATCTGTTTTGCTTTGTTTTGTTATAAATACAGAAAAGGTTGCTCATTGTTAACTCATCCACAAGATAATCCCATCTAGTAATCTAGTGCACTAATCCCACCTCTTCCTACCTTTTCGGAGTTTATTTTAGAGTGCGGCCCTTGTTCGGTGACATGACATTTGCTCCGGCGACAATTGCTCCTGCCTTAATTTCTCCGAAGACATAGGGTTAGGGTTAGGGTTGCAATAGGGGTTTTGGTTCAGAATGATGTGAGGATAAGGATTAGGGTTAGTGTTAGGTTTGGGGTTAGGTTTTATATTTGGCTCAACGTTCAGATTTTCCACAGGAGCAATTGTCGCCGGAGCAAATGTCATGGAACCCCTTGTTCTTATGTTTTCACCAATGGCCCTTTTAGACCTTCGTCTCTAATGAACTGATAGTTGAGTAGAATAAGTATCTTAATGAAGCCCTGTATTTCTCCACTCAAGTTCTCTCCTTTTCTCTCTTCCTTTTGAAGAAATTATGCCATGCAGAGTAGTGCAGAAGGACATGCTTGTAATTCTCTGATACATGAGTCTCCTCAGCTGCCTCATGCAACTGGACATCTAACCACAGCTCATTACAGTTTTGGTCACAGATGAAGTTAGCAAGAATGCATTTTCTGGCTGAAATGTGTGTAAAAAAGTAAAGTTTATATGGCATGAATAGTTTCATTTCATTCTCAACTGGACATCTAGCCACAACTCATCGACAGTATAGTCATGTATTGTATTACTGAATGGGATTATCTTGTGGATAAGTTAACAATGAGCAACCTGAACAGCATTTTATTGCCGAACACGCGCATTTACGCTTCTAAATTTAATACTATTCGTAGATCTAAGCTGCATTCCCAATAGGAAATTTAGAGAGAAAAATGACAAACGGATGCAAAAACACTTTGGCAGTATCATTTTATCACATATAAGCAAAGAATTAAATTACAAATGATAGCCTATTTCATACATGTACATTTTCCCATAGAAAACACATGTTTGGTACTACAATACCCTTTTTAATGACCAAAGCGTCACGTATGTCAAAGAGGGGTGCAGTGAAAGGTTATTATTGTATCGAAGATTACTTGTTTTTGCAAAAATTTTTACATCTTCATTTTCTGTAGGATTTTGGGTATTCATTGTGTAAGTTTGATAAATATTCACTGAATATTTATCAATGTTTATGTACATGTCCCTGTGAAATATATCAATTCCTTCTTCAAGAACCATGAATATGATATTTATGGAATTTACTGTACACAACATATGGGAGAGCAGCTGGCAAGTGAAGTCACCGAATCAAAACTTAAAACATCCATAACTGCATTATCCTTTGATGGATTTTCATTAAACTTTCACTGATATATGTCTCTCCTTGTCCTCCTTCTATTAAAACCAATTTAATTCCAAAGTGGAGTTCCTCTCAAACCAGTAAATGCCATGAATTTGATTGAGCAGAATATGACATTGGGTCAAATTCCCATCAACATTTTTTATATGTCTTTTGGATATATGCTCAAAAAGGTAGGAAAAATTACACCCTATTCATTCTTGTAGTTTATGAGAAGCCTGACTATGGAAAAATAAACTATGAGGCCTGATTCTGATTTCACAGAAAATCATTATTTTGAGGCAAGGTACTTAGTGTAGGTACAAATCTATTTATTAACTTACCGAACAGCTCTTCCGTTTTACACGGATTGATCTGTGGGCATGCCTCCTGCCCTCGGTTTGCATTCGATGCCCCGCCTGTGAGGGAATGGCTGGCTAAACATTTCCTGCCGTGTGAAAGTTTTTGTCATGAGATCTTGCAGATATTTTGAAGCAGTGTTGGTGCCGGGGTCGTTGGTCGTTTTATCCCGTACTTAGGAGAGATGGGAGCCTGCATTTAATAAGATACATCACAGTGACTTTCATGTACTGTAATTAGATCAACAAGACATTAAATTTCAAATACAATATAAACCTAAAACGGAAGGGGGGGGGGGGCTCCACATTTTCCGCGACCATTCTGCCGTGCAATCTTTTTTTACCCTGCCGCTCACTGATTTTCTACTTTCAAGTCTCGTGCATCTTATGGCACCATTTGGCAAAAATTGGGCACACCGTTACAATGCTGCATGACCTTTTATACACGCTTGAAAAAGGTTCTTTGATAATTTTTTGGGGGAAAAAAACAAAAACAAAAGGTCAAAAACAAAGAAATGCATAAAAAATTAACAACACAAATTACACAATAAAATACATAAGAAATTGATTTTGATACCAGATTTGTTTTTCAAGTACATTGCCAGGAATGCTGCAAAGAGTATTTACACCATAAATTAGAAAATTACACTCATTTACATTTTCTACAGTAAACTACTTGTGGCTCTGCAAATTGGCAACACTGATGACATCATATGAGAGCAGGTCTCCATTCACTTTTGACCTCTTACTTTCATTCTGGTCAAGCCACTGTGGAGCAAGACTAAGGGATCCTTTGTGGTGTCTATCAGTCTGTCTGTAATGCTTATGAAACTTGAATAACTTTTCGACCATTTGCCTGCTTGTCACCAAACTTGGATGGTAGATGCCTTACAGGGACTTCAATGTTATTTGGGAGTCAAAGGTCACGAATGTAGGTCAAAGGTGAAATGGGGTCAAATGTTAACCCTGCTGAAAAGATAACATGGTACTTTGACGAAATTACCATTCAAAACCATCAAAGTGCCGTGATTTGACGATAATTTTGTCAGTATACGAAGGGAAATTTACCTGCAAATTTCTGCTGGATAACGTTGTTACTATCAGCCCGTTTGTAATCAAACTGGGATGGTAGATGCCCTATTGGGACCTCAGTTTTATGTGGGGGTCAAAGATAGGTTAGATGTTAAAGTTTACCTGCAAGTTTCTTCTGGGGATGGTAACATTTCTACTGGGGTTGACTGCACACGCACAATCAATTCTTGATATGTCACTATTAATCAGAATCACTTTACTAGAATGATTGCTCACAAATATGGCGAGACACATTATGGCCCTTTAGGGGAGAAACAGAGAACTGAAGTTTTGGTGACAAGTTTATGTATCAATGAGTGCAGATTTGGTTATTGTCTTATGTATACATAGCTGTAAACAGAACACTCTGTATGGAAGTTGTAACTTGATAATCACTGATTAGTACTCCTGAATTGGCAGGTTAATCATGTTTTATATAGTCTATTACACATTACAAATTAGCAAATTTACTCATCTATTTGGAGCTGAATGATACCTTTGTGTATTTTTTTTAAAGATATAAACATGTTTTCCATGATTTCAAGGAAACAGGGTTTACCTTGAACCCTAGTAAGAAAACATTTTTGGGCTCAATACACATCGCAAACAATATAGTTGTGTTCAGTGTGGGTACAAATTATATATTCCATTATGTTTTCTTGTGACATGTGTAATTGAACATTTGCATTATGTGGGATATTAAAAATCCTTTTACGTTGATTTTATGAAAATATTTCAGACTTGATTAAAGGGGAAGTCCACCCCAGAATTTTCACTGTTTAAATAAAAGGAGTTAAATTTGAACAGCATTTTTAAAAAGAAATGAGCAAAATCAGTCAAATGGTAAGAAAATTACACTCATTTACATTTTCTAATAAATTACTCTCAGCTCTGCAAATTGGCATCACTGATGACATCATATACAAGCAGCTTTCCATTCACTTTGTACACGAAATTTTACATTTTCTCAATTTTCTTGGAAGTTACACATTTTCTCACCCCATAGTCAAAGTGTGTTATGTAAAAAGCAATTCTTCTGAACATACCTTGACTTTGGGGGTTAGAGAATGTGTAACTTTTAAGAAAATTGAGAAAATATGAAATTTCATGTACAAAGTGAATGGAGAGCTGCTCGCATATGATGTCATCAGTGTTGCCAATTTGCAGAGCCGAGAGTAATTTACTAGAAAATGTAAATGAGTGTAATTTTCTTATCATTTGACCAATTTTGCTCATTTCTTTTTTAAAATGCTGTTCAAATTTAACTCCTTTTCTTGAAACAGACAAACTTCTGGGGTGGACTTTGCCTTTAGCTGATTCCTAGCTTTTTGAGTTTACGGTATTCTCAGGATTTCTGGTTGATAAAATGAATTGAGTTGGGGCTGAAATTTTACACTTACATTGAGGAGTGAACAATGTCTTTATGTATTGAAAAGATCTCTTTTGACACCTAGTGCTGAAAATATGATTTGAGTTCATGTAATGTGCTAGAGTATCTACACAAATGTATTAGTTTTTTAAATTTATAATACCTCTTATCTACTTCTGTGGTTGATGAAAATACATATATTGTAATTTATATTATTTATTTTTATGTGCCTTTATGAATTGACAAATAGATCATTATTCAGTTGTATTATATGAAATTGATATGTACCTTATATAAAGGCAAAATCTGATGTGAATGTTTGGAAAACAATGAATTTATATGTTGGAATCAATATCAGTTTTACTTGTTTGCTTGTTGTCTTCTTTGAGTGCCACTTTTGTAAATACAAAATAACTTGTGATCCCAAATCAAAAGTGATGCCACACCAAAGATATTTTGGCTATCTTCTTGAAAGCAAAACAACTATATAGCCAGCTTGAGCAGGTAAATTGGTTCACCTATTTTTCATGGAGCACCAAGTGTTGACCCTATGCCGAGTGCTGCTATTTTGAAACAACAAAGTGAAAGACATGTCATCAGTTCCTTTTCTTTAAAGCTGATCTCTAGTTTTGGTAAATCTCAAAAAAGCATCTTTCACCATTTCATTTCATTGCCAGATGATATGAAAAATTATATCATAAAACCTTTATGATGTATAGGATATTAAATAAAATCTCATTTATGTGGGTGTATTTTACAATCAAAATGTCATAACTTTAATTTTCGGTCCCTGAAAACAGCGTCAGTGCAGCATCACACAGTGCCTGCACACGTGTAAAAACAATGGGAATTCCATTTGCCCGTATAAACACAACGAAGCGTTGTGTATCTTTTATGGGGGGAGGGGGGTCTGTTGCCATGGAGGGGTCATAGCATACCATTGAGTTTCTCTCAGACATTAATTTTACACTAAAATTCACTGGAATTCATGGAAGGAATATCACACAATCTCACACACATATCTTTTTATGCATGGCTAACAATGTGAGACTATACTTGATCAGTTTAATTGCAATTCTCTATTTGCTACAAAAACTAGAGACCAGCTTCAATGATTCAATATATTGGTCATGTTTCTCATAATTCAATAAGACTGTACCACTTTAATATTGGGAACAGAGACAGACAGTTCGCACTGCATTCACACGGTGATAAGCAATCTGTTTTGCTTAAAAGTCATGTACAGTTTTGGTAGGCCCTCAAAAACTGATCATCAGATTTCTTTACTTTTGCTGCTCAGCAGCAAGATACTAGCAAAACTAAGATGCTATGACGTCTTTTTTTTTTTGGGGGGGGCAGGTTCTAGCAGAGTGTAACCATTATTTCACGTTCCTTTCAGATATTCAAACTATATTCAGCGCAAGTCATGAATGGAATATCACATAGTCTAACACATATATCTCTCTATGAAAGGCAGACAATGTGACACTGTATGTATTCAGTTTCATGCAAATTTGCTTTTTGCTACAAAAACTGTACATGAGCCTAATAACAGAATGCTGGCAATTACGTTACCTCAATGAAAACACTCAAATTCCAGACCGACTAGCAACATGAATTCAAAGCAATGACTTCAGATATACATTATCACTTAATGAAAGAAATAGTGGTGACATAGGATTCAATTTAATGATATCATAAATTAGAAATATCTATACAGATTATTCATAATCATGTAAACATTAGAATGATGCACAAATGCATTTAAAATATCAGAAAGCTACTAGTATTTTTCAGAATACACACACAGTAGACATGTATATTATTTCATAATAAGAGATAACAGTCCTTTTATCACTCTAAATACATGTAAGATTTCATGCATAGTACTGTTGAATTGCTTTCAACTCCACTTAACAACGAAGCCAGCATCATCTCTGCACTAATGATTTCATAAAACTCCTATTAATGCCTATTCTCTCTTTTTATACATGTATTACATGAATCTTCAAGTACGAGTACATGTAATAAAATATTTGGCACTACCATGGGCACAAGCTACAAGTGAAATATTATTTTGAGGTCATTTGTATATCTGCTAACTTATTTCTTGAAATTCACCAAATGCTGGTGACAGCTCCCAGAGTTAAATTCAAGGCAGTATAGCACAAGCCTTGTTCCACATTACATGTATGTCCTTAAAGGAGAATTCAACCCAGGCATCAGTGTGCTCTTAGTGAATAAAGATGATCAAGAAGAGTAAACAGTGAAAGTTTGAACAAAATCGGACAATCTGTTCAAGAGTTATGAATTTTGAAAGTTTAAGTAAATCCTTGTAATGGGGATCCTTGTGTTGGCAACTTTGCCAGCATCTGTGATGTCATCGTGGACAACTCTCAATTCATTTTGTACATAATTTTTCCAAAAAAATTGATGTATATAACAATTTCAAGTCAGGAATCAACATAATTCTTCCCAAAATGCTTGCAGAATTGATATAGCTATGTCATACTCAAACACCAAATCAAAAAGAATTTTTAGTTTTCTTGAAAATAAAGAAAATGCTAAATTCTGTGTACAAAGTGAATGAAGAGTTATCCACAATGACATCACAGATGCAGGCAAAGTTGGCAATTCAAGGATCTGCATTATAAGGATTTACTTAAACTTTAAAAGTTCATAACTCTTGAACAGATTGTCCGATTTTCCTCAAACTTCCACTGTTTACTCTTCTTGTTCTTCTTCATTCACTGGAAGCACACTGATGTCTGGGTTGCATTCTCCTTTAAGACCTACAACAGAATGCTTATGCTGGAATATATGCAATTGAGTTCTAAAATCTTGTTTCCTATCAAGACTTTCACTGAATGTACATGTACATGTATGCACATTTCTGAACGTACTACTGACTTTATCTAGAACTACATTGCACATTAGTTATGCACACTTCATTAAAACAAACCCCATTGCAAATTTTCAGTTCAATGCGTTTTGTTCAAAGTACTTGTGCATCATTTACAAACCTACATATTTTCAAAGCAAGCTTAATACACAAAGGATCTGCTCCCACTGCGAATATATAAACCAAAGATATAAGCCACATCTACATGTACATGATGAAATAGAGATCATTAAACAGCATAGCAATTGTAGCATGACTTATTGCAGTAATGACACAATATCACATCAAAACAAGTGTGAACTGTATACATTGTAGGATTCTGATAAAACTTACCCACTACATGTGCATGTAGATAAAATCACCATATTACACAAAATATCCATCCAGATTGCTCCTCCATACATATTATAGTTTGATGTGTAAAATATTGAATATATTATGGCAGAAAATTACTGGTTGCATAAAGTGAAAAAGTCGGTTACAAAGCAAAAATAATACATACAAGTGTACACCACAATGTCAAGTTTGCACACATGAGTTGGTATTTCTAAACATCATTTCTTGAGAGCCTAAAACAAAGGACTAATCATGTAGTAACAAGAGTACTGCAAATTCCAGATAGGACCTAAAAACATTTCTATTCCTTTCTGTTTCTATTGATATGTGTGACTAGTGCTATAGAGTACAATATATCAATGTAGGTGAAGTTTATCAATATCAATAATTTCATTAAGAAATGACAGCGAGCATACAGCAACACATCTGCACCATAAATTGCAAACCTGCATATTCATTCTTTTGTATGTGCTGCTCCACATTAGGGAGCTTAGCAAAATGTGGTACAAAAAGACAGATCAAGAATGCAAAAATGCATATAAATGATAATTCCATTTCATAAAACTAAGAGCAAATTATTAACCCAGTATCTTTGGGAAGCAGGTAGTCCTGTATTAAACCCAAAAGAAACAGAGAATTTAAATTAAAGGATTAACTTGTTTATTGCCGATGATGACCATATCAGCATCAAAGTGTACCATTAGTGAGAGTAGGTAATCATCATGTTATAACAACAAGGTGACATAACACAAAGGTATTATTAACCCATTCGTGACAGAGGTCCACATTTTGTGGTTTGACCTAATAACTTTTGATGCAGAGCCCTAAAAATTATACCAAATACATGAGCAGAAAGAGCAAAAAATTCTACACAAACTTCCCATTTTGGTTGCGTCAATATTCGTTGTTTGATGCTGAAAATTTTTTAAAGGAAAATAAGCATTAAAATCCTTGAATTGGCAATGTGATAGAAAGTTTAAAATCACCGTTTTCCCCTGCAAATTGGCAACTTTTTGACTTCTCATCATAATTTCTGTCAACTTATATTCATTTCAGATACATGACGTTTTATAAGAAAAATGGAGCAATAAAATAAAAAATGTTGGTGTTGCCAATTTGAAGAATAATAGCTGATCAAATTAGGCTTTAAATAATTCCTGTCACGAATGGGTTAATGTCTCAACAGCCAACACCAAGGAGTATCATAGATAGGGTGTATTTTAATGGTGTACATGTAATCACTTGGTGTTTTATACTATCCTTCATTAATCAAAGATCTACCATGTCATACATATTGTTTCAATATCTCTATACCAGTATGCCAACATCAAAGTGTACCATTAGTATGATTAGGTAATCATGGAGTTATAGCAACAAGCTGACATACCATACATGTTTCATCCACAGACAGATAACACCAAGAGCATCATTGGTAGGGTATCTTTTAATGGTGTAATTACTGGTGTTTTACACTATCCTTCATTAATCAAAGATCTATAATGTCACACACATTCTTTCAATATCTCTACACCAATATGCCACAAGTACAGTTACTGAAGTATTATTTACCAATCTAGAGGTCATCTAGTTGTGCTTTGTTTCAGTGCAGCCATCCTGGTATGAAGTCAACCTTAAGTATTCCACAGGAATCATCTTGGTCTTGAAGTTTAAACTCAACATCCGTTATAGGAGAAATGTACACTTTCCAAATAAACATGGTAATATATCCATGTAACACCTATTATGAAAATAGTGACAAGGCCATAAAATCTGGGTGCTATCAAAATAGAATAATTTCACCTAAGCTTCAAAATGTCCACTGGGTGCCTCAAGGTGTTATCTCTGATTTTCTAGGGAATCCAAGTGTTACTTCAATTTTCATCTTTGCTTCATCACATTCAGTCTAAAAATTCTCTCCTTGTTCCACACTCACAGCAGTACTTGGCATTTTGCACAGGGTATTTTGTTCCGCATTCATGGCAGAACTTGGGTAACCTTCGTCCATTCACGAGGTCAGCGCTCGTCTTTCGAGGATTTGGGGATGGTCGAGATGATGGTGGTGTTGGCGTTCTACTGGTGGACATGATATATCCACTGAAACATAAGACATTGAAAAGTGAATTACCAGCAGTCAAAATTATTATTTGTTTTTTGGATTGGTTTGGTTTAGTTTAATGGTAGAAGCATAGGTCTAAATTTAGAATATATCAGATTTGGAACATATCAGATTTGGAATATAGCTTTGTATAGCAACATGATTATGCACAACAATGAATAATTGAGAAATAATTATAACAAGTCACACTTCTGGCAGGACTGAACATCGGAGTGAAGGTTCTATATAAATAAGATATGCCATTCTTTAGGGAGATGGGGTGGTAACAATTAAAAGGAGTTTGTGCTCTTCAACTTTTGAACTGAAGTGTGTTCATTTTATATTTCTATGTCCTGTATCAATGAGCATGTATTAATAATAATATATGCAATTTGTTAGGCGCCATATCCATCTCGTAAGAGATGCTCAAGGCGCACAAGTGAAGGGGGGGGCAAACAAAATTATAAGTAACAGAAAATCATTGATAAAATGAGTTAAAGAGGTAAGTTTTTAGCTTAATCTTAAATGTTTCCACATGCATGTAGCCCACTGCCTGTAACCAGAATCTACATGTTTTTGTGCATACCATATTTTGCTTCAATGAAAGAAAATAAAACCTGCATTGGCTGTCAGGTGATATGGGTAGTTTGTAATATACTAGTATATCACTAAGTGTAAACTGACTACTGGTAATTAAAATCCAAGCTTGCAAATTAACTTACTTCTCATCAGACACAGCTCTTAACCTGTCATGTGGGAGAACGTGATTGGACGTTTTAGTGTTGTTATTGTTTTTGTACAGCGGCTCGAGCCTTCTTCCTGCAGATCCTCTCCGTGAGTTAGGGAGATCATAATCCATGTCATCATTATAGTCATTGTATCTGCTGTCACCCGACTGGTAGCTGGCTGGACTGTATGCTGTATCTTGTCTGCTGTCCCTTGGGGGCAAGGGTGAAAGATTGGGTCAAAAGTTAAAAATGACAGCAGCTAGGATTTTCTTTCATATCCAAAGTCAATATAGGACAGTGCCTACAGTTCCTCAAACTTAAAATGCATTTGAACTAGTTAATTTCCTGTTACTGACAAATTGGAGAACTTCACAAATAAAGCTATGTGCATCATCAAAGGTTGAATGACACTGGTGATGCCTGGGCTGCAGCTAATGGAAACCAGTTGCACACCTTCATATCACAATGACACCAACCACATGAATATTCCATGACAGGGCCAATATACTATGAAACCTTGACATAACAAACTCAGTGGGACCACTGAAATCACCTTGTTATATAAAAATCTTGTTGTAACAAATAAAAAAAAGTACAAGACACAAAAAAGATCAGGACAGGCAAAATTTCCTTGTTATAACATGAGTGTGCAAGAACAGTGCTTTTTATGACCAGGTTCCGCTGCAGCAGAATTACAGGGTGATTTGCCGAATAGCCTCTAATTGAAGATCTGTAAGACATTTTATAAACTGATCAGAGTCTCAAAATGTTTCCTTACCTTCTCCCCTTTACTGAATCCCCGCTAGAACTCCTGTATGATGAGTTGGAGGACTTGGGCGATGGACGTTCAAGACTTGAACTTCTTGCTTTCACTCCAGTGTCTAGAAAAAACAAAAAAAAGACAATGCCAAGAATAGTCGTGTTAAGCAGAAATTCAGTTCTACTTTGCTTTGAAAACTTAAGTAATGGGCAATTCCATAAAATATGTATGTCCGACCCCCTATATGTGGAACTTTCACGAAATGATTCGTCTCAGCTTTGTAATTCATATGAAAAAATGTAACGCTCTCAAATTATCATAGCTTCAGTAGTTCACGAAGTGAAATAAAATGGAGAAAAATGGGTGTCGGAATTAAAAAAAGGTTGATCATTTTATGGAACTGCCCTAATGATATATTTTTCTCCAAGAGGATACTGGCCACTGGATACTACAAATGTTTAAAACTTCAGCATTCCAGTCTTTACATAGTACACTTTATTAGCAATATGTAACATTTGCAAACTTAACATACTTTGACGAATTCTAGGCTCATGCCTATCCCAAACTGCCATCCCAGAAAATTATCAACCTGCCAACTTGCCCCACAACAATGATCCATTCACAGGCAATGGATCCTTAAACTAAAAAGCAATGGGTAACAATACCCACTCTGGGGTAAATAACTGGAAAATTAGTAAGTGGACAGATACCAAGTACCTACCCTACAGGTAATCTACCCCTTGCTCAATTACCCACCAAACAACTTCATAATCCTAAAACAAATCCTGTGGATATTGATAAGATAGTGAATGAACAAATTATCAACCCACTCTACATTGTGGGCTATAATTGCAGTAATTTTACATATTAAATATTTAAATAATTAATAATATATTAAAGACGAAATTCAACAGAAAAGAAATTGCCTCCACTCACATGATGATACGCAGCTGTATGTTTCATTCACAAGATCGAGTAATTTTGACCCTACCACTGAAATTGTGCGTTGTATACAAGCAATCAAACAATGGTCTCAAATGAATTGTCTTAAACTTAACTGTAGTAAAACAGAGTTCCTTCACATTTCTTCACGTTTTCGAGAAACAACACCAATTCAGAACTTAGATCTTGATGGAACATTAATACATGCCAGCAGATCTTGTAGAAATTTAGGAGTGATCTTTGACTCACGGATGACATGAGAATTTTATATCTCATAAATGTCGCACTGCCTCATACGCTTTATACCAAATTGGAAAAATTCACAACTACTTGGATAAACCTACTACTAAAAAATTAGTCCATGCATTTGTTCTCTGCCATATTGATTTCTGCAACAGCCTAATTTTTGGTTAACCACAACGACAAATCAGAAAACTACAGACTATCCAAAACTCAGCAGCAAGATAAGTTACTCAAACCCCAAAATATGAATCGATTACCCCTGTCCTACTATTATTATTATTATTATTATTAATGGTTTGGCCTCACCTGTGCCTGGGAGGCACTTACACTGGCTTCCTGTCCATTCCCGTATTTTGTTTAAACTATTAGTTTTTGCATATGAATGCTTCCATGAGATAACCCCATCTTATTTGACTGAATTGTTAACTTTACATCAGCCCACTTGTACCCTAAGATTAAGCACATGTTTGCTGTTCCTCCCATTGTAACCAAAACATATGGTGAGCGCTCTTTTGCACACGCTTCTTCCGTCCTATGGAATGCACTTCCAAATTTTATGAGAAATATTCATGATTTAGATAAGTTTAAGACTTCTCTAAAAAAAGCATTTGTTCAACATGTAATTTTTTTTTTTTTCATGAACTCACTGCCCAACACTATCCACTTACTTTCTAATTTCATTTCTTAATTTGTATTTCTGGTGTTTCACATAAGTGCATAGGGACATGCTAAGCTATGTGTTATGCGCTATAAAATAATATATGCAATTTGTTAGGCGCCATATCCATCTTGTAAGAGATGCTCAAGGCGCACAAGTGAAGGCAAACAAAATTACAAGTAACAGAAAAATCATTGATAAAATGAGTTAAAGAGGTACGTTTTTAGTTTAATCTTAAATGTTTCCACACGCTTGCTATCCCGGATCTCTCTTGGGAGGGAATTCCATAGTGAGGGCCCCCGCATGGATGAATGCCCTTTCCCCCCCACTTTGTTTTACATTTTGGAACTGTAAGAAGACCAGAGTCACTGGAGCGTAGAAGCCTAGATGGTGTGTAGGTGTGAATGAGAGCAGAGTTGTACTGTGGAGCAGAGCCATGAACTGAACATTATTATTATTATTATTACATGGTTTGTTTCTGACTGATGTCCTGTTCCCAATCGTCATGCTCCCGTTCATCCTACTCTCAAGTTCTGCCATGTCTCTATCTGACCCTGCCCTGGTAGACACTCTGCTCTGAGGTTGTCTGGCTGCAGCAGGAGAGGGAGTCTTCTTCTTGCTTCCAGGTAGAGGAGGTTTGTACTGTCAAGAGTTTGAACAGCATTGGGTTAGAGTTAGGTTAGAGTTCCAAAAAAAGACAATCTCAGAAACATGATGGTCCGAATTTAAGAGAGGTTTATTTCAAACTTTGATCCAAACTACGGTTTTAGCATACATAAGCGTATGTAAGTGCATTACTGACAGCTCGATGGACAAGAGGACATGTATGTAATGAAGGTTTGGAGGTTTAAACCACAGCTTAAATTGAAACCATGGTTCAAATGTAAACCTCTTTCAAGAATTTCGGTTTATAATTATCTACACAATGCCTGGAAGGTACATGATTCGTATGCTCAGGTACCATGGAAATTAACAACAATGATCATTTGAATCAGTCATGACGTTTATTCATTCCAAAATCTGTCAAAAAGGGTTATAAGTGTAAGATAGCTTAGTGAAATGGGGTGGTGCAAAGGACATGTTTTTTGCACCACTCCATTTCACTAAGCTAAAAAAGTGTTTAAAAAGATGCATTTTTTCACTACACTGTTTCACAAAGCTACCTAAATGGGAGGTTGAGAATATTAGCAAAATAAAAATATCTTTTTCTTTGAGCACTTCAATATAGTCACAAAATTTGATTCGTCAACAAAAAGAAAAGGGAAGCAGACATTCTCAGTCCCCCAGGGCCACCCAAGTGATTACACAAGAATACTCAGATTAAAGTAAAGAAGATGTCTTCTGGTGAAAAGGCCCACTCCCCAACTAGTGCAAGATCAAAATTCTTTGCTCCTGACAAATATTGCACTAATCTATTACAACCCTTGTATTCAAATAATCACAAGGCCATTTTAGTTCTTACTATTTTGGGCAAGCACAAGAGCCATCATCAGTTACTACTGTAGTGGAGGCACAGATGAAACTTGAATACATTCATGATCTGGTCTATTCTAGCTACAGGTATATTAACTACCTTTGTTCTGGCTTCAACTTTACTCTTCTCCGCTGATTTGGGGGTCCGTTTGTCGATGCGTCTGTTCCTCTCCTTGCACCAAGGTATGTGTCTCTCTGCAGCACTCTCATTGAAATGACGTTCACAAGTCGGACATTGCACATAATCTGGAGACATAAATAAACATTTAAGGAATGGAAGGATATCAAACCTTGTAAAGTTAAGGCATTGTATCTCTCTCTCTGTCAAAGGTTTTCTGACCACAGAAATAAATATTCTTTGGTAGGGTCTCAGGATGCAGAAAACCTCAGATCAAAACTTATTTAATACTCTAGTTTGCAAATAATATAAGTTAAGAACATTGATTAGACTTACTGACATGATGCTCAGTTCACAATGTTTCCGTCTATGAAAAACCCATTCTTATCCAACTCCCACTGATGTGACACATTTGAATAAATCACTAGGAGGCAGTCGCAGCTTCTGAATCTTCCTTTTAATACTTGACAAGCTTTCGATCAAAGATCTTCATCAGGACTCTATTATATACAAATTTTTGTAAATATAGAGTCCTGATGAAGATCTTTGATCGAAAGCTTGACAAGTATTAAAAGGAAGATTCAGAAGCTACGACTGCCTTCTAGTGATTTCTTTCAATACATTTAATTTCACCAACTATGAGTGACCGCTAGTGTTTTGTTCTTGGGAAATTTCTTCCACTACATATATCCCTTTTTGTAAATTTGAGATACTTGCAAATGAAGTTGCTAAAATATAAACAGAATAATAAGTAAATATATAATACTTCAGAACATAATTCCAGACCTTTTCCTCGATATGAGTGAGGAATATAGTGGAAGGTATTTTTTTATTCCATGCAATGGTGTTGTTACTTTTTAAAAAAATTATAAAAATTGCCTTTATTGGTTTTTGCAATCAAACTCTTAATTTGCATATTACATCTTCTGTGCAATATTTTTCATATACTCTTGAGGCTTGTTCAGATGTGAGGCGACAAATCCCCGCAACAAGTCCCTGAAACATTATTAGTGTTCAGATATGGTGCGACAAACCACCCCACTTACATGTATGTTAATGAACGCACATTAACACGTCAACCCTGAAATAAAAGAGTTTTGTCAAAAGATGCGCAGACAACTCATGACAACATACTTTTTAAGACAAAAAAAAAAATGCCTCTGCAACATTTTTTTTGTTGCCTCAGACCCCATTCACTAAAAATATTGCAGGGATTTGTCTCCTCATATCTGAACAAACCTTTATTTTGAACAAAATTGGAATTCCATGTGTGAAATTTTATACCTGGGTTGACTCTCTTCTGAGAAGGAGGGGGTGGTAGAGGTGCCCCCGTCTTAATAGCATGGGATACACCCTTCGCTGCCCGCATGGCATCAATGAAGTCCTCATGTTTTTGTCTCCAGTTGTTCTTTTTCTGCAATACAACCATATATATATAACATGTACTGTCTGCAAAAATAAAAAATACTACCAAAGAATATTAAAAGAATTATTTCATTTTGAACTGTAATATACATCAAGATCATTATAATACCTGGGCCCCCACCTTATAAACAGCTGAGATTGATTCAAATCAATCGCAGCTTTGAGACTGATCTTAACTCCTATCTCTTAGGTACACAGTTGAAATCAAAATCAATTGCAGCTCTTAAAAAGATGGGACCAAGATGTGCTCAAAACTTTCACCTCCCTCTATACCAAAATTACATATCAAAAATATACTTTTTTTTTCAAGATCCAGTGTTGTGGAATACCTGAAGTTGTAAAAAGTATATATATAATTTTTTTAAAGATTTCAAATGCTTATAAGGGTCTGTGAATGACTTACATGTACCATAAACACTGATATGTAATAATGTTCATACTGGGGTGTACTCAAAAAATCTATTTTTTCTCCTCTCCTCTACCCTTCTTCCTCTATCAAATCCGTAGTTGGAAAATTCCTTTTTAATGTCTCATTCTTTTTTCATCATGTTATGATTCCATTTTATTTCAGTGAGTACTTTTAAGGAAACATCCTCAACCAGCCAATGGCTTTCTATGATATCCCCACTTCTTTTCTTGTGCAATTAGAACTATATGATGTAATATTTATATGTATTTAAAGCGCACAATAAATGAAATGAAAACACTGATCATCATCATAATCATCTGTCACAATCACCATCATTCAGGGACCTAGAGAGCGGGGAAATGGGGGTATGCATCCCCCCCCCCCACTAATGATGACCTGTCTACGCCATCACCACCATCATTTTCACTATCACTATCATCACTATCATCATCACCATCATCACTATTATTGTCATCATCATAATCTCCTTAACTGTCATGTTATCTATCACGTATTTAAATGTTTTATAACAAAATCAATCAGGAAGAGTGGAAGACTGAATACATCATGCATAAAAGAAAACTACCACAAATAGAAAATCAAATATTGAATGGTAGGCTTGCCTTCTTTATACCAATTATTCTCACCAATTAACTTTACCAAAACAATCTTCAATACATGTGAGATCACAATACACTCCCACTGAAAAGCAAAATTACAACATTAACCTAGTAACAGAACTTTTCATACACTTACCGAGGGTGGTACAGTAGGTTCTTTTGTTTTGGGAACTGAGCGAATGTCTGTACCTTCTGCCCTCTGCTTTGATGAGTCAAACACTTTCCTCCTTTTAGTAGTAGCCTTGCGACAAATCTTAGTATGGCGTGCCTGAGAAAATTTTTAAAAAGTAAATACAAAAATGATATCATAACAAATTTGACTTTAAAATGTTTCCAGGAAAATATTCCACGGCAATCATATAAAATTAATTCCACTGAAGTCATAAAATGGATCAAAAATACTAATATTACACTGCTTGGAAACTAAGTAAAGAATTATAGTTTTAGTAACTCATGAAGCTCCTCTTTCTAGTAGCAACTTTGCGACAAATCTTAGTATGGCGTGCCTGAGAAAAATTTTTTTTTAAAGTAAATGAAACAATGATATCATAACAAATTTCATTCAAAAATGTTTCAAGGAAAATATTCTATGGCCATCCTATAAAATTAGTTCCATTTGAAGTCATAATATGAATGAAAATGATATTACACTGCAATAAAACTAAGTAACTGATTACAGTTTTTGTAAGCTCTCAAAAATTCTTCTTCACATTTCCTTGCTTTTTAAAGACAAATAACATACATGTATACTAGCAAAAGTAAAATGTGTAAAGCCTTTTCCTCCTCAAGTGAAATATCAAACTATTTGAATGACCAAAAATAGTTTGGTTCCCAGGACAAGGATGTAAACCCAACAACATGACAGTGCATTACTGAGATTGCAGGCTTGTAAAACCTATGAGGATTCTGACTTGACTTTGCTGCAACTCACTTACCAGTGTATCAGGAAGGAAGGTCCTTCCACATGTTCCACAAGGCATCAAGTCATTGTCACTACTATCTGTAAGTGGAATTATTGAATTGGAAAAACATGAATACAAAAAACACATGCAATCTTGCATACAGTGTATGTAGATCTAACGTAAGAGCTCACGCTGGCTAAAAGATTTGAAAAACTTGTGCAGAAGCCATTATGGTCCCATGATTGGGCCAACTCCCCCTACCCCCCCCCTCCCCCTCCTTCTCCTCCTCTCCTTCTCCTTCTTCTTCTCCTCCTCCTCCTCCTCCTCATCATCATCATTGTAGAAATCACCACTACTTCACCATACAAGACCACGTGAACTAAATCGAAAAACTGATGCCGCCGAAACAATGGACAACTATACTTGTAAATCATATTTGCAATTGTGTTCACGTTCGTCTCTAGACTATTGACACAGCGTGACACAAATCCCAATACGTGGGACCGTTACTAGGTTATTCCAAATTTTCAGTGAACATGTTATACTAATTACTGGCCATTAAAGGATATAAACACGCTCAATTAAAATCATTGTTACTTCAGTCATATCCAATAGTTTACCTCCATACTCCGGAACATCATCCATCTTGAGACAAACTGGTAACAATACAATAAAAACGTAAACATCGGCTTTCACGACCCCCGAAAAGAAAAATTTGTTGATTATAGCAACAGGGTATCTCGGTCAAGAGAGGGCGTAAACAAAATAAAAGCCATTCTAGCAGCAATGGCACAGAAAATAATATCATATTTCTGTGAGCAATGACCGAGTACAGTGTCGTGATCGTTACTTCTTTTTCTACTTCTTCTTCATTTTCTCCATCTATAATGAAAAGAAATTATGATGAAGTCAAATTTTAATAAACGAATTTTTATATTCCTATCCCCAGCTCACCACCTTCTTCCATGGCCATACGCAGCGGGGGGCAGGGGGGGGGGCAGTTCCCCCCCCCCCCGAAATTTTGAAAACTTACATTTTTTTTTTTATTGAAATTTTTTCTCAAAATCCACGAAAAGTGTGCACCAAATCCCTCAATTTCACTTTTAAAAATGCCAAAGCGCCCTCATGACTAGCTCGGTCGCTTCACTCCCTTGCTTTCGAGCTTCTTCAAAAAATTTTACACATCTTGCTCCCCCCCCCCCCCAGGAAAAAATTTCTGCATACGGCCCTGCCTTCTTCAAAACCCATGAAGGCTATCTCTCCATCCCAGTCCGGGACCTGCTACACCCTGTCACCCGTTTAACCAGAAGATCTCACAATAAATCATATATTGAAATTGGCTCCAGTAAAGATTCATTTAAATACTCATTTATTCCCAAAACACTGACAGACTGGAATGCACTACCTGAAAATATAGTGAATTAATCAGTGACGGATTTAGGGCAGGGGGCATCCGGCCGATGTCTGCCCTTTTCCTTTGACCAAAATTATTATTTTGCTTGGTTTTTTTTGAAAATTTTCTGAGATTGCCTCTTTTCTAAAATCCTGAATCCACCTGTGATATCAATAATGATAAATGATTGGGTTACTCAAGGAAGTAATACATGCTGCTCTTTCTGTAAGAATTGCAATTATTATTACCCGACATTTTCAGGTATTCATTTAAATCTTGGTCGAGACGGGCCCTGCCGGAGACAGGCAAAATGCCTCTTAAGGAGGGGTGGATCCTAGATTTGTGAAATGACGGAGACATGGACGTCAATCGGGGAGGGATAGGGGACACGTCCCCTCCCTCAACCACACACACACATATTTTTAGGGGTGGGGCACAATACGATATTCCCATCAAATTTGGGGGGGGGGGAAGACACCTGAAAAGGCCAATAGAAAATACCCCAAAATTTTAGAAAAAGAGATACCTAAAAAAAATATTTTAAAAAGTGTCGCCAAGTGTCGATCCCCAACACAGGCTGAAGACTTTTTTTTTCTTTGCTCGTCAGCACAGTTTTGGACAGTGTCCCCCCCCCCCCCCCAGCAAATTATGAAATGGACTGACACCCATAGAAGGAGGGAAGGTCATTACGTATTATTTTTCAGTGTCTCTTACCGTCCTTCTGTATTTTCTGACAAGCAAAAAAAACAAAACGAAAAACAAAACACGTAACAAAAACAAAAACAATATTTTTTTTAAATAGAGACCCGACCATGTGTTCTGCTTTTCACTGATATATAATGTAATTTCCATGTAAAAATTAGTTTATCCAAAACAATTTTACAAATACACATTTAAAGGAAGACTTCCCGCCAACAAACCTCCATATCTCGAAGATAATACGCCGTGGTGAGGGCTTAATAATATATTCCTGATGATTATTAGAGGAAAGAATCGCAAGGTTTCATTACTTTGGGGACATGATTTATACCCCCCTCAAAATATCCCATTCATAGATCTTCGTCATACGCGAGTTACTGTGCCGAGGACCTATGAATTATGCATGCATGTGATGTGATGGAGGATCAAGTTTCTTCAATCGGACTCGCAAAGAAGTCGAAGCAAAAAAGTATGGCCCAGAGTCAGGGGCGTACTGTGACGAGTAGTGGGTGGGGGGGGGGGATGAGAAAATCAGAGAAAGGGGGGTTTTGGTTGTCAAAGTGCCATACGGATTGAGAAAGAACACGTGATTATCAGAAGTTAACTGAAAATTATCCAAGAAGGAAGTTATGAGGGAATGAGAACTTTGGGTTTTTTTTAAATACTGATATCTGCTGGTCATCACAAATAAATCTACGCTCCACAGTACCCATTTGACATCCCACATTTGAGTATTCCAGTCATGCGCCATATGGCCCGGCACATGCGAAAGCAGTCCCTGGTATACCCTTCTAACGCCTGCGTACGTAGTGCACCTTTCGTCAGGTATAGGCGCACTGCTGTGGCTCGAATACAAACAAAAGGAATATAAACTTATAAGATGGAAAAGTCAAGGAATAATGAGAACTTAAACATCATATAAAATCATCTTTTAAACTAAAACCCAATATTCATTCAAAAATACATATCTCAATTTTGTCCGCAGTTATCCTCTCCGATCCGTATACTTACCAGCCTTGATGTACAAAAAGAACTCACTAAAATGGGGAAGAGAGCAGTAAAAAGGGAGAAAAACTTTACTTTCTTCAAATCAGCGCCGGACTGGCAACAAAATGGAGATGTAAACATGGTAAAGGTAATAACTCTCTATGCGATGCCGATCTACATTACTAAAGAGAAAAAAAAGTACATTCAGAGGGGATGCACTCCCCCTCCTATCCCCATGTACCCCCTTCGACTACGCCATGAAAGTGAGTCATGATCGAAGCTAAGAGCACATTCACTTGATTAAACAGGACCTGACGACATGTTTTATTCCACTTCGTCTAACACTCCTAATGTTCAGCTTTAAGCTCTCCCAGACGCTACTGAGATGGAAATATGCCCTGCCTCCGAAAATGGAAGCATTTAGGCGCAAATATAGATCGAATCAAATTTGCGTGGATATTTCTGTACGCATTTTGTTCAGGGAAGAGCTAGTGAATGAATTTTATTTCCTGTCTTTTCTCCCTTCAGGTATGGTCTTCCGATTGCGATGCCGAGGGTCCTGCATCAAAAACTTTCATGTTTAAAAAGCGCAAAGACTATCTTCTGCGTTGTGGAAATTGTGTTTAGTTTTTTCTTGGGGTTTACGCTTTATCATTTTCTCTTTTTTAATCATTGCCATCACCCTTGCATTTCGTTATTTTCAAAGTATTGGTAGGAGATTGGTTTTAGCGCCAACTACAGATACACGGTAAGAGTTTTCAAAATGTATGAACACAGTAGAGAAAACGTCAGAAGCACGTCGAAAAAAAAATTCCGAATATGATTCTAAGTAAGTAAGCTCATTATTATGGATGGTGGCATAGCGCGTAATCCCTCTTTTAGTTTTGATTCTACAGTATAATGGTTTTTGTTCCTTATCAAACGTTAGTACTGATTTTCCCCTTATCTACGAGAACACTTTTGTTATTTAAAGGACTTGCTTTTCCATTTCGTAGCAAATTAGAAACGATTCAACTATTTCCGCAAGCATGCAAAAATGCAAAATTATAACTTCAAACAACTTTAAACAAGAAATGTTACAGTACAAGAAGAATGTATGATGGTAAAAGGAGGAAAAATGGTGAGAAAAATGATGACATGACACTGAACATGGCGTATCAGATAACGATGAAGAAAGGAAGTAAATGAGTGATTAATGAAGGATTGGGCACGCGCCGTAGAAGCAAAACCAGTCAGTAGTTAAGAGTAACACGATATGGATATTAATACACAATCTTATATCTGTGAAAAAATTTGCCCATCCTCATTATAGATCATTTTAATCAGTAGAGAGTCAGCTTACCATCATTAAAGTGTACCAACCACCTGAAAAAGTAATTTGTGTACTATGTACTAGTATGTCTGAAATACCCCCCCCCCCCCATACCACTTACTATTCCATTTCTTCTATACTCACTTCTCCTCGCTTTTCTTCTTTTTACATAGCGCTTAAAGACTTAATAAATTTTGCATTATATAAAAACTGAGTAATATTATCATCATTACTTTTAAAAAATGAACAAACAGATAAATAAATAAATGAATAAAGCAAGTAAATAGATACTCGACATTTTGTGGAATAATGGTAAATGATTCCGGGATGGGGGCAAAGCATCTCAAGGTACGATGATCCATGGCAAGGAAACAGCTTTCAGAGCTAGAGTCTTTGTTTAACCCATTCGTGACAGAGGTCCACATTTTGTGGTTTGGCCTAATATCTTTTGATGCAATTCCCTAAAAATCATACCAAATACATGAGCAGAAAGAGCAAAAAATTCTACACAAACTGTGCCCATTTTGGTTGCGTCAATATTCGTTGTGTGATGCTGAAAATTTTTTATAGGAAAATAAGCATTAAAATCCTTAAATTGGCAATGTGATAGAAAGTTTAAAATCACTGTTTTCCCCTGCAAATTGGCAACTTTTTGAGTTCTCATCATAATTTCTGTCAATTTATATTCATTTCAGATACATGACGTTTTTAAAGAAAAAATGTAGCAATAAAATAAAAATGTTGGTGTTGCCAATTTGAAGAAGAAAAGCTGATCAAATTAGGCTGTAAATAATTCCTGTCACGAATGGGTTAAAAGTGTGTAGTAAAAAGAGCATTATTTTTTAAGAGCAATCTGATAATATTACTGACTTATTAATATCTCTGACGGTATTTTTCAGGAGGGGCAAAGTACTTTTCTTACTCTCTTTTTTTAAAAAGGTGAACGTATTCACTCTGTTAGGGGTGAATTTCAGAAGAGAGTGCATTTAGAGTGAATTAAAAGTGAATTAAGAGTAAAAAAATTATGATATTCACTTTTCAAAGGGTGACCTCAGTGATCACTCACGGATTTTGAGTGATCACTGAGGTCACCCCTAAAAGAGTGAATAAAGAGTGAATATCACATTTTTTAACTCTTAATTCACTATAAATGCACTCTCTTCTGAAATTTACCCCTAACAGAGTGAATGCGTTAACTATTTTTTTTTTAAAGAGAGTACCCCCCCCCCCCCTTTAACATGTTTAAATACGCTAGTAAAGAGGTGGCAGGGTAGCCTGGGGGTATGTCCCCTCGGCTATTGACTCTACAGGGTCTCGGATGAGGGACCATTGTATAGTGGAGGAGGGGGAGGAGGAGGAGGAGGAGGAGGAGAAGGAGGAGGAGGAGGGAGAGTATCTGAGATATAAAGCCCCCGTGCTGAGTCATACCGAGACACTTAACTCCAGTTGGGGTGCTAGCCAGGCACCCGACACCACTTCCAATCAAGATAATTAGCATCCTTAACTAAGCTCTGACCTTCGGAGGAGGAGCATCTTCTATGAGAAGGACAATGATGAGGCTACACCAAGGAAGAGGAAGATGATGGGTTGCCCATGGTTACCAATGAGGTAATTACCATAGATGTTTTCTCTATGTTCATGATGTACGTGTCTTTGGTTAGCCAGTATTGGGGAGGGACAGGTGCGTGCCTAATTTACACCTTGCTATTGTGTACACGTGTATTTAATAAAAGTTTAAAGGGGATGGCCCTTGATCAGATTAGAAAAGTATGACGATTATACGTCAGGTGAGGGTGGGTAGCTCCGTGGATGAGGCTAAACTGGAGAATGGGAGAAGGAGGTAAAAAGAGAATAGATGAGATCTAAATGCAGAGATGAAGAAGGAGAAGGACTGTGATGATAAGAATGATGACGCCGATGTTGATGTTATGTTTCACTTTCATGATGTGGTATGCATGATGATTGGGACCATGACAATCGCTTTTAATATGTAAAATAACGATGTTGCCAGCAATCACATATAAATATGAAATTCAATCTGAGGCCAGGGTTATATTGCTCCTTCTTTTGAATTAAATGCAACTTCTAGTAGGCCTATATAGATCCTTGTGGCAGTAAAAGTTCATGTCCAACCAACGTCCGTAGGTGAGCTTATATGAAAGAAACTTGGAAGCCGCAGGAATGTTTCAACTGAAAAGACAGTCATAGTCCTAAGGCCAATGTTAGCTTTCTTTTTACCCCCCCCCCCCTTAAACCTCCATTATTTCCCTTAACTCGACGGCACGGCACGCCATAAATCTTAGCGCATTTCGGTTGCTATACCCCTCGATGATTTAATTAACACCTTTTAAGAAATACATCACACTTACCATGCTTACAGTGTCAATGATTAACTTCAAGTTGCAGTGGGGTAGCTGCGCTTCTGGGGTAATTAATATTTGGGTAGGTCGTTTAGCAGTTAAAGGAAATATTGATGAATGACTTTTATCTTATTCATAAATTTATCTTATTACTGTATTGATGAATAATCCAGAAGATATCTCCATTGTGAGATTAAAATGTGACCACTTTATCTTAAAACAGAACATTTTAAAACTATTATCGAATCAATCCGTATACTAAATAGGGCCCCATTTCATAAAACTTGTTATCAGTTCAGTGTGCGTGTGGGTGCGCGGGTGTGTGAGGATATGTGCTTGTGTGTTTTGTTAGTGCTTTTGTGCTGTCACTTCTTTTTTCATGTTTTTTAAAATACTTTTTCATAATTGCTTTTAGTTTAGAGGTGTGTCCTCCAATTATTTATGTTATTACGATGATTGTATATTATGTCATAATTTGTTATCAGTATCATCACTCTTAAAATATTGGGTAAATTTGGTTGGGTAACACACTGTTGGTTAGAATTTTGCCCAAAGCTTTTCAAATCTTGCCCAATTATAGTAAAGACCATTTCACCAATTTGTGTAATAAACATTATGCTCAACTGCTGGGCATATTCCCACCAACACTCCTGGTAACATGGGTGTTGGGCAAAATTATTTCTTACTGTTGGTTATAATTAAATGAAAATTATACTGGGTATATAAGAGCTTGCATTTTAGTGTATCAAATAGATAGGATATGATAGGATAACATAGGCTATATAGGATAGGACAGGATATTCGATAGGTTTATGGTTAAACAGGTGTGAGACAATAATTGCATTTTTTTTTTAATTTCGAAGCTGAGGGCAACAGAATTTGCCCAATGACATCAAATAATATTACCCAACAGTTGGGTAAATTCTGACAGTTGGGCAATAAATGCCCAAATGTTCAATGGACAGCATACAGCCCAACGTTGGTTAAAAAATTGGTCAATGGGTATCGCCTAACGTTGGGTAAAGAAAATTTAACCAATTTGGGGTAATTCAATTAACAAACAGCAGTTGGGCAATAAATGTCCAACTGTTTAATGGACAGCATACGACCCAACGTTGGTTAAGAGTTGGCAAAAAAAAAATTGACCAACCGATTTAAGAGTGATGAATGTCAATTTCTTGTTTCATTATTTTGCTGTTTATTTGAACAATTGGAAATAAATGTGTTTGAACTTGAACTTGAACTTGAACTTGAACAAGTTGTGATAACTGTTATATATGAGCTACTGAAATCCTTGCATCTGATTAGCTGAGAGCAAATTCGTCATAGAAATGTAGCAGTTGTTATTGATAATGAAACGGGGCCCTGAAATGGGATAATATATTAACTGAAATATTCAAATCATTGGATGAAGTGACGAAGAAAAATATGAAGGATTTCTTCTACGAAATAACATTGTATCAGTCTAATCGAAGTTCTTACTTTCGAGATGATCATCCAGAAAGGCATCAACACACTTTAAGCAACGAAAACTTATATCGCCCTAGTTGTGAGCTTATAACAAGACTGGAAAGTGGACGTGATATGCCAATCTCTGGGAGGCTCGGTAACATGCGAAAAGATCATTTTGCCTTCATCATGTTCATGTAGCATGTCTGTCAGTATGAACAAAGAGGAAAATGTTGCTCTCTCTCTCTCCCTCTCTCATGGGTCAATACACATGCAAAATGCGCAACTTTAACCAAAATGTACCAGCTATGCGTCTTGAAGTGAAATATTAATCCTCATATAGACCAATTTCACGTCCGGTTTATGTATTTGGCCCTCTATCGGCGACGCCATTGCTGCGGTGGGCAAGCGCGCTGAACGCGATTGGCTCTGTGTACAAAATGAATGTAAGATATGAGATATGCCCTAATATTATTCCATTTACTTTATTCTAGATCAATAAAATAAAACATGGATACATGGGTACATGAGATAAGACAATGGCCATATCTGACAGATGAAGGTATGATGTATTTTTGTACTTTCGATAGTTTTTCAACTCAGTTTTGTCAGTATAAGTTCGATTGCAGCATAGAAGCCGTAGTAAACGGGAGCCCTCAATCTTACCCTGTTTACAAAGTCATGTTTTCACTCATTAAATTTTACGCCAAAGTACATAGTGATAATGTTTCTTGACTTCAAAGTCCTCTCTGTTGATAATTTTACCCACTGGCGACGGATTCCTTCGCATTGCTCCCTGTGTAGGGAGTACGGCTTCTCACACAAACAGGCTTCATGAGTCAAAAGCGAGTGAATTTCGCACTCAGTTAGCTTCCAATTTTTAAACTTTCTCCAATTCTTGTGGTATTCGAGCACCGCACAGCTGCGACCTGAACTTCCCTGACAATTTCTCATTGCAAATATTGAAAGAAATCTGCATATATTGGTCAAAATAGACAAAAAATCGAACGAATGTACATAACGCGCTATTGACTTGTGTACTATAAAAGTTGAAGCGCCCACCGCAGTATGTCGAACTGTGTCGAACAGTATGCTGCCCTCTTGCGTTGTGAAATTGGTCTATATGTGTGTGCTGAAGGGTACGCCTTCTTTTTCTAAGTAGGCCTATATAGGGTCATATTGATACTTGCTTTTTAACCAGAATGAATGTTCTGTCAAATAATGATCATAAGATATTAAAAACAAAACAAAACAAAAACAAAACTGTGACATTCTGGGCCCCCTACCTGCTGTTTCATAAAACTTGTTATCTGTAACAACTGCCACATTTCTATGACAAATTTGCTCTCAGTCAATCAGATGCAAGGATTTCAGTAGCTTATAACAGTTATTGCAACTTGTTATTGATAACAAGTTTTATAAAACGGGGACCTGATATGGTGTTGGAAGATTAATTCTGAGCTAATGACACGATTCGAACCACCGGTGTAGCACATAATATCCGAATCGTATGTTCTCCGCTTTAAATCAGCGAGCTCCATGTTTAAAGCACAAACACGTTTTTAAGTAGCCCAGGCTTGGATGTCTATCTATGCAAAACAGGAAATGGGGGGAATCTTGGTGGACACTCTAAGCTCTGTCTCTAGATCATCATCTCGCTCTTCATGCAAAACAACCACTTGAAAACTGGGCAGAAGCAGGTTGAATTCGAAGACTTCTTATTGCCGACTCAGTCATTAATTCGACAATGTCCCCTATTTCGAGGAGGAGAGGGTAATACTAGACACAGTTTGCGTGTTGTCTTATCCTTATTAAGCTTCTGAAAGTGTCGAATGGGCAGGCTGATAGATTCTCGGCTCACTGAATATTACATCCTACCACATGTGTATCAAAATACAAAAATAAAGCCTCAAAATACAAAAATAAAGCCTATATATCTTTCTCGACTTCAAACTGAATTTAAACCTATAACACACAAGGGCAGTCATATAAAGTTCAAAGCATCAAGCTGCATACCCTTTCCATTTTAAGATAATTTTTGTTCATTTTCTTTTCCTTTTCGCCCTCTCATTTCTCTCAGTTTTTATTCTTTTACACGAAGGTAGCTCAAATGGTATAGAACACTGGTCTCGTAATCCTGAGACCCGGGTTCGAAACCAAGTCGATGCGCTAGTGCCATTTGGCATGTTTGGTAAGGCATTAATTCTCATACCAGGTCCCCCAAAGAGGACTTAAAGTCGTCGATCCTCTGGTTGCTTACTTACAAGAATGCATGCTTTTTAGTAGGCAGGTAGAATAAACCAATAATCAATATTTTTTTTTTCTTACCATGATCTTCTCTTTCTTCGTACCATTTTATCAAAGAATGTATAGTTCGAATAAAAATAGATCCAAGTTTCTCGTCCCCTCCTCCTTACCTTTTTCAGCCCGCCTCGATTTTCGTTTTTGTTTTATTTGTGTGTGTGTGCATGTGGCATTTTTATCCTAAACGAAAAATATGTCAGTCTGAGTAAAACTAGACAATAATGACAAAAAAACCTTGATATCATCATGCGTTTTTACAAATGTGTTTTATCCCTTATAACTGCTTATATAAATTACAAAATTACAAAATCCTTAATATCATCATGCGTTTTTACAAATGTGTTTTATCCCTTATAACTGCTTATATAAATTACATTTTTGAAAATGGCATTTTTCGTTGAAATTAACCGCATAACATTTTTTTTTTCTGTCTGGAAAAAAATTATGGACGAGAAGCTGGGAATCAGTTTTACTTGACCTGTATGTTAAGGTGTCGACATTCGCAGAAAAAACAACAACAGCAAAAAAAAAAAAAAAATGAAAGTACCTCGCGGTACGTAGACACTGGTACTATAAGGTTTAATAAAGATTGGCATTTGACATTGATATCGGCATACATGTATTATTCTCTTTACATAAAGTTAATACACCGTTAATCTATTTGCCTAATTAGTCTCGTAATCATATACCCAAACGTTTTACGTCAGTATAATGTGAATATAATGGACTAGACGGAACATTAATAGCATTCCAAAGCGTTCGGGAAAAGTTAATTGCATAACGGATTTTTAATTGATGCTCGCTGTAGGTTGATAGCATTTCAGCTCACGACGTGCAAGTTGCCTTGTTTTCTGCCTCCCATAAGTTTGTCTCTCCATCATGTCCATGATCTCTCTTTGTCTGTCTGCCTGTCTGACTCTGTCTTATATCATCCCCCTTGCTCTTTATCTATCCCCCTCTCACTCTCCCCATTCCTCTTTGAAAATTAATTATCTCTCCACCCTCCCCTCCCTCCTCTCCCTCTCCCTCCCCTCTCTATCTCTCTCTTTATGATTTATTATTTCGATTTCTCTCCCTTTTATATATAGCCTTCTCTCTCTCTCTCTTCCCCCCCTCTCTCTCTCTCTCCCTCTCTCTCTCTTTCTCCCTCTCTCTCTCTCTCTCTCTCTCTCTCCTCCCTCTCTCTCTTTCTCCCTCCTCTCTCTCTCTCTCTCTCTCTCTCTCTCTCTCTCTCTCTCTCTCTCCCTCCCCCTCCTCTCTATCTCCTGCCATCCCCACTTGTCCCCATTCAATCTGGTAATTACCAGAGTTTGTTACTACCTTGTTATCGGGTTATTCATTTACTTATATACGCATATTCATAGAATTATTTATTCACATCCATTTTTCATTTATTCATATTTCATTTTTTTCACATTTTATATTAATTTGTTTATTAATATTTTGTGCATTCGTCTTCTTACCTGTCTATTTATCACCATATTCCATGATATTCCTTTAATTTCATTCCATTACTTTAAAATAAAAAGCCAGGGCAAAATTGGCAAAGACTATATATCATCATCTGTGAGCGGTATACATACAAGTGTTTTAAAGCGGCGTGATTAAAGAGATGTATTTTTAAAGGAGAATGCAACCCAAGCATCAGTGTGCTTTTAGTGAATAAAGATGACCAAGAAGAGTAAACAGTGAAAGTTTGAGCAAAATCGGACAATCAGTTCAAAAGTTATGAATTTTGAAAGTTTCAGTAAATCCCTATTATGAGGATCCTTGAGTTGGCAACTTTGCCAGCATCTGTAATGTCATTGTGGACAACTCTCCATTCATTTTGTACATAATTTTAAAAAAAATTGATTTATATGAAATTTCTGGTCAGAAATCAACATAATTCTTCCCAATATGCTTGCAGAATTGATATAGCCATGTCATACTCCAACAATAAATCAAAAGAATTTTTATTTTTCTTGAAAATAAAGAAAATGTTGAATTCTGTGTACAAAATGAATGGAGAGTTGTCCACGATGACATCACAGATGATGGCAAAGTTGCCAATTTAAGGATCCTATAATAAGGATTAACTTAAACTTTCAAAGTTCATAACTCTTGAACAGAATGTCCGATTTTGCTCAAATTTTCACTGTTTACTCTTCTTGTTCTTCTTCATTCACTGGAAGTACACTGATGTCAAGGTTGCATTCTCCTTTAAGAATCTCTATGGCCGTGATTTAGTGATTACTTCTCCAATTGGACCCAGTGTCCATTCCAAACCATCATACAAGTCATGTAGGCCTATGGTGCACCTTCTGTGGGGCGGTGTCGAACTGTCTCCTTGCCACTTCATTTATATATATTTTTTTCTTCTTACGCTTGTACCACGTTGGTTTCTGTGCCTCTCGTTTCTTCTTTGATTTGATTTGATTTGAAATGGTTTATTAAGATAAAAATCAATCGCGACTCAAAAGCCGAATTACAGATTTTGTACAATTTTAAAAAAAACACGGAATCAATAACTGAAACAATGAACCAAACTAAAGCAGTATACATGAATTATGGGTTTTGACATTATAAAACATCATTAGAATTTGATAACAAAAGCAACTGTGATCATTACTATTACTATAATCATGTTTATCATTATTTTCATTAATTCGTTATCATCAATATCATTATCATAGCAATACATTCTATTGTCATGAAACCAATTATTACTATTATCACAATGATCATCATCACCATTACAATTACTATTATGATTATTATTATGATTATTATTATTTCTATATACATAATACTGACGAGTTTACTTAAGCTATTGCACTTAGAATAAAGAAACATAATTTAAAAAATGAACGCTGTAAAAGATATTGCAGTGGAATAATCATCACTACTAATCATTGCTATTAATATTGACATTATTATTATTACAATTTTTATTTTCATCGATTCATTATCATCTATATCATTATTATATAGCAATACATTCAATTATCATTAACACTATTATTATTGTCATTATTATCATCATTATTATTACTATTGAAATTATTTACATAATTATTGTAAGAATAAGTTCACTGTTTGTCAGAAGAGCCCCTTTAAAGTTATTTCCCCCTTACTACTGGCTATTTGTTTCTGTTGTTTTCTTTTGCAATATTTCCAGAAGACAAGAAAAAGAAAAGTTTCGCGTACTTTGGATTCTTGATAGCTCATTGTAGAGTAAGGGGTCACTCCCCTGTGTATTTTCGGGGCAGAAAAATCCGATTTAATTCCAATCTGCACTTAAGACATGTCGTTTGTATAATTGACCCCCTGTATTGGTTTACCCTTCATTTCAGTGTGTATAGAATGACTGAGATTTAACCCATTTTCCACCCCTTTTTTTCAGAGAAAAGTGAAAAGTTTTGGCTCTTTTTTTTTGAGAGCAAACAATTAAGCAATGTCCGATTCTGGGTTGGCTCTCCTGGGAATGCATTCAACACGCGCTGTTCAGTATTGATGTCGTTTTAAACGTCTTGATTTGAGGGGCGGGGTACTTGACATATATCTTTGTTTATACAAGATCTTTTCGCTTTGTTCGAATCAGGGTTTCTGATAATGAGGTTGGTATCTTTTTTCCAACTTTTAGTTTTGCCAGCCGCGATTGGCCGGCTCTTGCCGAGTACAGATCTATCACTCCTAGTCCTAAACTTCCGCATGGCTTCTGGAAAATAGAGAATTTGCTATCTCCTTCCCTCACTTCTTTCACCCCTCTTATTCTACTTTTTAGGAGGTAAGCTCTTGATTTTTCTAACTTCTGTCTTCACATTCTCTCCGTCTTAGCCCCCCCCCCCCCCGCAGTAGGTCCACAATTTCGTCTCGTTTTATAAAACTTGTTATCAATAACAACTTGCAATAACTGTTATAAGCTACTGAAATCATTGCATCTAATTGGCTGAGAGCAAATTTGTCATGTGGCAGTTGTTACTGATAACAAGTTTTATGAAACGGATCCCAGATCTTGGGCCTATACACTGGTGGGTCGATGAGGGCATCCATAGGCCACTCTAGACCAAGAATAAAACCTTCAAAGCAGAACCTACATGTGACTGCCTTCCCAAATGGAGAAACTTCTCCGTTAATGATGTCTGGATGCCCAATACCTGCACTCATATCCGCCCCTTTAAAAAAAAAATCTTTCTGTCTCGCCTATTCCATTCTCCATCACATCACCCATGACTTTGAACCATGCAGGACCCGTGCACGCATCCAAGCACTCCTCCTCTCCCCATCACAATGCACACTTACCCATTCACACTTCCCCCATCCATCCACCATCGCTCCTCGCTTTATACAAACACCCATAGGCCAGTCAAAGCACACAGAATCCGCCACCAATACCGGCTTTCACTCCATGCTTTTGTCATCGAATCCCATCTTATGGGGACAAATTTGTTGACGAAAGACCCTCCCCGGGCGCCCCATCCCCTTTGGCGGTGAGCATGATCTCCGATTAGCGCTCGCGTATTTTCGGCATAAGATCACGAACCGTCTACATTTCTTTATTTTTTTCCATCTCTTGCTTCATTCTTTATTGTTGTGTTTTTCTGTCTATCAATCGCACAATAAGAATGTCTCACTTTTCCTCTCGGCTTCTCACCTCCAATGTCTAAATATTGGTTAAAGTGCACTCTCTAACAATGCACAGCTAAAACATACAGCGGGGGAAAAACATACAGCGAGGGGAAAATTTTCAGGCTAAAATCCGAAAACTATCACACTCGCTAAACGTGTACATCTATAGAGTGGTATCCATATAGTGTGGAGTCCATGGGAGCGCACACTCTAAAAGCTAAAATGTTGAATTAAAAGGGTGAAGGAATGACTACATTTTCAAAATGTTAGATTAACACTTTGAACATGCTGGATTCAACAGCCTTTAGCTGATATTATTCAGATATTCAGAAAAGGAAATAGTAGAAACAGTTGAAAATGGAAGAACTTGTTGAAACATCTTTGGTAGTAATTTCTTTGGAGCTTAGTTTTTTCACCTTCCACTGTTCCCTTCCGGAAGTTATTTGGGATAATCAGTGTAAGGATGCAGAACTGTGAATACTACGTTAGATTCGCATATTTCTATGCCGTTTGGATAAAAAAGGTCCTTGAAAATAAGGAAACACTTTCCCATCATCTGATCATTGTTTCATCGATGTGCTTTCCCCCCCCCCCCCCGCCCTCGTATTGACGTGTGTATTTACCTTCCACTGTCTTATTCTATTCTGTTTTATTTTGTTGTCTTGTTTTCTTCTTCTTCTTCTTCTTCTTTTTAAATCTGCATTTATTTTTTCATTTTTTGCAGATTTGTAACATTTCTTTTTTGCAAAGGTGATCTGTGTTTAACGAGCTGTGCTTTGATACAGACCACCTCTTTCCCACATTTTCAATGTCTTGTTCATGAATTTTATTCTGTTGTTGATGAATTTATTGATAGTGTTCATGAATGTGTTGTATTGTTTTTAGTTTAGGGGAAAGAAATAAATGAACTTGAAGTTGAACTTGAACTTGACTTATCAGCTCTTATTATCATTATCCGCCGAAACCTTTCTTTCATTGATTTACCTGGGCCTGTATCCTCACTGACGACAGAATTAAAATCAGAGACCCACCAACGGGTCTGAAGAAACGAATGAAAGAAATTTTTGAAGTCAAGATGTATGCGGTATGATAAAACATGGTGACCTTTTTAGAACTGGAAGATGAAAGACACAAGTACAGAATGAATTATTGAATATATGAAATAGTTCAATTTGAAGAGCTGACCCACCATACGAATTGTAATTCCGTTTTTACAGTGCGAATACTGAATGTGATTATACCACTATGCGTTTACATTTTAATCTCATCCAATTCAAAAGCTTTGTGCGGTTAAGAATTAAAGTTAAATTGCCATGACTAATCTCGTGGTATCTCATTATCATTTATTGATCTTCCCTTTCTTCGGGCAGAGAATTGATTTCTGGCTAAGGGAGTTTAATGTAAGTGAAATACTGAATGAATGGATATAAATACGTATGAATGTCTCCTGAGAAATTGGACTTATTTCACTGTGGCATGATTGATCTTTTATAAGGTGTTTTTCACCTCCTATGATAAGTGCATTGGGAATACGTTGAGCGAAAGAAGAATGATGAAAGAAGGACAGTTATACAAATTTAAACATTCCATTGAGAAACTGGGAGGAAAACACACACACGAAGAAAATGTTGAAGGGAAATGAGCATAAAAATAACACCAACTACATGTTGGAAAAGTCAGAGTGACACAAAGAGAAAGCAAGAGAAAGAAGCAAAAGAATAGTCACCAAATAGACAGTAGAAAATGAAGATGAAGACGATATTTAGAATGAAATGAGATTTAAAAAAAAAGAAGAAAAGAATTAGATACGAATGAGAATAGGGAAAATGAAAAGAGCAGTGCAAGATGAAATAGGATGAGAGAATGGAAATAGTTAAATACAGAGAGAGAGAGAGAGAGAGAGAGAGAGAGAGAGAGAGAGAGAATGACGAGAAGAGATAGAAAGACAACAGAGAGAGAGAGAGAGAGAGAGAGAGAGAGAGAGAGAGAGGCAGTAATATTATTCTAAAATTAGTTCTTATTTTGCCATGAGGGACAAAATTATATTAATGGGACGATTTATGGCTGCATGAGCGGCTAAAAGTTTAAAGGTTTCCCAAAGCAAGGAATCTGTACATTACACAGGAGGAGTTATTCCTTTTAGCAACCATGACAACTAACAAATGAATATTTTATCGCAGCTTGATAATCTACTTATATTTCATACACATTAATATCTGTTTAAGAACATTCAAACACTTAAATATGTCCACTGAAACCAGTTAGACATTGTTGTAAAGCACCACAGTATAGGATTTCACTTCTCTTCAATCAAAAAGCATTCTTCAGTAATCAGTCTGAGTAATTAGCGATTCAACTTTTAGGAGAATTTTGTAAAAACAGGACAATAAATAACTTGTACTCGCTAAACATTCTGACAGTATCATACTTATCGGTTTCTTGTGGATTAAAATAAGGAAATTTATCAATCAGCGCAACCTTTTTACAAGTCTCAACGATTCCGTACTAAATTGAATAATCTTTATTGTCACGTGTCGATTAAAAGATTTCCTCCCACAGGCGCGGTTCTAGAGCAAAAATTTAGGGGGGGGGGGGGCCTATTGGTGGCGTGGAGGATTGTAATGTATATTAGAATACTAATATATGAAATAAGAATTGCACTTATGTACCTATATCGTCCCAAATTTTTTTTATTTATTTTGGGTGGGCTTGAGCATTATTATTTTCGGGGGGGGGGGGGGTTGAGCCCCAAGCCCCCGTAGAACCGCGCCCGTCCTTCTCCGGTTTTTGCCTTATGATTCATTTCTTGGGAAGCCAGTAAAACGAAGTGATAATGTGAAAAGTCCTTGCTAGCCTGGAATAGAATATACTCTGTTTATACATATCCTTTTTTTCATTTGATTTCGTATAAAAATCATTTTCAGAATCATCATCTCCATGTAACAAGATCAAAGTTCCGTTTGTTGATTTTAAAATAAAGCGTAATACTGTTCCGTTTGTTGATTTTGAAATAAAGCGTAATACTGTTTCGTTTCTGTTCATCTTCCTTCGTTTCTGAATTCCTTATTAAATAGTCTTGTTTCACCATCCCATCCACGATTTTTTTCAATCTGTGTTACTTTTACCCAAGTAACTGCTACAGCATCAGCTTATTTTGTATGATATTTCCACCGTATACACCTCCATCAATGTATTTGTTAACAAACATTCTGTCTGTCATGATGTCCGTCTCCTCGTCTGTCTGTCTGTTTGTCTGCCAGGCCCTGCCCCTTAATTCCTAACTCCTATAGATCTCTTTATCCCTCTCTCTGTCTTTCCCATGGTTCCCTTTCAATCTCTCTTCCTTGCCCTGGGGAGCGTTTTATCAACATTTGTTGTCTGACAAGTTGTCAGATCTGACATCTTTCCTTGATTTTGATTGGCTGAGAAGTATCGTTACTATGGCAACTGTCGGATAAAACAGACTTTGTCGGATAAAACATCCGACAAGTCCTTTCATGATCTCCTTTTCCTCGTCTCTCTCTCTCTCTCTCTCTCCCCCACCTTGTTTCGTCCCCTACCTCTTTTCTCTCCATCAATCCTCATCAATTTATCTTTTTCTGTCTCTTTTTTTTTTTTAATGTTTCTATTGTTCATCTGTCCGCGGGGGCGTGCGGCCCTCCCCCCCCCCCCATTATCCAAAGACGCCGCTGGGCTGCGTAAGTGAAATCGGCGCCATCTCACACGGCGTCATAAAAAAATATTTGGAAGCGCCGTGGTCTGGTGGTTCTGACTCTCGTCTTTCAATCAGAGAGTCGTGGGTTCGAATCCCAGCCATGGCGTTAATTTCCTTCAGCAGGAAATTCATCCACATCGTGCTGCACTCAACCCAGGTGAGGTGAACGGGTACCTGGCAGGAATTCATTCCTTGAAATGCTTGCGCGCTGTAAAAAGGCTGCCGGGCTAAAGCTGGCAGGGGTAATAATATCCAAGTCCTTTGGAAGCGCATAGAGACGTTATATCATAATGTGATGTGCGCTATACAAGAACTGTATAATTATTATTATCAGCTCAGTGGCACCGCTGCTTTACAAATAAACTTGTTCCCCTCTGCCCACGCCCCCTCCTCCTCCCCCACCGTATTTCCAACTCTGGATCCGCTACTGCCTCTTCATATTTCTCCCCCCCCCCCCCTCTCTCTCTCTCTCTCTCTCTCTCTTTCTTTCTCCCCTTCTCCCCCTCTTTCCTATAGCTTTTCCTTTTCTCTCCCCTTCTTTCTATATGTCTGACGACATCATGTATCCATCCCTTCCAACCTCTTCCCGCCTCTTCATCTAACCCCATCCTGTGCCATAAATGCTTGACCCCTTTACCACCAAAAACTCTTAGTCTGGACTTGAACCCGAGGCTATTTTATCAGACGAGACCCCATGTAGGATTACATCAGAAGGGTGGCCAAAGAAAAATATTGCTTTCACCGGATGTAAGTGTGACCTCCAATGACCTTCTTGCAGGGGGTCCACAACTCAAGAAATGACCAGTGGTGTGGAGCTAAAGGTCAAGTCCAAGCACCTAGAGTCGTGTTCATACCGACATTTTATGTTGCTCTAATCGCCAGTTCTTATCACGCACCTTCACTTCCTTTGGTTCTACTGTTCAACCTGAAGTGATTTCTTGCTGGCCATACCGTGTGTGACTGTCGCGTGATGAGAACTGAATAACATATCGCGTAGACAAGTCAATGAATGACGTCCATAGCAGAGAATTCGAGGTTAATATACCAAATTCGTAATCTCTATCCTAGTCAGATGGCGTTCAATTTACACAGCGAACCTTTACACAGATCAGTTCAAGCGCAGAAAATTGTACGCTGGAGCATATTCCTAATGCTAAGAGCGACGACAATCTCTTTCTCCTTATGACGAATATCTAGTCTTTAATGTGAAAATGGATTCCTTTGAAGTTATGTAATCAGTAATTCTACGAATTCAAGATATAATGAGAGGGAGATATGAATGAATGAATAAATATCTGCCTGAACACGTCCCCGAGCAAGCCCTGTTTTGACTAATCACTTCATATCAAAATGTTGAGCGTGGTAATTAAAGTTGCATGAACGTCACGAAATATATTGGTCAACGATGCAGGAGCTCTGATACAACTAGGACACAAACACGCAATTTTGCAAAATGTCTTATTCATTCCAATTCCATTGACCGAATATACCGGATATTTGCGGTCGTTTATTATGCAAACATTACTGCTAAATTGCCAGAGTAATCATGACAGGGCCTGACCGGAGCGTGTTGGTTCGTTGACCGCCCCCCCCCCTTTCTATCCATGCACACCTTCGCAATTAAAAAAAATGAGATAAATATTTATCATATATTAAATAAACGTTATTAACATATTAATTTTGTCCAGGGAAAATCCTTGATGTTAAAAATCATTAATAACGTTAATGATGTCCACAATTATACGAGGACATAGGGAAGGGAAGGGAAGGAGGCTGAGCCGCAACCCTCGAGAATGTTGAAATTATACCGAGGAGTCATCACACGACTCCTTGATTATCCCTATATTCGGGCAACTGTCATATCATATTCATATTAATTTTACAACATCATGAGTATGGAAACCCAACAATAAAGATAATGATGCACAATTTGAATATAAATTCAGTATGTTAATCTGTTAGATGGTATAAATAAAGAAATGATCGTTGTGTTGTGGAGGAAATCTAAGAAAGTAATGCCTGTAATTCAGGTTCCCAAACATTGATATCACAGTACCATTTAATAATAATTTTTAAAAAGGCGTAATACAAAACCACAGCATGGAACGGGACAATAATAAGATAAACACAAGCACAAGGGTGTACTATTCTTTCGAGTGGAAGATATACTACCGAAGTGTTAATTTCTACCCCGTGATATTGTACAATGTACAGTCAATTGAAAACCCTTTTTAACGTGCCTGTGACCTGCGAAAATCATAATAAGCCCTGCTGAAATGACTGATTTCCATTCGAACCCGAACCCGATAGTATTATACATCTGCATGAGAAATCTAGACTAAGTGTGAAACTTTAATCCTGACTTTTAACACTTGGCATTTCCGATTCAAGCTGAGCACAAATATTTATCGCCCACTTTTGCGGTTGTACTTATTCATTTTTTTTTTATTCCTCAGTTCGAATCATTTTATGAATGTGTTATTTCTGCCAGCTATGATCATGATGATGATCTTGATCTGGTTTATGTTTGACACATTAATTTCATTTTGATCTTTTTGCGCCTTCTCTCTACTTACATCTGTTGCTTTTCTTTTTGTTTTTGATTTTTTTTTCTTTCTCTGACAAGGCTTTCATTGACCGGGCAATATATCTATTAAAGTTGAACGCAGATTATGTGACGGTATAGGTTATAAAGTCTTACCGATAGGAAAACGATATTTTCACTGGGCAGGTAAATGTACCCTATTCCGCATTTAATAAAGCTGGCTTAAAACGAAACCCTCACAACAAACAACAACAGCAACAAAAAACAAAACAAAACAAAACAAATGAAAGAATGGAAAATAAGACAAAAGTGCTGTATATGCTAGAAGGCCTGAAAACATACCAAGGACGTAAATGAGAATAATGGCATAATAATGACATAATGATAGGGCTGATTTCCTGAAAATACATGAACTTCTTAGACAGGTATGGAGAGGAAATGCTGATAGAAAATGATTATGATTGTTTAGCATGCAGAAAAGGAATAACTTGTGATGTTTCTAGGGTGCGGACCCCGTTTCGGTGATTCGGTTAGTCCACTGTATGTTTTGATTATATTTGTGAAAAACTGCATTCTCAAATTTAATATATTTTTTTTCATATGAAGTTACAACTTGGAACAATATATGAAAGTTTTTATACTGGTAATAAAAATTTCCAATAGATTCCTTGACCACAGTTAAGTCGATAAGATCTGCAATATGACCATCTTGATCACCAAAACCTAACTTCAAAATGAGCAAAATCATCATTTATCATTATGCAAACCACATGAAGCTCTGCCGAAGTCATGGCCGTATATAGGGAATAATATCATACACGCCGCACGTTTATCAGTCAAAAAGTCACCTGCACTTTTTTTTTTCTAAGACCACGACTTAAAAACATGGTTTCCTACAATAGTAGGGATAAATCTCTCCTGCATTTTTTGGCTCTTCTTCCATTTTATCCATTTTTTTTGCGACACAATTTTGTTTTCATAAATAACAATGGAATTATGCGTGTTTGTTCCGCGAGGCAAAACCCCCCGCCACAATGGAGTGCCGGGTAATGAGGCATGCACGCATTATTATCCAATTGGGGTGATTGTGCTGTCAGAAAGACTTGTCTGATTCGGTTAGGAAGAAACATTCGTCTTCTGAAGAAAGGGGAAAAAGAGCTGTGATGGGCTATTTCCTAAATGAAGTCAATATGTGAATCCATTCTTTCCTTTCTACTTCTGTCGGTGTTTGCTCGTCAAGTTTTTTTTTATTTATTTTTTTATAGGATGTTGATCATGGGAAAGATCAAACGATTATATTAATTTGTGTTAGCGTAAGAAAACAAAAGGAAACTGGAGGAGGAATGTCTGTGGGGAAATAACCTCAGCTCAGAATATGAAAATACGATGAATGGCATTCGCGTAACGGCAAAATGCGCATAGATACACTATTCAGGTAGGCATATAATGAACAAGAAGGAGAATGAGGAGAGGCAGAAGAAGATGAAGAAGAAGAAGAGGAAATAAGAAAGGGTGGTTGTGGAGGAGGGGAGGAGAAGGAGAAGGAAGGATAATGGTGGTAGCCATGCACTACGTGAAGTTCGGCGTTGTCATTGACGTGATTGATAAGCAAGGGATTTTACATGAGGTTCTTTTTTTGTTTATTTGTTTTTGTTTGTTCATCACAAAACAGTAAAGTTAATATAAAATTGTAGTATCATTCATTTTCAATAGTTCCGTATCAAATTGGGTTAAAGCCCCCTCCACAACAAGTAATTTTGGCGATTACATGATGATAATAACGATAATGTGCTTATGAATTGTACAGTATTCCGAAACTATTTCATAAAAAATATTTCATTTATAATAAAAAATTATTCGCATTCCAGAAAATAGCACGAATATGGCTCGTGCACTATTTTCACACTCTCTGCGTGCTTTGATTCTTGAAGAGTGGTACTCAACTCTGAAATCCTCTGCAGATTTTTCCACTTATCCAACAAATTTCATATTTTCATTTCAGTTTCGAGTTGATCCGGTAAATATTTAGTCACAGCAGGCTTAGCAGTGGGGTAGCTGTTTGGCTTATTGAGGAAACCCTGCACCATGCACACTCGGGAGGCATTGGCGGTATAGGTTGTAAACAGATTAACATGATCTAAGAAAAAAATCATATCTTGTACAGGAAGGCCTATGCCACAATTAGTTTCAAAGTGGACCCATGGTTTTTCGATCTTGCAGCAGAATATTCACGAAGGGGGGGGGATACAAACGCCTGTAAACTTTTTTTTCTCCTTTCCATCACCTGCAATCCATTTTTGCATGTGGACGTATACTCATTGTTACTCATTGCTACACCCCCAACACTCCTCATCGACCCCTCCTTCCACCATCACAGCCACTGCCACCACCACTACTATGCTGTAGGCTGCTGTGACTACTAGTAGACCTACTTCTGCTGTTGCTGCTGCTGCTGCTGCTGCTACTACTACTATTACTACTACTACTTCTACTACTACCACTACTACCACCACCACTACTGCTACTACTACTACTACTACTACTACTACTACTACTACTACTACTACTACTACTACTACTACTACTGCTACTACTACTACTGCTACTACTGCTACTACTACTACTGCTACTACTGCTACTACTACTACTACTACTACTGCTACTACTACTACTACTACTACTACTACTGCTACTACTACTACTACTACGTCTACTACTGCTACTACTACTACTACTGCTACTACTACTACTACTGCTACTACTACTACTACTGCTACTACTACTACTACTACTACTACTACTACTACTACTATCTGTACTTCATTTAAGACTATGTCTGATTTCACTGAACAATATTAACGTGCAGCTCTGTACTAAAAGTAACAATGTATCTAGTTCTTTGTGTCCTCATTGAAACATGATGCTGACCTAATATGAATGAAGTTAATGCACAGGAGCTTTAAGACTTACCGCAAAATGTAACTACATCGTAAACTATTGTGCTAGATGTCCTTGTCCCAACCATTAATACAATGCGCAAATATGAATAAGGAGCTCGGAATATTAGAAGAGAATATGAATGACGGTGGTCGTGGTAAGGGATCATAGATTAGAAGGGGGCTAGAGAGGGACGGAGGGAGGGAGAGTGGGAAGAGGAGGGAGGGAGAGAGAGAGAGAGAGAGAGAGAGAGAGAGAGAGAGAGAGAGAGAGAGAGAGCAGTTTGATTAAAGGAAGAAGGAACTAAAGTGAAGAAATGAATGACTAAAAATGAAACATTCTCCAACATCAGGGATAGGATGAAATAAATTTAATCTGAAAGTCTTTGCAAAGTGCTAAAATATCATTCCTTTTATTGGTACAAAAGATTATTAAGAATGAAGAAATTAAAACTCATTGCATCAATATTTCCTAATGATCCTCAAAACAAGAATAGCCTGCTGTGAAAGAGGTTTCTGAGCTGCAGCACCTTTTATATGGAATAATCTACCAGTGGTGTGGAGAAGTACAACATCCATAGAAACCTTTATATCCAAGCTGAAAATTTCTTTTAACAATACTTGGCACAAGCATACCTGCACACTTATTTCTCTTCTGTTTCTCCTTGTAAGCCTCGGAAAACATTACCGTAAGATAGGCAACTCCCTACAAATGCCTATTATCATTATCGTCTTCTTCTTCTTCTTCTTCTTCTTCTTCTGTTATTATTATTATTATTATCATCATCATTTATAAGTAATTAATATGAAACATTTCCATTTTGTTTGATGTGACATTGAATAAAAAAAATAATAAAGAGGAGAAAGTGAAAGGATTAAGAAAGATGACAAGACAAAACTAAAATGCTCAGCCATCATACTCTCACATGTAAAGCAGTTGGATATCTTTTCCTGTCCATTTAGCCAAGAGGCAATATTGTGCTGAGAAATTGCAGGATTTTGATTAAGAAAATAAATTCAGAATCAATCGTATTTGGATAGCGTGCCTGGCAAAATTGATTCATGCCCGAAGTACACTGCAACTAATTAAAGGAGGTCATACATATTCATTAGAGAGGAGCTCAGATAAGTCGTGCGCAGGCTATCGAAAAATCTCGCGGTCGCCATTGGTTGTTTGTTAGTAAAAGTGAATTATGAATATTCATATCATGCTCAAGCACCAAGCAAGCAAAGTACACAAAATACTCCATACACGTGAAGTGTGTACACACTGCACCCAGTAATGGTCTGTCAGTAATCAACTAGGGAGAGAGAGCTCGGAGGAGGGAACTTGAAAATCAAATGGTAGCATTTTCTCTGCCTGCACCGGTCGTCTGCTGATCTCTCCACTGTGTACTGTGTACACATTATTTTCTACCAAATCTGGATTCATTACTTTTGTACTGTCAGGTGGAATACTACATAGTGTACTTTTCTTTGCAGATCTGAGCAGGAGCTTTTCAATTAACAGTGTGCAAAGATTTGGGGTAAGCCACTGGAAATCGCATGACAAAAGAGTCTTTTGTAGGGAGAGTGGAGCGTAAAAACGTGTGTTGTTAGAGGGTCCTTGGAAATGAGTCTTCATGCCAATACAATTTTGTGGCAACTTTTGTTTTGAGTAACAGTTGAATTAACTTCTAACATTACAGGCTTTGTTTGGATCTGGTGCCGTTAACTGATTCACGGGTAAGTTTAATAGTTTGTAATCCTTCCGGCTAGGCTCATTGTATGCCTAATAGACTCCTTTAATTGTTAAAGAAAAGTCATTTATTTCGGTAACCCATGGCATTGTCGATGAAGGGGTTGACATTGAACGAGTTGGGATATATTCACGGGGTGCTGACTGTTCTCGACGGGTGCGTTGAGGCGTACCTCTCTTACAGTTTCCGTTCGATTGATTTTTGCCGTATTCATCGTATTTCGTGAGTCTCGGTAAAATTTCGGACCAATTTTAAAATCGTCAATATTTCAAACAAAAGAAGAGAACTCACATGTTTTAATTGATACAATAGTCCATAGATTATGAAGAAAAAGTTTTTACTTACAAATCCTTCACAAGAAATTTCTGAGCATCAAATTTGGCCTTTTGCTAACTCATTTATATTTTTATTACTGTTGCAATTTTTTTTTTTACATTACCCCTTGTCATTTTGGTAGTTAATAAGCTCATGAATTTCGTCAACCAACACCTCCATGATATCAGCAAGTCTAGAACTATTATTGTCACTACCTATGCCATCACCATCATCACCACCACTACAACCACCTCCTCCACTACCTCCAACCACCACCATCACTACCACCACCACCACCATCACCACTTTATACTACCACCAACAACACTTACCACCACCACCCCATTTGACCACCACCACCTCCTCCACCACCACCACCACACCACTACCACCACTATCACCACCACCACCACCACCACCACCACCACCACTTCCACCACCACCTCCTCCACCACCACCACCACCCCCACTCCACCATCTCCACCACCACCACCACCACCACCACCACTTCCACCACCACCACTACCACCACCTCCACCTCCACCACCTCCACCACCTCCACCTCCACCACCACCACTACTACCACCTCACCTCCACCATCTCCACCACCACCACCACCTCCACCACCACCACTACCACCTCCACCTCCTCCACCACCTCCACCACAATCATCACCATCACCACTATCATCACCACTACCTCCATCATTACCACCCTAACCTCTACCTCAAACTACCTCCTCCATTATCTTCATCATTCTTGTCTTAGCAAACATTCATATGTGGTTGCCTCTTTGAGGAATTTACGTCTTGGGACTAAAATAATTCATCTTGGACAAATTCTTATTTATCCAGACATCCTTGATATTCAGATTTGTGATGTCTTTACTGTCTTGCAGATATCCATAAAAATTTTGTGGAACTTTTTGATATTTGGAACAAAGTAATGGAAGAACATTTCAAAATGTAGAAATCCATAGAAATAATAGATATAGCTTCCTTTCCCTTTCACCATCACCACTATCATCACCACTACCTCCATCATTACCACCCTAACCTCCACCTCAAACTACCTCCTCCATTATCTTCATCTTCCTCTTTGGGGAATTTACGTCATGGGACTAAAATAATTCATCTTGGACAAATTCTTATTTATCCAGACATCCTTGATATTCAGATTTGTGATGTCTTTACTGTCTTGCTGATATCCATAGAAATTTTGTGGAACTTTTTGATATTTGGAAGAACATTTCAAAATGTAGAAATCCATAGAAATAATAGATATAGCTTCCTTTCCCTTACAAATGAAGAAAATAATGGCAATTATATATTTCCCATCCATGTACTGTCAATATGATAAAGTGTATGTCATTTAAAACTAATACCATATTGCAGTGCATAGTTCCATTGTGCAATCATGACCATTTGAAAAACTGAAAGTTCACAGGCATGCTAGCAATATGAGTTGCTGAGTTTGCTCATAATTCATAAATCCATGCAGCCAAATTCCCTAGATCATTTCCAAATTCAATTTAGGCCTGGGGAGTCCCCAACGAGATGCCCTTACATATGACATTTGTTAAAACAACAACAGCACCAGACACATAGGGTGTCGACTGGGCAGAAGACACAAGAAAACAGTGACGGAGTAAGATGAAAGGTGAAGGAGAGAAGAGGAAAGATGCAGAGGAAGAAAACGTGAGATGAGAGAGAGGGAATGGGGAATGGAATAGAGAGGGGGAAGGAGGTAGGGAGAGAGGGAGGGGAGGGTGAGGAAATACATGTAAGAGAGGGAGGAATGGAGAAAGGATGGAGAAGGGGAGGGAGGTAGGGGGAGAGAGAGGGGAGGGTGAGGAAATAAGTGAGGGAGGAATGGAGAAAGGATGGAGAAGGGGAGGGAGGTAGGGAAAGAGGGAGGGGGAGGGTGAGGAAATACGAGAGGGAGGAAGGGACAAAGGAGCGAGGTGGGTGAGGTAGAAAGGGAGGTAGGGAGAGAGAGAGAGAGAGCAAGAGAGAATGGAAATATAAAGTGAGGAATGGAGAGAAAAAGATAAATGGAGTCGACTCAGTAAAAGCGGGGGGGGGGGGGGGGGGGAGGTGAACAAAATGATTTTTAATGAGTGTTCTTATACTAGTAATTTGAATGTTTTGCTCATTTGATGAGAATATTCCTATTCATATATATATACCAGCTAGACTATTTTCAGTTAGGTGATTTCAAAGCTTGGGCCAAGGTCTTGAATTCTTTTTATTAAGTAATTTACATGTGGACACTCCCCAACTATTTTGAAATGCATTCATTCCTAATTTGGTGTTTGACATATACGTGTATTCACTTTTAACTGTCAAAATTTGTGGTGCTTCAGATATGTTTGTGACACAGGACAATTCTTGTGTGATTGTACCATAAGGCAAGAGTTCTTGATTATTTTTCAAGAGATGATTTTAACATGCAGCCATGCAGTGTACTTGTATGTTTCCTATAGGATGTCACAAATTCATGTACCGTTAATCAAGTCATGTAATAACATATGCATGAAGAGCAAACATGTTTGCATCCATTTCATTGTAATCCCTTCTCTAGAAATTGAGTCCAGTACAACTCGAGGACAGGCATAAATGCGATCTTTTGTTGCTAATAGTTTATTGCTTTCTGTCTATGGCCAAATGAAAAATTGACATGAATACTGCAATTGAATTTTGCCAAATGCTTCCTTTCATGGCCATAAATACAAACACAACTTTATTGTCGTTTGCCGTCAAATCAAGGAGAGGGAATGCTTTATTAAAATTTTGCTTGAAGCATGGTAAGGTTTAAAGGTGCTGTTCAAAGAACATATTTTCATATCTGCATTTGTGTGTAGACTTTGCCTCATTTTTTCTTGTACATTTTTCTTCTAGTATTTGTAGTTTTGAATTACTTGATTTTATATTTTATATTTGTACTTCTTTGTAAAAAATGTATCATTTTTTTATTGTGGTGCAGGGCCCCTTTGAAAGTCATTTTTAACATCTGAAAGGGCTACCCTGTAGAAATAAAATGGAAATAAATAAATAATAAATAGAGAACTTACTTCCCATAGTCAGGGATGTTTGATTAAAGTTAATGGCAAATGACAATGTCTACACATGCCTTGAATTTTCATGTCTTTCATACCACTTCCACACCAAGGTACGGTCGCTGGGTACGGTCGCAGAGACCGTACCCAGCAACCGATCAAACCATGGTATGAAAGCATTTCATCGTACTCAGCGACCAATCGTTTCCGACCAAAAGGATCGGTCGCTGAGTCCGACCTAAGAGGTACTTCAGCAACCGATCATGACCGATGCAAACTTGATTTGAAAGCACATCGTGCTCTGCGACCGATCGAAATGCAATGACCCCCCATACGTGCCCACGCGCTATCTCTACTTCTGCTTCTAGCTAGGTCAGCTATATTGCGACCGATCGCTCAGGGTCTGACCAAATTTTGACGGCAGTGTGAAAGCACGTCCGATCGGTCGCTGGGTACGGTCTCTGCGACCGTATACCCAGCGACGGTACCTTGGTGTGAAAGCGGTATCAGTTTCAAGGACAAAATGTAGCTTGTTTTTTATTCCATAATTTATAATATCCATCTGAATCATCCCCTTGCAAATAATAGTTATTGAACTTGCATAAACTATAGATCTGTAGATTGTTTTGTTTCTTTGACTGTTATCAAAGAAGGTAAATGCATGTAAGTCCTGAAGAAGAAAAATATGGAGGCTATGCTTGCTTCATGGGCAGAGTCACCACAGACCCTTGTATTTTGAGTCCTGCCTTGGAGTACATGTAGAAGAATGAGAAAGGCATCATGCCAGAGGGCTATATTCTGACACCTTGCATCTAGGAGATATATTAAAGAAACAGCCTTAGAAAGAAATCTTTCAAAGAAGACTGAATTTTTTTTCCTCATGTTTTAAGATGCTCCTAATATGAGAATAAACATTATTCTTCAAGAACTCCCATATTACTCTGTTGAGCACAATTTTATTTAATTTTCATTATAACATGCATTTTCCATAAACTCTAGACAGAGGTATCTCAGGCCTGGTATTCAGCTGGTTAATAAGTGTGGGGGGAAATCCTTTTTAATAGCCTGCCCCCTCCCTCCCACCACACCACCCTATCCTATGAGTGAATATCCCCTGTAGTGGGGGTCCTAGGAAATCCAAGGTTCATCAAAAGAGGAAGGACTGAGACATCATTTCAATTTAATTGAAAATGACAAGTTATGCTCAGGTTTGAAATGTGTACTCACCCATGACACTGGGTCTGTAAGCTTATTGATGAAAGGAAATACTTCTTCAGTTTCCATGCATGCTTGAGATTGAATTGTACGTCTGTCTACATTTTTTGACAACAATTCTCACATTTCAAGTATAACTTCTTATACATTGTATCTATATGGGAAAGAAAGCATTTTTTCATTGAAGGTTAGAAGAACAATTCTGAAGTTTGAAGCTAGGCTAAACTGTATTTCATGGAACAGTAGTAGAGTAGAACAAGCTGCTCGTCATTCAGCGCATTCCGTTGGATTCGCACCCTGGGGCGCATCGTGTACCGAGATCTTATCTCCCTGATTGCACGAGCTGGAGGTCCCGTCGTGCAGGCCTCTAATTTGTAAGAGGAAACAAAAATGGGCTCTTTGGTCCGGGGACACAAAGAGGGTCATGCTGCTTGTGTGCACAAGAAGCATTTGTGTTGTTTTCTCTGTGCATGATGCGGCCTAATTCAAAGCGACTGCTCATTATTTAGACCGTCTGAGTGGAACTCATCATGCGTTTGGGCTTCATTAATTTCTTTGAAAGGCTTAGCTTCTCTATTCTGGCTTGTACAAATTTTGTTTATTCTTATGCATAGTTTACCTGCAAATACATGCAGATTGTGGTGAGATATGGGAGTGGAAATGAAATTGTGATAATCTTTTTTTTTTAAATTATATTTTTGTGTTTATTGAGGAATCAATACATCATACAATCTTTACAAACAAATATAAGTAATAGCTTACACACAAAAATCCCCATCAAATTACAATATTTACAGATGATTAAAATGATAAATTGTGATAATCTTTGAAACTGTCTCTCATGATTGTGATCTTGATGAATGTGCCACTAGGATCATTTAGAAGAATTATTCAAAGATTTTCAGATTTGTTTGAATTGTAATAATTAGGGTGGAAATAAAGGTCATGTGGGCCTTTTGTACAGAACATCAGGGGTGGTATTCTGGAAACATTCTTATCTCAAATATGATCTTATCTATGTCACGATCACAAATTGGTATTCTGAAAATGTTCTTATCTTTTTATCTTTTCATGTATCTTTGCAGCCTGCGCTAAGCACCTAGTGTGCGTATAACTGATACTAATGGCGCATAATGCTAATTTACATGCGTGCTAAAGATGAACTACCTATATAAAGTCTGTTTTGATTGGTAATGTTTCAAAAAAGGGGTGTGTTAAGAAAAGAAAAAGGCGGTCCTTACAGAGATAAGATCGCGCTAAAATGATTTTCAGAATACCAACTTACAATGATTTTAGCGTCATCCCATGGGGGGGGGGGAGATAGAGAAGGAGAGAGGGGGAGGTAGAGGCAGAGGGAGGGGAGGGATGGGGAAGGGAGGGATGGGGAAGGGGAGAGAGAAGGAGAGGGAGAGGGGAGAAAGAAGGAGAAAGGAGGGAAAGATAGGAACAGGGAAGGTAGGATTAGAATGACAGAGGGAGAGAGTGAGTGGGATAGAGAGTATAGGATGGAGATGAGATTATGAGAAGGAGGGAGCACATTGAGGCAGGATCCTATCTACTTCATTCTTACAAGTTAACAACCTCGATTTAATCTCGACTAATTTGATGAGGCAGTAAAGAAGTTTTGATACCTAAAACGTATGCAAACATTTAAGTCTCTTAAAGATGTAATGCAATTACAATGCACCTCTCTGTAGACTAACTTCGGCTTCAATGAAAGTGGAAAAGCTTTAAGGATTTATTATTAATCACAGATTTGGTTCTATTTCATTTTGATACCCATTTGATTTGGAGCTTCAAAACTGAATTAATTCTTGCCTAAATCTGAAACAGATTGACTAGAAATAGTAGACTGTAGCCCAAATCTTGGAGTTAATGTGATTCTAACTACCTTTCTCTCCCTTATTGAGCTACTAAGCTTTTGAAATCCTTTTATTGTGACTTGGGCTCCAACTGAAGTCTTAGGAGTGATGGACTTAGGCCTGCTCAGGGGGCTAGAAACAGATTTGTTACAAATCCCTCTACTTTGTAATCATTTAGGCCTTTTTGAGCTTTCTGGCTTGGTTACCATGGGTCCACACTATACCTTGCCAAAGAGAGTTTCAAAGCTTTCAGTATCATTCTTGCCTTTGGTAGAAAGCATCAAGTTTGTGCTTTTTCAGTCTTGGAATTCCAGCTACAGAATAAAATGTTCAGGAACATTCATGAAAAAGTATGCTTGAGTACAACAACTTCTTTTGAAATTTTTTCTATGTGAAAGTCATTTTTAAATTATTTTTTTGATATTTTGAAATGGGAGTATTTCGTATTGCTATATGGTTGTAAATCTGCAGATCATCAACTCTTTGAGCATGATTTGATTTCATTATAACACACATTTTCCATATACATGTATACCCTTGTCCAGATCATATTGGGCTTAGTGTTCAACAGGCTAAATATATATCTGAAATGGGAGAGATACACTTGGGGGAGACAGAGAGGGACATAACATCAAATAGTAAGAAAGAGAGAGGTAGAGAAGGGAAAAGAGAGAACAAAAAGATAAGTGGGAAAAATGGAGAGAGAGAGAGAGAAAATAAAATTAAGACAAGGTGTGCAGCAGTACAAAAAAATGCTAACAAAGAGTGTTAAGCTGTTGGATGCTATAAATGTGACACCTATAGCAAAGTTAATCCCTGCTGGTATGATGCTGTGAATGAAGTACTACCCCTGGAAGATGGACCTGCTCAGTCAGACGGTGAAGAGCTCTTGCTGGGCAGCAATAAAGACATGAAATGGATAGTTGCGTTCACACTTGTGTGTCTTCTGGGAAAACTAGATCAAGGATGTGAAGTCCATAGCTTCCTCAGAGCAAGGATG
>CM057153.1:15252726-15269555 GCA_029962745.1 Echinometra lucunter | reverse complement strand
GGGGGCTAGAGAGGGACGGAGGGAGGGAGAGTGGGGATAGGAGGGAGGGAGGGAGAGAGAGAGAGGGAGAGAGAGAGAGAGAGAGCGAGAGAGAGCAGTTTGATTAACGGAAGAAGGAACTAAAGTGAAGAAATGAATGACTAAAAATGAAACATTCTCCAACATCAAGGATAGGATGAAATGAATTTAATCTGAAAGTTTTTGCAAAGTGCTAAAATATCATTCTTTTTTTGTACAAAAGATTATAAAGAATGAAGATATTAAAACTCATTGCATCAGTATTTCCTAATCATCCTCAAAACAAGAATAGCCTGCTGTGTAAGAGGTTTCTGAGCTGCAGCACCTTTTCTATGGAATAATCTACCAGTGGTGTGGAGAAGTACAACATCCATAGAAACCTTTGTATCCAAGCTGAAAATTTCTTTTAACAATACTTGGCACAAGCATACCTGTACTCTTATTTCTCTTCTGTTTCTTCTTGTACGCCTCGGAAAACAGTACCGTAAGATAGGCAACTCCCTACAAATGCCTATTATCATTATCGTCTTCTTCTTCTTCTTCACTTCTTCTTCTTCTTCTTCTTCTTCTTCTTCTTCTTCTTCTTCTTCTTCTTCTTCTTCTTCTTCTTCTTCTTCTTCTTCTTCTTCTTCTTCTATTATTATTATTATTGTTATTATTATTATTATTATTATTATTATTATTATTATTATTTATAAGTAATTAATATAAAACATTTCCATTTTGTTTGATGTGAGATTGAATAAAAAAATAATAAAGAGGAGAAAGTGAAAGGATTAAGAAAGATGACAAGAAAAAACTAAAATGCTCAGCCATCATACTCTCACATGTAAAGCAGTTGGATATCTTTTCCTGTCCATTTAGCCAAGAGGCAATATTGTGCTGAGAAATTGAAGGATTTTGATTAAGAAAATAAATTCAGAATCAATCGTATTTGGATAGCGTGCCTGGCAAAATTGATTCATGCCCGAAGTACACTGCAACTAATTAAAGGAGATCATACATATTCATTAGAGAGGAGCTCAGATAAGTCGTGCGCAGGCTATCGAAAAATCTCGCGGTCGCCATTGGTTGTTTGTTAGTAAAAGTGAATCATGAATATTCATATCATGCTCAAGCACCAAGCAAGCAAAGTACACAAAATACTCCATACACGTGAAGTGTGTACACACTGCACCCAGTAATGGAGTAAACCTGTCAGTAATCAACTAGGGAGAGAGAGCTCGGAGGAGGGAACTTGAAAATCAAATGGTAGCATTTTCTCTGCCTGCACCGGTCGTCTGCTGATCTCTCCACTGTGTACTGTGTACACATTATTTTCTACCATTTCTGGATTCATTACTTTTGTACTGTCAAGTGGAATACTACATAGTGTACTTTTCTTTGCAGATCTGAGCAGGAGCTTTTCAATTAACAGTGTGCAAAGATTTGGGGTAAGCCACTGGAAATCGCTTGACAAAAGAGTCTTTTGTAGGGAGAGTGGAGCGTAAAAACTTGTGTTGTTAGAGGGTCCTTTGAAATGAGTCTTCATGCCAATACAATTTTGTGGCAACTTTTGTTTTGAGTAACAGTTGAATTAACTTCTAACATTACAGGCTTTGTTTGGATCTGGTGGCGTTAACTGATTCACGGGTAAGTTTTATAGTTTGTAATCCTTCCGGCTAGGCTCATTGTATGCCTAATAGACTCCTTTAATTGTTAAAGAAAAGTCATTTATTTCGGTAACCCATGGCATTGTCGATGAAGGGGTTGACATTGAACGAGTTGGGATATATTCACGGGGTGCTTACTGTTCTCGACGGGTGCGTTGAGGCGTACCTCTCTTACAGTTTCCGTTCGATTGATTTTTGCCGTATTCATCGTATTTCGTGAGTCTCAGTAAAATTTCGGACCAATTTTTAAATCGTCAATATTTCAAACAAAAGAAGAGAACTCACATGTTTTAATTGATACAATAGGCCATAGATTATTAAGAAAAAGTTTTTACTTACAAATCCTTCACAAGAAATTTCTGAGCATCAAATTTGGCCTTTTGCTTACTCATTTATATTTTTATTACTGTTGCAATTTTTTTTTTACATTACCCCTTGTCATTTTGGTAGTTAATAAGCTCATGAATTTCGTCAACCAACACCTCCATGATATCAGCAAGTCTAGAACTATTATTGTCACTACCTTTGCCATCACCATCATCACCACCACTACTACCACCTCCTCCACTACCTCCAACCACCACCTCCACTACCTCCAACCACCACCATCACTACCACCACCACCACCATCACCACTTTATACTACCACCAACAACACTTACCACCACCACCCCCATTGACCACCATCAGTCCACCACCTCTACCACCACACCACTACCACCACTATCACCACCACCACCACCATCACCACCACCACCACCACCACCACCACCACCACCACTTCCACCACCACCTCCTCCACCACCACCACCACCACCCCACTCCCACCATCTCCACCACCACCACCACCACCACCTCCACCACCACCACTACCACCACCTCCACCTCCACCACCTCCAAATCCACCACCACCACTACCACCACCTCCATCTCCACCACCTCCACCTCCACCTCCACCACCACCACTACCACCTCCACCTCCTCCACCACCTCCACCACAATCACCACCATCACCACTATCATCATCACTACCTCCATCATTACCACCCTAACCTCCACCTCAAACTACCTCCTGCATTATCTTCATCATTCTTGTCTTAGCAAACATTCATATGTGGTTGCCTCTTTGGGGAATTTACATCTTGGGACTAAAATAATTCATCTTGGACAAATTCTTATTTATCCAGACATCCTTGATATACAGATTTGTGATGTCTTTACTGTCTTGCAGATATCCATAGAAATTTTGTGAAACTTTTTGATATTTGGAACAAAGTAATGGAAGAACATTTCAAAATGTAGAAATCCATAGAAATAATAGATATAGCTTCCTTTCCCTTACAAATGAAGAAAAAAATGGCAATTATATATTTCCCATCCATGTACTGTCAATATGATAAAGTGTATGTCATTTAAAACTAATACCATATTGCAGTGCATAGTTTCATTGTGCAATCATGACCATTTGAAAAACTGAAAGTTCACAGGCATGCTAGCAATATGAGTTGCTGAGTTTGCTCATAATTCATAAATCCATGCAGCCAAATTCCCTAGATCATTTCCAAATTCAATTTAGGCCTGGGGAGTCCCCAACGAGATGCCCTTACATATGACATTTGTTAAAACAACAACAGCACCAGACACATAGGGTGTCGACTGGGGAGAAGACACAAGAAAACAGTGACGGAGTAAGATGAAAGGTGAAGGAGAGAAGAGGAAAGATGCAGAGGAAGAAAACGTGAGATGAGAGAGAGGGAGTGAGGAATGGAATAGAGAGGGGGAAGGAGGTAGGGAGAGAGGGAGGGGAGGGTGAGGAAATACATGTAAGATAGGGATGAATGGAGAAAGGATGGAGAAGGGTAGGGAGGTAGGGAAAGAGGGAGGGGAGGGTGAGGAAATAAGAGAGGGAGGAATGGACAAAGGAGGGGGATGAGGTAGGGAGAGAGGGAGGGGGAGAGAGAGAAAGAGAGAATGGAAATATAAAGTGAGGAATGGAGAAAGAAAGATAAATGGAGTCGACTCATCGGACTCAGTAAGAGAGAGGGGGGGGGGAGGTAAACAAATTGATTTCTAATTAGTGTTCTTATACTAGTAATTTGAATGTTTTGCTCATTTGATGAGAATATTCCTATTCATATATATACCAGCTAGACTATTTTCAATTAGGTGATTTCACAGCTTGGGGCAAGGTCTTGAATTCTTTTTATTAAGTAATTTACATGTGGACACTCCCCAACTATTTTAAAATGCATTCATTCCTAATTTGGTGTTTGACATATACATGTATTCACTTTTAACTGTCAAAATTTGTGGTGCTTCAGATATGTTTGTGACACAGGACAATTCTTGTGTGATTGTACCATAAGGCAAGAGTTCTTGATTATTTTTCAAGAGATGATTTTAACATGCAGCCATGCAGTGTAGTTGTATGTTTCCTATAGGATGTTACAAATTCATGTACCATTAATCAAGTCATGCAATAACATATGCATGAAGAGTAAACATGTTTGCATCCATTTCATTCTCTAGAAATTGAGTCCAGTGCAACTCGAGGACAGGCATAAATGCGATCTTTTGTTGCTAATAGTTTATTGCTTTCTGTCTATGGCCAAATGAAAAATTGACATGAATACTGCAATTGAATTTTGCCAAATGCTTCCTTTCATGGCCATAAATACAAACACAACTTTATTGTGGTTTGCCGTCAAATCAAGGAGAGGGAATGCTTTATTAAAATTTTGCTTGAAGCATGGTAAGGTTTAAAGGTGCTGTTCAAAGAACATATTTTCATATTGCATTTGTGTGTAGACTTTGCCTCATTTTTTCTTGTACATTTTTCTTTTAGTATTTGTATTTTTGTATTACTTGATTTTATATTTTATATCTGTATTTCTTTGTAAAAAATAATGTATCATTTTTTTTTCTTGTGATGCAGGGCCCCTTTGAAAATCAGTTTTAACAACTGAAAGGGCTACCTTGTAGAAATAAAACAGAAATAAATAAATAATAAATAAAAAGCTTATTTCCCATAGTCAGGGATGTTTGATTAAAGTTAATGGCAAATGATAATGTCTGTACATGCCTTGAATTTTCATGTCTTTTAGTTTCAAGGATGAAATGTAGCATGTTTTTTATTCCATAATTCATAATATCCATCTGAATCATCCCCTTGCAAATACGTAGAAAGTAGTTATGGAACTTGCATAAACTATAGATCTGTAGATTGTTCTGTTTCTTTGACTGTTATCAAAGAAGGTAAATGCATGTAAGTCCTGAAGAAGAAAAATATGGAGGCTATGCTTGCTTCAGGGGCAGAGTCACCACAGCCCCTTGTATTTTGAGCCCTGCCTTGGAATACATGTAGAAGAATGAGAAAGGTATCATGCCAAAGGGCTATATTCTGACACCTTGCATCTAGGAGCTGTATTAAAGAAACATCCTTAGAAAGAAATATTTCAAAGAAGGGTAAAGTGTGGGGGAAAATCCTTTTTAATAGCCTGCCCCCTCCCTCCCACCACACCACCCTATCCTATGAGTGAATATCCCCTGTAGTGGGGGTCCTAGGAAATCCATGGTTCAACAAAAGAGGAAGAATTGAGACATCATTTCAATTTAATTGAAAATGACAAGTTATGCTCAGGTTTGAAATGTGTACTCACCCATGACACTGGGTCTGTAAGCTTATTGATGAAAGGAAATACTTCTTCAGTTTCCATGCATGCTTGAGATTGAATTGTACTGTCTACATTTTTTGACGACAATTCTCACATTTCAAGTATAACTTCTTATACATTGTATCTATATGGGAAAGAAAGCATTTTTTTCATTGAAGGTTAGAAGAACAATTCTGAAGTTTGAAGCTAGGCTAAACTGTATTTCATGGAACAGTAGTAGAGTAGAACAAGCTGCTCGTCATTCAGCGCATTCCTTTGGATTCGCACCCTGGGGCGCATCGTGTACCGAGATCTTATCTCCCTGATTGCACGAGCTGGAGGTCCCGCCGTGCAGGCCTCTAATTTGTAAGAGGAAACAAAAATGGGCTCTTTGGTCCGGGGACACAAAGAGGGTCATGCCGCTTGTGTGCACTTGAAGCATTTGTGTTGTTTTCTCTGTGCATGATGCGGCCTAATTCAAAGCGACTGCTCATTATTTAGACCGTCTGAGTGGAACTCATCATGCGTTTGGGCTTCATTAATTTCTTTGAAAGGCTTAGCTTCTCTATTCTGGCTTGTACAAATTTTGTTTATTCTTATGCATAGTTTACCTGCAAATACATGCAGATTGTGGTGAGATAAGGGAGTGGAAATGAAATTGTTATAATCTTTTTTTAAAAATTATATTTTTGTGTTTATTGAGGAATCAATACATCATACAGTCTTTACAGGCAGATATAAGTAATAGCTTACACACAAAATTCCCCATCAAATTACAATATTTACAGATGATTAAAATGATAAATTGTGATAATCTTTGAAACTGTCTCTCATGATTGTGATCTTGATGAATGTGCCACTTGGATCATTTAGAAGAATTATTCAAAGATTTTCAGATTTGTTTGCATTGTAATAATTATATTAGGGTGGAAATAAAGGTCATGTGGGCCTTTTGTACAGAACATCAGGGGTGGTATTCTGGAAACATTCTTATCTCAAATATGATCTTATCTATGTCACGATCACAAATTGGTATTCTGAAAATGTTCTTATCTTTTTATCTTTTCATGTATCTTTGCAGCCTGCGCTAAGCGCCTAGTGTGTGTATAACTGATACTAATGGCGCATAATGCTAATTTACATGCGTGCTAAAGATAAACTACCTATATAAAGTCTGTTTTGATTGGTAATGTTTCAAAAAAGGGGTGTGTTAAAGATAAGAAAAAGGCGGTCCTTGTAGAGATAAGATCGCGCTAAAATGATTTTCAGAATACCAACTTACAATGATTTTAGCGTCATCCCATGGGGGGGGGGGAAGAGGGAGATGGAGAAGGAGAGAGGGGGAGGCAGAGGCAGAGGGAGGGGAGGGAGGATGGGGAAGGGAGGGGTGGAGGGAAGGGGAGAGAGAAGGAGAGGGAGAGGGGAGAAAGAAGGAGAAAGGAGGGAAAGGTAGGAACAGGGAAGGTAGGATTGGAATGACAGAGGGAGAGAGTGAGTGGGATAGAGAGGATAGGATGGAGATGAGAAGGAGGGAGGCAGGATCCTATCATCTACTTCATTCTTACAAGTTAACAACCTCGATTTAATCTCTTGACTAATTTGTTGAGGCAGTAAAGAAGTTTTGATACCTAAAAGGTATGCAAACATTTAAGTCTCTTAAAGATGTAATGCAATTATAATGCACCTCTCTGTAGACTAATTTCGGCTTCAATAAAAGTGGAAAAGCTTAAGGATCTATTAATCACAGATTTGGTTCTATTTTATTTTGATACCCATTTGATTTGGAGCTCCAAAACTGAATTTAATTCTTGCCTAAATCTGAAACAGATTGACTAGAAATAGTGGACTGTAGCCCAAATCTTGGAGTTAATATGATTCTAACTACCTTTCTCTCCCTTATTGAGCTACTAAGCTTTTGAAATCCTTTTATTGTGACTTGGGCTCCAACTGAAGTCTTAGGAGTGATGGACTTAGGCCTGCTCAGGGGGCTAGAAACAGATTTGTTACAAATCCCTCTACTTTGTAATCATTTAGGCCTTTTTGAGCTTTCTGGCTTGGTTACCATGGGTCCGCACTATATCTTGCCAAAGAGAGTTTCAAAGCTTTCAGTATCATTCTTGCCTTTGGTAGAAAGCATCAAGTTTGTGCTTTTTTAGTCTTGGAATTCCAGCTACAGAATGAAATGTTCAGGAACATTCATGAAAAAGTAGGCTTGAGTACAACAACTTCTTTTGAAATTTTTTCTATGTGAAAGTTATTTTGAAATGATTTTTTTGATATTTTGAAATGGGAGTATTTTGTATTGCTATATGGTTGTAAATCTGCAGATCATCAACTCTTTGAGCATGATTTGATTTCATTATAACACACATTTTCCATATACATGTAGACCCTAGTCCAGGTCATATTGGGCTTAGTGTTCAACAGGCTAAATATATATCTGAAATGGGAGAGATACACTTGGGGGAGACAGGGAGGGACACAACATCAAATAGTAAGAAAGAGAGAGGTAGAGAAGGGAAAAGAGAGAACAAAAAGATAAGTGGGAAAAATGGAGAGAGAGAGAGAAAATGAAATTAAGACAAGGTGTGCAGCAGTACAAAAAAATGCTAACAAAGAGTGTAAAGCTGTTGGATGCTATAAATGTGACACCTATAGCAAAGTTAATCCCTGCTGGTATGATGCTGTGAATGAAGTACTACCCCTGGAAGATGGGACCTGCTCAGTCAGACGGTGAAGCTCTTGCTGGGCAACAAATAAAGACATGAAATGGATAGTTGCGTTCACACTTGTGTGTCTTCTGGGAAAACTAGATTCAAGGATGTGAAGTCCATAGCTTCCTCAGAGCAAGGATGAAAGTAATACGGATGCTCATCAATTGCTTGAGAAAAATACCTTCTCTTGCCACTTTCAAAACATCCACAAAACAAATTTCTTCTCCAGCTATCTTCATTATGTAATCTCATTTTTTAAGCCTGTTTTTTTTCTAAATTTAAATCTATAATTTCATAGGTGCTATGGTGCCAAACCTGCTTTTATGATAGCGACCACGTGTATAGAATTACCATCCTTCTATAAAGGCCACATTTCTTGTTTCCTTTCAATAGTCCCCCCCCCCCCATTGGAAAATGTATTAAAGGAACCTGTCCATAAAGACCACCTGCTCATAAAGACCCTCCTTCATGTCTCCCTTGGGTGGTCTTTATATACAGGTTTCACTGTATTACTTTTATCAGCTTTACATTGCTCTTGCAGTATAGAGAAAAAATAAAAAAACAAAAATCCCGGCTGGAGGAGGGGAGCAGAAATGATTGATAGTGTCCCATGTTCTGTATAATTACATGTAAGGTGAGGATGGGTTGTGAAGGGAGGGGAGGGGAGGGGAGGAATGTCCCCTTTGCCTTCAGAGGAGATGCATGCAAAGTGGCTGAGAAATGCCACTTGATACCAGTGTGAACATGAAGTACCAGAATATATTTGTCAATAGTTAGACTGGCACTTCCATATTGAATAGAGCTTTGCACACCAATGATTTCACGGGTGATTTATTTCCAGATCAGTATCACCAATATAACCTTACAAATGCCCCTTTTTGTGTTGTCAGAGTAGATAAATAAATGGAACATCTTCAAGCTAAAAGTTACTGGGGCTTCCTGTAGAGATGAGACTTAATGTACATGTAGGATTTCAACTGAGTCCTGGAAAGTAGACTAACCCCTCAGGCCTCTTCCCTCCATTCATGACAAGTTTCAAATGAATTATGAGTTAATGATTTGTATTTGATTGAAAACCATTTTGTCTTTTGAATTGAATTGACTTTACCTGGTTTATTACAAAAACAAAACAAAACAAACAGCCCAAAGGTAGATAATGTTTGCTTTACAAAAGTGCAACATATCGTGTTATCCATAATAAAGTAGAATGATTCTTGCATTTGATAACTTAGGAGTTTCAAATGCTCTAGAGAAATTAATTTAAATGAAAATATGACCCTGCAGAAAAGCTTTTTTTCTTGCTTCTTTTCAATGATACTTGCATTTGAAAACCTCGGAGATGAAAATTATATGCTCCTCTAAAGATGAGATTTGTTCAGTGAAGATACCTCTATAATATTCATAGCCATTTCAGAACCTTCTTTACTTTTGTGAAGGGCTGTGAGAAACTTCCCATATTGACCAGTTCTTTTGCATTGAAAATGTTTTTCCCTTGAAAAACATGACCCTGCTGAAAACCTTTTTTTTCTTGCTTCTTTTCAAAGATACTTGCATTTGAAAACCTCGGAGCTGAAAATTAAATGCTCCTCTAAAGATAAGATTTGTTCAGTGAAGATACCTCTATAATATTCATAGCCATTTCAGAACCTTCTTTACTTTTGTGAAGGGCTGTGAGAAATTTCCCATATTGACCAGTACTTTTGCATTGAAAATGTTTTTCCCTTGAAAAACATGACCCTGCTGAAAACCTTTTTTTCTTGCTTCTTTTCAAAGATACTTGCATTTGAAAACCTCGGAGCTGAAAATTAAATGCTCCTCTAAAGATGAGATTTGTTCAGTGAAGATACCTCTATAATATTCATAGCCATTTCAGAACCTTCTTTACTTTTGTGAAGGGCTGTGAGAAACTTCCCATATTGACCAGTACTTTTGCATTGAAAATGTTTTTCCCTTGAAAAACATGACCCTGCTGAAAACCTTTTTTTTCTTGCTTCTTTTCAAAGATACTTGCATTTGAAAACATCGGAGCTGAAAATTAAATGCTCCTCTAAAGATAAGATTTGTTCAGTGAAGATACCTCTATAATATTCATAGCCATTTCAGAACCTTCTTTATTTTTGTGAAGGGCTGTGAGAAACTTCCCATATTGACCAGTACTTTTGCATTGAAAATGTTTTTCCCTTTTTTGTTTCCTTCATTGTTGTGCTGCTTTAATAAAATCCACTTATGTTGCATTCCCCTTTTATATTTCAGTAGGTGTTATAGCTAAAAGAAAAAAAATCACATGTGAGCATTTTGCATGTTGTTGTGAAAGACTTTGCTGTAGTATACAATGGAATAAGATTAAAGCACCGACTTTTTCACAGTTGATTTGTTTTCCAGTTGGAACAATACTGGAGAGGTACATGTAGCTTCAAAAGATGGATTTTCATTTAGACATGTGCTAAATGGAGTGGAAATGGAATTCAGACATAGGCTTCAAATAGGTGCTTACTTTTTCTTCCAGTGTTCAAAAGTTTTTTATGTATTTGGTTGTAAAATAAAAAAGAATCCTGCATTTATATAGTCATTTACCAACTAAGACATGTTCTAAATGATATTTTCCTTGTCTCAGTGAATTCTTTTTGTATTTCTCTTTCTGTAACCCATTGAAATTCCTCCACTGTTCAAAAGATTTTGTTTATTTGGTTTTAAGAAAAAAAAATCCTGTATTTGTCGTGTGCCAACCCAAACATGTTCAAAATAATGTTTTTCCTTTCTCAGTGGACTTTTTGTGTGTTTTCTCTTTCTGCATAACCCATTAAAATTTATTTGATATCTTTGTTATCTTTGCTTTCAGTAAGTGTAAATCTGGTTTTTCTCACACTCAGGCTTCAGTGGTTCAATTTGTGTTTACATTTGATGATAATTTTTATGTACTAGTAATTGCCTTCAACTTTATTTGAAAGCGGCAGTCACAGTAAACACATTATTCTATGTAAAGAATAGAAGCAGTACTATTGTCAGGAAATATTTCTCTAGATTGAAACATTATATGTAATGAATTAATTAAAGAAAGAAATGGGAACCCCAAGCATTTAAAAAAGTTTTATATTGTGTGATGATTATTTTTCAGTTATTTATGCTCTTTTTTTTGGGGGGGGGGGGTCTGCACATGGATAAGCCTGTTTAAGTATGATGTTTCATAATTTGTCACATTTGTCCAAAGTATTAGTTTTCATATCATAAAACCTCTATCATCCCAACGGTAGGCAAATATATCAACTTTTCTCTTCCTTTCCCTCTTCTGTCCTTCGTTTACTTCCCCCAGACACAAAGTCAGATATCGAAGTGGACTTTTCAGTTCATTCATAAAACTCTTTGTGGGGGCCCCCTTGGATCCATTACAAGTTGACATGTCAGAAGGGAAAGTGCCTGATATAGAAAAGCTTTCTCCCTTATTTGCCTTGTGTACATATTTCACAGTTTAGTATGCAAGTTTCTGTAGAAATAAGTTTTGTTTTTTTTGGTAATCACATAGAGTTTCGAAATAGAAAGTTACACACAAATTAATCAGAAATTATAAACACTGTACTTGTAGTTATATTCCATTCTACCACAAGGTGAAGCTGTAACCATAGCAATGAAGATAAACATTTTTAGATAGAAAGAAGGAACATATGGTGTCATTTGTATAGCTTACTCATGTTTTATTAAATTACAAATTCAATCAAAATCTGAAAAGAACATACTTCAAGTGAATGCAGCCATGATATCATTAATATGAAGAAGGTAAGACATTGGCTTCTGACTTGAAGAAAAAGAAAATAAAGTTGAACAGAAATTGCTTTTGAAGTGGACATATGTCATGGTGCTTGTCTCATGGGGAATCCATTTTGTCTATCTTCCCTGTTTTGACTGATGATGGTGCTTTCCGGTAGTGATGTCTGTGGCTCTTATGAATATCAATATCTTTGCATCCTGAATATTTTGTACTGAGGGAAGATGTGAATTGTAACATGAAAGGTGAAGTTATAAATGTCAGATTGGGAAATACAATTGGTCAATACCGATTTTTCAAAAAATGTCAAAATTTCAAAATTTCAAAAGAACCTGTCACGTACACAAAGAAGGATCTTATTGATTGGAAAGAGTAACAAAGAGGAAGCTCAGGGGCAGAAAGTGTTTTAAAAAGAAATTTAGAAGTATATGACAGTGTTTGTCCTAGGAGATACTGGGATAACATTACTAAGGAGAAAAAGGTGGGATGTGAGTCAATTAAAAGGAAGAGAAATAACTGATGACACAGTTGATTTAACTTGACTTTGAAACAATTTTTGAGAGTTTGAAACAGGTGCATTTATCTTTTCATCCCTCACCTATTCACAGTTCTTACTTGTGCTTTGTTTCACTCCTTGTTTATTGTACTCAAATTGATAAGTTTGTACACTTTGTTGGGGTCAAGTTCCTTCCTTTATGATGGTTTGTCGGTAATGATTGTTTTGACAAGAAATGCCAGATACTGCTGTGCCATTTGTCAGAATTTAGAAGTATGAAACCAACAGGTGGATGTGATATTTTGGCTTTCATTCTTTTTAAAAAAAGTTTGTGGGAGGGATTGTCATTTTGGCTTGGATATCTGCTTTATTTGATTCTTTGACCTAAGCCAGGTTTGCATACCACTGTAATGAGGTATGACCTATAGAGTACTTGAACTATATCTCCTGTACTTTGGTTTATGATTATTTTCCTTCATCTCCAGTCTTGCTCTTCCCATCTCATTCCCGTATATGTCTGTCTCTCTGTATCCTGCCTCTCTCTCTCTTTGTCCTGATTATTTACTTTTGTTCCTACCCAGTTTGTCAGTAGGTTTCTTATTCTTATAACAGCTACATGTACCTCTGTCTTTTCCCGTGGGGGGAGGGGGGGGGGCACTCGACCCCAAAAGTGGTAGGTATGTGCCGCGGGCGAGACAAAAAACGGGGCCTTTGGAACGGGCTTATTGTGAAAAGGAGGGTCTTTGGAACTACAAATGTTTGTGAAAACGGGGGGTCTTTGGAACGGTTCGCCTGCGTGTGAGTGCGTATGTATCCCTATGGAACGGGCATACGTGCATAGCGCATGCAGCTAGCCCGGCGGCATCGGCGCCGGGTGCGCTCGCGCAGAGCTAGAGGCAATGGTCGGACAGCGCTCTGCGGGCCGATTTTCACCAAAAATACAGCTCATTGTAGCGGATCAATGCGGCAGGAATGGTGTAACGAAAAACATGCAAAGCTTCGGAACCGATTTCTTTCTTCTTTTTTCTGGATAAGAAGAAAATGCTATGCTTTGGAACGGCTTTCTTTGTTCTTTTTCTCAATAAGATAAAAATGTTGTGCTTTGGAACGGAAATTTGAGTGTAAAAATGGGGGTCTTTTCCACGGCACATACCCACCACGCATTATATACTGAGTGCCCCCCCCCCCCCCCCCCCCCCCCCGTTGTCTTTCTCCTCATTATTTTCAATTTTCGTCTGTTTTCCAATTTTCCTCTTCTTTTAGGATCATTTGATGTGACACCATGTTTCCAAATCACCTCTTTTCTTTCACATAGCTCCATCTCCTAGTAAATCACTTTTGATCATTTCTTCCCTTCCCTCTCTTTTTATCTTTCTCCCTCCCTTTGTTTCACCCTCTCCTCTCTGTCTCTGTCTCTCTCCCTCTTCTCAGTTTCATTATATACAATACTCAATTTTCTCCCACTTAACATGCTCTTGAACATGCTGACAAATTTATGACACTCCCCATTTACATTTGTTATAAATTATCTGAATGTGTCATGATACAAGAATCAAATAAATTCTGTCAGTGTTATCCTAGAGCTTCGCTCTTATCAACACAACCTGAGGGCTCTTGAAACGAGATAAAGGTTATGCAAAAATGACCTAGAACCTGAAGGGCTTTCTTCCATTATGACACAGTTATCCAGTGAGAATGTCTTTAGGATGATGCCTCAAGTATTCATACTTTTATTGTTGCAGATCACTTGATTAATGCCTGTCTGGTTCAAGGTGAAGTAAGGTAATTATATTCATAAAAAATGCAAGTTTCTAAAATGAATCCAACTCAACATCATGAAAAATGTATGACTCCTCATCCTTTAAAGTTATGTTTCCTTTTATCTTTTCAGGCCCTGCGTTGCTCTGACACAACTGTAACCAGTGAAATGGAATAGTGAGGATATCATCAGTTTTTCATCCAAGCTGATGTGAAAAACCTACTACTGGACTTGACAGTTGTGCAAGTATTCTGGGAAAATTTAAGCATATCTTCAGCATGTAGAAACAGACTGTATGACATTTTGATGTAGCCACTTAGAATTTTAATGAAATATGATCACAGAAATAAATCAAAGGTGTACTTGATGAGCATGGTGATAGCAGCCTTGTTTTGCTACAGTTAATTGACTCTTGTTCCTGTTAATCACTCACCACTTTCCAACCTTGTGGTTCTGTCTGAGCTTCACCCCTCAAGGAACCTTGGACAGCTTCGTTTACTGACTGTGACTGACTGTAACAGCCACCTGAAACACTCCGAAACATGGAAATAAACAGGACATTGTGGCTACTAGCCCTCTTATTATGCCTTGTGACATCTCAAGTGGAAAGTAGGTCAAAATCAAAGGCCAAAGAGAGGTCAGAGGTCAAAGACAGGTCACGCTCGAGAGGGCATCAGAGGCTGAGCTTTCTTCCTCCCGTCTCTGGATCATTGTCAAGGAAACCCAACATCATCTTGGTACTTACTGATGATCAGGATGTTGTACTAGGTGAGCAACATATGAAAAGCATTCAAGGGACACTAGTTTTATGGCAGTTTCCCAGTTTCCTCCCTGAGCAGTCATCAATATATTTTAAATTGCTTGTTGGCTCACAAAACCATAAAAACCTTAGGGCCCCCTGACCTGCGCCTGTTTGGGTGCTACCTCCCCCTCCCCAAAAAAAAAAAAACCACACAAACAAACAAACAAAACATTCTGCAACCCCAACCTTTAAAGGAGAATGCAACCCAGACATCAGTGTGCTTCCAGTTAATGAAGAAGAACAAAAAGAGTTAACAGTGAAAGTTTGAGCAAAATTGGACAATTTGTTCAAGAGTTATGAACTTTGAAAGTTTAAGTAAATTCTTATTATGGGAATCCTTGAGTTGGCAACTTTGGCAGCATCTGTGATGTCATCGTGGACAACTCTCCATTCATTTTGTACACAGAATTTCACATTTTCTTCATTTTCAAGAAAAACAGAAATTTGTTAGATTTATTGTTTGAGTATGACATGGCTACATCAATTCTGCAAGCATTTTGGAAAGAATTATGTTGATTCCTGACTTGGAATTTCATATAAATCATTTTAAAAATAAAAATTATGTACAAAATGAATGGAGAGTTGTCCAGGATGACATCACTGATGCTGGCAAAGTTGCCAACTCAAGGATCCCACTAATAGGGATTTACTGAAACTTTCGAAATTCATAACTCTTGAACAGATTGTCCAACACACTGATGCCTGGGTTTCATTCTCCTTTAAGGTAACTTAAATCCTTTCGCAATCCTAACCCTATGTATTTTTTAATGAAATAAAGCCTGGAGAAATCTTCTCCGGAGCATTTGTATTAAGCACCATGAGGTCATATTTGATGGGGTGCCAGTTTTTATGGCGATTTTTTAAATTTCCTCCTGTCACTTTATTAAGCTAGTTTACGATAAAGGCATCATGCAACCTTAAAGTGATATCGAAAACTGTTTAGCTGGAACCCATTTGTGTTTTTGAATAGTTATGGAGTGCCTTCAGTTTTTTCTTTCACATCATGTGAAATTTAAGATATGGAAAATGTAGGATTGCAAGCTAGTGTGAATGAATTATCATGACAAAATGATAAACATGGGAAATTCGCTCTAGTTTTGTATGAGGTAACCGTATTACATATCTAGGAGAATAAAAGTCATCCACAAACCATTCTCCTACACTCACATTTGGCACTTTGAAACTAATTTATAAAAGCACTCCATAGATACCATGTATTATTGTTATTATTATTGTTATGTTTAGATTATATTATATGGATTGGATTATATGGATGACATTTGATCATACTATTTCTTTTCATCAATCATCTAGGTTCCATGACTGCTATGAACAAAACTCGCTTCCACCTTGGGAGCCAAGGGGCAGAGTTCACCAACGCCTTTGTGACCACGCCCATGTGCTGTCCCTCTCGAAGCAGCATACTGACCGGTCAGTACGTCCACAACCACCAGGTGTTCTCCAACATCGGGGAGTACTGTGGGTCTGATGAGTGGAGGATGGGACCAGAGCTGGCTAACTTTGGGACCTACCTTCAGGGAGCCAACTACAGAACAGGTTAGTGGTTGATAAGTTGAATGCTTTTTATTTCCGTGAAATGCTTGTGCACTGTAATGGCTGCCGGGCTAAAGCCAGGGTGATAATATCTAAAGTCCTTTGGAAGCGCATAGAGATGTTAGATAATGTGACTATATAAGATGGAATATTATTATTATTATTATTTATCAGGGCAAGTCCGTAATTAATATCGATCATGTCCCATTACGTCACAGGGTAAATAATATACATACCAAAATTAACCCGTAGACTACCGCATTCTCAAATTCACATGGATTTTATACAGGGGCCATCCAGTTCCCGTTGGCAAGGGGTTAAGATAAATTGTTTTTTCCCAAAAAAATTTGTAGGATGTAGCATAACAAGTAAAATAGTAAATCATATATTTGTCATTATGCAGCTGTGCATCGAATGAATG
>CM057153.1:15152606-15252226 GCA_029962745.1 Echinometra lucunter | reverse complement strand
TGTGCATCGAATGAATGAAGAGCTGGCATTCACATTCTTTATATTTGGTGGAGTGTAAGAGTGGTAAAATGTTGAAGGGTAGGATCACAAAACGAAGCCAAATTTACCTCACAGTTCATATGTTGAAGAGATAAAATGTACCATTTTTTGAACTTACAAAGTTGTAGATTGTATCCTTCCCTTCTGTATGGTAATCCAGAAGAAAGAATGCCAGTATTCAAGTGATTGAACACAAAGGAACATAGTAGGTCAAGAGGATTTAGTGGAGTTAATTTCAGTGGTATGAGTCGTGATATTTACATTTTTAGAGATAGATAGTTATAGAGAGAGAGAGAGAGAGAGAGAGAGAGAGAAAGTGCAAAAATTAAACAGGAAGGATGAAAGAAAGAAAGAAAGCCAAAAAAAAAAAAAAAGAAAGGAAAGTTTACTCTTTGTAAGTGGCACAAATGGACCAAAGGATATAAGTTGACAAAAAAAGCCTAAAAGGTGAGCTTTAACCATGAAACAACACAAGTTTTTGCACACACTTTTTATGTAATAGAAATAAGGTTTTTGTTAAATGTTGTACCACTCTACCACTTCTTGAACTTAACCTCTTGGACCAAGTGTTCCTCTTTAATATCTGAATTCAGGAGAAAGGATACCAGTCTTGCATATTTCTTGAATAAGAAGGTATGTAGTAGGGTGAGGAGTGATTGATGGCTTAGCTGATGGGCTATTGTGTGACATTTAAATTCCAATCAATCAAGCGTAGTTGAATGTGAGTTCAAAGTCAATAAAGTACTGTCCGCCGCATTTCTCTCACTGGAGCTGATGTCTTTGCACTTGTTCCTTACTCATTTTCAGGTTCTTATTAAGGCTTGTAGTAGGTGTGATCAAAACATGGATTAATACCAGATTTGAAGGTTCTGTTTTGTAAATTTTATTGTTTGCCTGGGTGCATGAACAAAATTTGATACTTTTATACCGAAACTTTGACAAGATCTGCCAGATTAGTCATGTGATCATGACCAGTAACTTGTGCAAAATAATCTTGTGTAAAAGTTCCTTTGGTTACTTTGATTTAGAAATTTCTGGCAGAATGGATTATTCAATGATATTATTGTTGGTTGGGCAACTTGGGTATAATGCAAGTTTTGAATAGACACCGGGACCACAGAAAACCAAGCAAAGCAATATATGCTTAATTATCTCCTAAAAATGAAAACTGTAATAGGTAATTTCTTCTACAATCTAAAACTTACCTTATTTTTGTTCTACTGTCCTGTCTTTAATTTACTGATGTGGTACCTTCAAGGAGATGACTGATGAAAAGGATCATAGACACACAAAATAAGAGAAAAAAATGGAACAAAGTACTTTCTTGAACTCTTTTAAAGATTGTGACTGTAATAGGGCAAAAGTAGGCTTGGTCACTGGATATCACAGACTTCGTTACATTTGCCCTTTACCACAGTTAATGGTCAGGTCTATGTCTGGAAGCTATTGCTTACAGTCTAGAATGAAATGGATCTTACATTTCCAGCTAAGCCTGAGTGACATTGGAATGGGTTCAAGTTTATAAGTGAATATTCAAAGTGCTTTCTTTAAGGCACATTTGAGGGCTTTTTGCCCAGAGTTAGTCCAGGCTGGTTTTGACGGCAAATACTGGTAGGTCAAGAAAAGAAACCCTGGCTGCAGTATACATGTAGGCCATGTCACAAGAAGTGTGGTTTCCTTTCTTTAAGAAACTAGGCTTATTATATTATTTGAAATATATGTCAATGTTTGGTTTTTTCGGGGGGGGGGGGGGGGGGAGTTAACATTTCATTCTATATATGCAAGTTGAAAAGGAAATTTGAGGATGAAAAGGAATGTAAAACTATTAAAGTTACATATCCAAGCACAATTCCTCTGGTTTGGCTATAGAACCTAGTAGGTATGTATTCACATTGATAAACCATACTGTCATGGACTCTTGAGAATGGACGTTTCTAAAAGCATTCATGATTTCAAGCCAGTAAAATGCCATTTAATGAACATTCAGCTACAGACATCAGAGGGGTTCCAAATCTAGCAGTACAGACACAAGAGAGTTTATACAGCTAAGTTCAAAATATCTACAAACATTGCAAAGTCTTTTTTGTAGAGAATACCCCTAAAAGTTTGTACAGTACTTAATTTAAGAGAGAAAATACAAAATAAAACAATATGTAAATAAAGTACAGAGAGGTTTGCATCTTATCTGTGAAGTTATAAGAAATTATCAACAACAGATAATGAGAGTAAATATATTCTGATTACATGTATATGGCAGGTATACTGATTATTGTCATCACACATAGTGATGCATCAAAATAATTACTTAATTGTTTTGTTTTGTTTGTATTGTTTGATATGTGGGAATAATATTCTAGAGTCCATTTTTAGTCATGCATTATACAGTGAAAAGTTTATACTAAAAAAAAATGCAAAGAAGACATGAAATAAAGCTAAAAGATGGACAAAGAAAGGACAAAGAAAGCAGGTAATACAGTGAGTAGATGTATTCTGATTGTATATCTTCTGTTTGGAACCGGAAGGGCATTAAGTCTTTATAAAAATTATACGAGTTAATTCCCTTCTGGCTGCGAACAGACGATATGTGCCCGGTATACTTTTCTCATCTGCATAATTACCCCAAATGTCATTATGTGTAGTGACACATCAAAAGAATTACCTGTTATTGGCATCTTCATTAACTTTGCAACTCAAAGGCCTGATTAAATGAATGCTTCAAGGTGAGAGCATGTAATTACATCCATTACGAGGTAGCCTGCATGGCAGTGACGTCATGTTCTTGCTTGTTGATGAAAGCAGTGTGGAAAGACTTATGAGTCACGGCAGACAATCCCATCACAACAATCCTGTCATGATACCAGGATTTTCTAACTGACATTGTCTGCTAAGAAGCAGAAGAGGGTTGACACTTTTACCATTTAAAACAGAGCTACCACCCTTCTAGCTTTCAACAGACTTCTGGTGAGAGCCATGAGGACATTAAGTCATTTTTTTCATCCTTTTGTATTGACCCAATTATGACAGAGTGTTCCAATAACTTTTGATGCAGAGTCCTGAAAACATGCCCGGTAAATGTATATAAGCAGAAAGGGCAGAATAGTCTATAAATACTGTGAATATTTTTAAAAGGAAAAATGAGCACTACAATCCTTCAGTTGGCAACATGATTAAAGTTGAAAATCACTAATTATCCAAGCAAATTGGCAACTTTTCTCTCACAATAAACTTTCCATCAGCTCACACTCTTATCTTATTCCAAGAACCATTACAGTTAGTGTGGCTTCATTTCCCAGGACTTCATTACCATTAAAAAACCACAGTCAGTCCTTCGGAAAAAAACCCACTTTATCTGAAACTATAACATATAACACAGTATGGCAGGAACATGTCTGATTCACATGTCATGTTTGATTCTGAAACATCATTTAGTTCCAAGTGTGAACCTGACATTGAAATTCCTCATCATCAGTGAATATGTCCCTCTTGAATTAGGCTAACTCCCAGCCACCTGTTCATACCCCTGTGCAAAATGTCATGTCAAATGCTATATATGCTAGCTGATATTAACTGTTCTTGTAAAATTGATATGAATGAATGCCATCTGGTTTTTCTGAAAAGTATATAAGTTTGATATTGGGTCTGATACTATGTCTTGTCATGTTTGATCAACTGACTTTATTTGTTCCAAGTGTGAACATGACATTGAAATCATTCATCATGAATGATGTCACCTATTGAATTAGGGTAGCTTCAATCCACCTTTTCACAACCCCTATGTTGTTCTGAGAAATGTCATGTTAACTGGACTAAGGGGAGAAATTGACTAAATCCTCACTTGCTGAATACGCCTAATTGGCTACTGCACTGTAACAGGAACCCTCAAAAGTACACATAAATGTCTTGTTCCAGAAAGGCAAGCAAAGAGACAAATAAGGACTTGAAGTTCTAATTTCATTTGGTTTGAAGTTATACATGTATTGATAATTTGAAGTCAAATTGGAAACATCTTTCAAAGATGAATCATAATTGTTAACCAGTTCTTTTATTCCATATTATAAAACAGGTTCAAGGATGTAGCCAATAGCGAGTGCATATGCCTGTCACGTGTTCATGCTTTAATTATACGCAACCTTCCAGCCGTGCATTTTTGGGTGCAGGCACTGTGCATTTAGAGTGTAGCACTGTGCATTTTGGATGCATCACTTTACCTCTAGCGCGTAAAAACTGAGACACCATGAAATACGCGTTCTTTCAAAGAGAAGTCTATCACAAGGATTTAGATGCGCTTACTCAGGGGCACATCACACTGGCTACGCTTGTGATGTTATAAGAGAAAGCAGATGTTGCCTCTTTGTTTGTGCAATCCGAGGAAATTTGGAGGGGTTTTAACAAATTTTACACTACAAACTCATACTGCTGACCCGTTTTATAAAACAAATAATGCACAGATTTAAATTCGTGATGTTAGTGGCGATTCAGAGGCATCTTGGGTATTCACAATATTATGCAAAAGCACATTGTAAATACCCTCAAGTGCGCTGCATCGCCACTAACACACTCACATCTGTGCATTATTTGTATATTATACAAAAATGGCTCCATTTTATGGGTACAATTAAAGCCTACTGTTCAGATCTACCATAAATGATGAAAATACAAGTACGATCAAAATTTTTCTCTTCAGATGCTATTTGGGATTTTTGTAGACTTGGAGGTTCAAAGAGGATTTATACTGCTTAAAACATGTAGGGACCAAATGGTAATTAAAAAAAGTAATTTTGAAGTACATATGGTATATTTTTGAAAATCATTAAAAAAAAACTATGACTGTGGGATAATAAAGGCTTTTAACTGGTATTGATATTTGTATGCTATTGTCAACTGCTATTTTGTGCAAGTGTAAACTTTCCTAAGATGTCTCTAGCTCGTCACATCTATATTGAACTGACTCTTTTCCAGTCTGCTCGAAAGTCCCCCTGCGGGTCTCGCCTACCAAAACACCGGGGCACAAATATTTGGTCTTGGGTGCAGAATGGTCTAGCAAAGGAGGAACTGCAAAGGTGCCATTAGGGGTGCATTCCTGTGACCCAGGGGGATAAACTTGAACCCCTGAAGGTGAGAGGTGACAGTAGGTGATGGGGGAGAAAAAAAAAGAAACTTTTTTTGTCATGCAGCACCTGGCCTGAAAGTCCGTCAGGGCGGGCGTTGGTTATGGAGATTGAGAAATTCGTATAAATAAAGGATCACCACCATTTGATGACTGAGGGAAGGTTCAGGGGTCTGAACCTGAGAGCCTTGGTATTCAATGATTTGAGTGATTTGAGGGGGTAAATAATGGATTTAAGGGTAAATAATGGATCACCTCTCTTTGGTAACCGCTTCATCAAGAACATCAGCTAGGATTTAGGAAGGATTGGGAGTGATGGATAGTGGATTGATATTGCTTGTGAAAGAAGGATCAGGGTATTTGCCATTTTAAAATGGAATGATTTCCACAATTCTAAAACATTTTGTGGAATTTGAGGCCCAAATCAAGCATGACCTGTCTCTTGAGTGACATCTTTATTCTAAACAGGTCATGTCTTAGATTAGGGTTGACAGGAAACTCTTGGAATTGATGGAGGATGATGACAGATACTTAGATTTATAGTCTTGATATTGAGAGAAATAAATAGGAATCGTGGTAGATTTTTCTATTTAAATTTGGAAAGATAATGATTATTCCTACACATGTATGAAATAGTTATTGAACTAACAGGAATGGACATTGCAGAAGAGGTGGAAAAGATAAAGAAATTAAGGTGAAGATGATCATTGATCCATGAATGAGTCAGGAGGAAAATATGAGACTAAAATACCTCAAATATTGAATGAAATAGAATGAATATGCAAAATTTAGATTAATAAGAACGAATCCATTGAAGGACAGAAAGATCAACTTATTCCTTGAAAGGTGTAGGCTAAGTGACCATCTTTCTTTCAACAGAGAATAGATATAAAATTGGAGGTTGATAGAGAATGACGTTAAAATGAGTAATGAAGTACAAAGATCTAGAAAATTTCTATCAGCTTAAACAATAATTTAGTAGTTGCAGTTGAATTGTAACTTGCTTTAATGTTTAGGATTTTCAATTCCTATTTGAAAAGTAGCAAAAAGCTTTTATATTACTTTATCATGAAGGAGTCCCCAAATATTTCATATTGCAATATTCCTGTTATCCGCTTCTCTCTCAGGAGCTGATGTTTTGGAAGGTGCTTGCAATATGTTTCTTCTGATTTATTACATTAACATTTCCAATGCCAGAAATTAAGCTCAAATTTGCATGGCATTAAGTCCGATTTGTACACCATATCAAGATATCCTGAGGGCTTTGTTCTGCACATTCATGGGCATGAATTAGCGGACAGAGCAGCTGTAAAAGCTATTATAAAATCTAATGAAATGCCAATTAGCCTTGTCATGTTGCTATGACATATAAAGGACTTTAAAAATCAGAGCCTTTCAAAATCATCTTACCAGTCTTAATTCAGCCTAATTGTTGTCTTGGTTCTGAAATAATGTAGCCATTGTTTTAATACATGTAAGTGTGAGCATTTAAATGAATGAAATATTTCCATATGTAACTTGGTTTAAGATGGTAATACATTGCTTTTAAATGGCATTAAGCTTTGGTAATAGCTCCAATAACAAAAAATCCAGTTAATATGTTAATACTTGTAGAGTAAACTTGATAGAGTTTTATCCCCCCACCCCCCCAAAAGTTAATTAAAGGAATTAAGAATGAAATCTGGAAATTTTTAACATTTACCAGTTGTCTCTAACCTTAATTAAATAGAGAGAATTGTTTTTGCACTGTGTCTTTGCATTTGTTAAAAGAATCAAAGAAATCTGATGAATTGTTGATTTGAGTAAACCATTTTGGATAGAAAAAGTGTTGGCGATGGTCATGTTACAAAGCTAAATGATTAAAAATGGTAAAAAGATAGCAGCAAAAAAAAAAAAAAAAAAAAGAATCATTGATTTTTTCCTCTAATTGAATTGAATTAAAATAGACATGTTAACTGATGTCATGAATAAGTCTAATCCAAAGTTAGCAGGAGTGACATTGGACTTATTGATTAATGTGTTGTTATGCTCATGAGGTTTAATGAATAAACACTGCATTATTGACAAGGTACAATTATCACAAATTGGATCTTGTCAGAGCTTTAGTGAAGGTGACATTGAAGATACCCTGGTATGTAATCACATTTGAAAGTCAAATATGAAAAAAAAAATCATTCATTCATTCATTCATTCATTCATTCGTTCATTCATTTTATTGAGAATAAAAAAGAACCTACAGCTTGAGAGGTGACATTGTGCATTTCAAACAAATCGTCACTGCTTTCACGAAGTAGCCCTTTTCACGAAAATTATCAAAATTTTCAGTTTTGAGTTTTTCTCGGATTTAAGATGTCCATGATGACATTACCGGATAAAAAAACTTGAGCCACGTGGATTATTTCGGTTTCAATATGGCTTTATTGTGTGCCACTATTGTGCACCACTTTTGTGCGCAATAGATTAATGTACTGTACATATTTTCGCGTCAACAGATTACGGAGCGGCACGTGCCACATTATCCTAAATGGGATGATTCGTGACAGCGCACAACAGATTATTGTACGCTACATATTTGTGCCTTAACAGGGCACAGTGCAATTTTCGTTTTCACGAACTGTACACCACTCTCTACCACGTTTTCACAGGCTAATAAAACAAAATGATAAATGAAAATAACTTTATACTACCCAGGATGAAGAAAATCTGTTCTTCCTCATTGCCTGATTTTCTTCCTAAAATTGCATTAAATAGACCTTGAAATCACTGTTTCAAAAAGAGATGTTTTTAAAAATGCCATTATCTCTAAATCTATTTTCGCGACTAAGTGCGGAAAGGGCTGCTTCGTGAAACCGGTGACAAAATACATATAGACTAATACAGACTAATATAATTCAACTTAACATAATGAATAATATCATGAAAAATATCTTTCCTCTTTCCCCCCATGTGTGATTATACAGTAAAAGTATGCTCTTGAGATTGTATTGCACATGCAGTAATCAGTATTAACACCTGTCAGATTCCTGTCTTTAAAACTGAACCCAGCACTATTCCTAAACACCAACCCTAAACCTAACACTAAAACTAATACTATTTCCAATACTTACACTAACATTAACACTAACACTAACACTAACACTATTACTAACTCTAACACTATTGCTAACACTAACACTAACACTTGCTAACACTAATACTAACATTAACACCACTAACACTATTGCTAACACCAATACAAACACTAGCACTAATGCTAATGCTGTAAATTGTTGTATCACAGATAAGCTGAGCCTTTAATTCTCCCGCCATCCTGTGAAATGTGCGAGGAAAAGTGTTAATTGAGGGTCTAGACGAGAGAAATGAGAGGAATATTTCCATACCATCTGCGAAATTCATCCCTGATGATATTTGGTGGAATTTCCATGGAATGGTAATAGCGAAGGCTGTGATGGTAAGCTAATGATGTTGGCCTTGACAGCTAGGTGGTTATATCATTCAATTTGAGTGTGAAATGAGTTTGAAGGATTGATGCCTACATGTACGTGATCTGCAGACATTTGTAGAATTAGCCAGAAGGACGGGAGAAGCTAAAAATGAAGCAGGGGTTTTATTTGAATGTGAGGACTGAAATGGAATTTGTAAATTGAATTGTGGATTGATTTAAAATGCCATCTACATGAGATATTTCTTTTTTCATCATTTTTAAAATCTTGATTGATTTTGCTCTATCTGATTGATGGAGGTTTGATATTTTGATCTGCAGCATGTCACACTGAGGTAGTCTGATGTTGGAGCTAGTCAGTTTGCAAATAGGAAATTATCCCCATGTACAGTAATAATGCAGCTTGTTTAGTCTGTTTGTACATTCATTTCTACAAAGATCGAAGATGAATCACTTAGGGCTCCTTTTGTTCTTAAAAAGAGGAAATTGAGTGAGAAACATTGTTTCAAAGAGTTGATTATGAATGAATACTTTACCTAATTATGATTATGTTTGACAAGATTTCAGAATGCTCAAATTGAAAGCTTATTGACTTCATCCAAATTGAGTTAACTGTCTTCAAGTTCATCGCTGATATCGCTTTGTTGACAAGCTTTGTTTATTGTAGCTCTACAAAATTCGTACAGGTAGCTTCTCAGTCCGTCAGATACTAAACAAAATGTATAGAGGAATAAATCGTCAGTATTTTTATGGACCGATAAATCTGACAATTTGTGTCAAAATTTATATTTTTTCCTTTCATGACATACATGTTTTTTGAGATAGGATCTACATACTGACAAAATTTTGAGGTCTAATTTCGAGCGGAAGTGAAAGAAAAGGGATTTCTCAGTTTTGGAAATCCACTATTTTGGGTCAAAATTAATTTTTTCCTCTCTTGACATACTTTTAGATGGAATCTATATGCTGACAAAATTTTGTGGTTTACTTTCAAGTGGAAGTGAAAAAACCACCAGGGCTCATGGATCTATGCCATATGAGCTCATCAAATGAAATGATACCCCTGTTCTTCTGATGCTTGTAGACAGGAAGATGATTTCATGTGCTGGTAGAATTATTGGTCCCTGGATACCAGGAAGTCAATCATGCATTGATCATCATCATCTCTATACAAAGATATTTATGTTCCTAATCATGTTTATGCATGTTGCTCATATTATACACGATCACACTACCAGTCAGCTAAGTTTTGCACGCACATTTAAAGGTGATCTAAATTGAAGCAATTATTACTGTAACAATTATCATAGAAACAATAACCTTTATCATGTGCAGTTGAGGTTGTGTGGTTTGTTTGATAAGTCTGTGGACTGTGAATCACCAGGTTGGGGATTCAAATCCCTGCCACAGCACAAAAGTCCCTTGCCTTCACATTAGCTCATGCATATGCCTCATTCAGCTGAGTCGGCTTGGGTAAATTAAAAAGTTTATACGATTCATATGTGCTAATTAATATGTTGGTGAGGTGCATTTACGCTAAGACTCTACGTGCATTAAACTGTATTATTTTGGCAGTTGGTATGCTGTTCTCAGTTCTATAAACAGTAATGAGTTAATATCTACTCCTGATAGAGTCAAACCACCTCTCTATAATGACCACTGTTTTGTGTGCCTTGAATAGCGTTTCTCTTTTAAATATGTAAAGAACCTGTTCATAAAGACCACCTGCTCATGAAGACTGCTCTACTTGTCTCCCTTGAGTGGTCTTTATGTTAAAGTTTCAGTGTAATTACAAATAAAGGTACTAGAACAGGTTTTTATCATTGTATAGAAAAAAACTTTTCTTGTTTCATTATGAGTAAGAAAGTGCCATTTTGGTAGTCATATGCTGCCATAACTTTTTTTTTTTTCGTCTTATCTCCATAAAATCATATAAATCATCGTATTTGTAGAAATAAAGTTATGGTATGATACGAAAGAGGAATTTTCATCATAAATTGATGCAGATTGAGAAATAATGAATTTGTTTTATTCATTAAACGTCACATGAACTTTTGCTCTTGGGCAAACATTTCCAAGTGAGCATTTTTATAGAGATGGTAAATGGCAGCTCATAAAACTGCATTTGCAGTAACTTATTTTCTCAATAAATGTTCCCAAAATAGAATGTTTCCACAATGAAAACAGAAACTCAGACAATCATTCATGAAAGCAAAATCACATTATACCAAATACTTGCTATAACCTCGCAAATTGGGAAGAACTCCGACTCCGAAAATTAATCTATAATATGACCTTGAGCCTTACAAATCTCCTGAGTCTTAATTCTTCCAAGTTTGCTGGTATGATTGAGTAGGAGGAGTACATCAGTCATCGCATGCCTGTGAAAATATGCCATGTCAATCATGCCATGAATATTGATTTTTAGAATTCACAGGAATTTCGGGCATCATCCCTTATAACATATGAAAACCTCAATAGGAAAATCAATTTTAAGTAAAAAAGTTCTGACTACTGGTAATTTTTAAAGGGGGTACCCAATGCTGAAACAGTGTTCCTTCATTCAAAAGAGCATGATTTTATTAACAGAAAATCATCTGCCTAAAGTTTAAAAAAAGTCTTGTTGCCAAGAAAAACCCAAAATATGGTAAGATTTCAGCCTATTTTTGGCCCCTCAGCTATGTCCCAGTTTCCTTTGGGTACCCACAATGATGTCAGTGGGGTTTAATACCTGGTCACATAATTCTAGCAAAATGCATGCAAGGTATAATACATATTGTACAATCTTGTGTGAGCCACAACTGCAATGCCTGAAGCAGAAAATGATTTGCCTGAAGTTTTAAAAAAAGTCGTGTTGCCAAGAAAAACCCAAAATATGGTAAGATTTCAGCCTATTTTTGGCCCCGCAGCTATGTCCCAGTTTCAATTGGGTACCCACAATAACGTCATTGTGGTTACCTTGTCACATAATTCTAGCAAAATGCGCGCAAGGTATCATACATATTGTACAGTCTAGTGCGCACCACAACTGCAATGCCTGAAGCTGGGTAACCACATCTACGTCATACCTCATACTCAAATTTTTTGGTCAACCCTTGACTAATTGCAAATAATTTGCCAAAATGCAATGATTTTGATTGAAAATCATCAAATTTTTGATGTTATTGTTCTTAGAATTCTAGTCTTGATCATATATCAAAAATTTTTTAACCATTGTGTAATCACTTCTGTTTTCTTGATACATGTAGGCCATGTTCATTAAGGCTTGTTCACATATGCGGCAGCAAATCCCTATGGTAAACCCCCGTTGGTTATGAATGGTATTTTTAGAAGGTAAAAACCTAAATTAGGCAAGTTGTGGCCTCGGCTGGCAAAAAGGTAAGGACAAAAAAACCATGAAGTTAGTGCAAAATATGATATCAGAAGGATAGTCTGTGCAGTTTTTGGCAAAACTCTCCTTTGCAATTAAGCGCGAACTAATGTTGATGCGTAAGGCCCATCTCATGATCAAAGTGATGCGGTTTACTGCGCAATATGTGAACACTTTAAAAAAGCATGAGGGGTTGCCATTGGATATGGGAATGGGCCTTTATGTGTGCCGATACTTTATGGATTCTTCTTTTCTTTATGTGTCTGCATTTGTAAATTTCTTCGACTTAAATCAGGAACAGCTCCACATTTTTATTAAAAATCTTAACCTGATAGATTTAGAAATTAATTTTATTGATCGTAATTTCTTTAATCTAATTTTGGAGTTGTCTCTAACTACTTGCACAATCAACTTAAAGTAATTTCTAAGAAATTTAGAGTATTAGCATGATACAGCAGTGACTCATTGCAAGATACATTGTATTAGGTCATTGGGTGTTGCTATGTCAGAAAAACAATTTGTTTGCCCTCTACCATTATATGACAAGAATGCTTAAGATAGAAAAATGATAATGAAAATGGAACATCACTGATTGCTCATTGCCAAGTTGGCTTTTAGTTCGATAGAATGGTGATTTATAATTAGATTCACTTTAGTGTGCTGAATCACTAAATTTTATAACATTGTTTTGCCACATAGAAATATCAGAAATTGAAATATGATGTTGTCAGATGGTTCAGCTGGTAGTTTCATATCTAAGAGATAACAATGCATGTTCCTAATCGAAACCGTTAAATCATTGTGATGTATCTAATGAAAGCAGATGCTGAATCCAACAGAAATAGATTTGACCTGAATGGAATGATTTTGTTTTGTCATCAACATTTGTGATCAATAAAGATTGAATGGCATGAAAAAAAATTGTAATACATGCAAACTCTGACTTCACAGAGTAGTCAGTCAACTGAAACCTGATCAAACATTGGTAATCTAATAATCATGTTTATTAACAAAGTGAAGGTGAATTTCATAAATCTCAAAATTATTTCCAACTACACTTGCAGCTTGTGAATAGCAATATTGTTAAAATGTAAATAAACTCACCAATGGGTCATCATGTCCCTCCCCCCCCCCCCCAATCAAAATACACAGGCACTGCCCCTGTACAAGAGTCACAAATCTTGAGTCTTGGAGTTATGAGGAAATTCTTCTTCATGTAAAATAATTCTGCTTAGAACGTAATTGCAGTACTTTCATGTAGAACTCCCAAGTTCTCAAGCTGCTTTAGCTTTTCAAAAATGTACCTTGTGTCTTTAAAGCTTGAATTGAACAGGAAATGGGAGCAAAGATCTGTAACCCGAAAAGTTCAGACATTTGGAGTCCATTATTATACACAGCTTAGGACTATATTGCTATTCTTGATTTTCCCTGTTAGATTGAATTTCCATGAGTAAAACATTTTAGTGATCCACTCATTTAATGTTTGTTTGCTCTATTGGATCCATGCTGTATGATGTTTGCCGACACTGGATAGTGAATGAACATTTTCGGTTTATGTCATCCTTTATTTTCTGCAAACTCATTAACAGTTAACCCTCAGAATGCCAAGTAAAGTTGTTGGTACATTTTGTTTTTGTTTTTGTTTTTTATTTTTTGGTTTTATTTATTATTGAATAGGTGTTTGGTACTGCAAAATAGGAAAATAGTTATAGAAATTATTATCATTTTATTTTTTTTATCTTATTTGATTTGATTTGATTTTTTTTTTGGGGGGGGGTATTTAAAATGTACTAGCTGTACACAATTTTTTTTTACAGGTGATTGGTACACTTTAAGTATGTTTTTGGCTCATTTTAAGCTAAAAAGATTGTATGATATTCCAGATGCAGATGACTCTCATGGGCATCGGGGGGAGGGGTCCTGGAGACAGGGGGGACATGTCTCCTCAGACACATCTCCTTAAATTTTTAAGGGTGGGGTACACTATAGGGTATGTCCTCACCCCCCCCCCCCCAAAAAAAAAAAAAAAAAAAAAAAAAATTCAGCTGAGGACCTTTTTTGTGTGTGTACATATGCCTCCTCCCCCCCCCCCCAAAAAAAAAAAAAAAAATTGAGAGTGTCCCCCCCCCCCCCCCAGGATTAAACGGATTGATGCCCGTTATGACTCTGGGTTTGAGAACAACAAAGCAGTCATTTTATGAACAACATGGGAGAGGTATACATACAAGAAAAGGACATCATTCATATAATGGGCCAGAAAGAATATTGCACTGTCATGCTGGGATGGGTCATCATTTTAAATCACATGATGCAAGCAACAGATGCTACTGAAGTCTGAATGAATGTGTTCTTGAGGTGACATTTGCAACTTCTGCCAGGAAAATGTAGTACAATTAAGCTCAAAAATAGAAACCTTAAAGCTTTGAAGAACTTGGATTGTAGAATGATAAATTATTATGTCATCAAGATCATGACAGCTTTTCGCTGTAAATGCACATTAACTATTTGCAGTTATTCATGTTTTTAATAAGGGAAAATATGACCAAATTCTCAGCATATCTTGATAGGCATTTCATCTAATCAATCAGTCAATCATTTATGTCATATAAATGAAGTGTGGAAGAAATTAATGGTATAAGTGATTTCTTGAGTGAAATTTCCCTTTTTCTCAAGTTTTAAAAAAGCTTCTGTTTCTTCAAGTTAACTTGAGGAAATATGGGGTGGGGAAAGAGAAGCACTCTGAACTACCTCAAAATGATTCACCCCTTTTATGTCTTTAGGAAACACAATGAATGTATTATAGGCTCCAGCACTCAGTCACCAATAGCAAAACAAGATTTATATCTCTCCATTTCTGTCATGAGAGAATTCAGAAGAGGATGTGATTGTGATCATGATATTTCACCCATGATTCTGGAGAAGGAAAGGGGCAGAGATGATACATCCCCTGGAATTGAGAAAAAGAATGTTTAGTGATGAAAGGGTGAGATGATGATCAATCTATTTTGAGAAAATGTACCCTGAGTTCTTATCTGAAAGCTTGTTACTGTTTTAATTTCTTTCTTCAAAATTTTTTATTACAAATATAGTCAAACCTGTCATAGCGCTCACCTCTCTGTGACAGTTACCTCCCTGTAGAGGCCACTACGATTGGTTCTCATGAAGATAAATCATGCGCTTAAGAACCTATCCATAGCAGACACTGTATAAGGAACATACAGATTACTGCTATTTTTTGAGAACTGGCATCTTGCCTACAGGTGAAACTGTAATTTGTAGATCACAAATGCATCATCAAATGTACGGAGACATACTTGTATTCTTCAGTGCCATTTTTTTCAAGGCACAGAAAAGAACAGGAAAGAAACTTTTGGTCAGATTTGAATGTTTAAATGAAGCAAGCTTATTAATTTTGTTATTGATTGGAAAATGGTTGGCTGTTTCACTCCCATGCGGATTGCAATAGATGAAGAAAACTAACCTCATATGTCATTTTCTGGCACTGTGGTGTAGTTAATTTCTTTCTCTCTCTATCTCTTTCTCTCTTTCTGTGTAATCCACAGTGTATATCCTAGATTAATGTGATCTTCCTTTCACTACCTACATGTAGGGTACTCTTTAAAAAAAAAAGAGTGAACACATTCACTCCGTGTTAGGGGTGAATTTCAGAAGAGAGTGCATTTAGAGTGAATTAAGAGTGAATTAAGAGTAAAAATTGTGATATTCACTCTTTATTCACCCTTTTAGGCGTGACCTCGGTGATCACTCGAAATCCTTGAGTGATCACTGAGGTCACCCCTCAAAGAGTGAATATCACAATTTTTTACTCTCACTCTTAATTCACTCTAAATGCACTCCCTTCTGAAATTCACCCCTAACACACAGTGAATGCGTTCACTCTTCTTTTTTTTTAAAGAGAGTATATTATTCCTGGGGTGCCCATTTTACCTTTTATATCCCTGTCTCTTAACAAATTTTCTTTATGCTTCCCCTTTTTCTTCATTTCCAATTCACCTTCCCATCTTCCCATCTTACTGTTTTCTTATACACTTTTATGTATTTTGCCCCTGGGAATGTTCGAAATGAGGCATGAAGCCATTAGAAAGTCCCCAAATCTGCTGATGATTACTTTGTAACTGGAACTTCCTTTCAATTTTCCAAGAGTCATCACCGAAAAAAATATGTTCCTGTATATCCTGATTTGATTTTGCCCCTCATTTGACCACAAAACCAGAAACTTCTGTAGGACCGATTTGATAGTCAAATCTTGCTTGTAGCCTGTTATAGGCAAACCATATTATTCTCAATGAAAGTAAACTAGACTGTTGACACTATGAACATGGCGGACAAAGAAAGTGGACAAAATAAACAACCTCTCATTCTACCCTTCACAATGGTTCTGGTAGTCAAAAGAACATCCCTTCACAGCTATTATGTTTAATCATGTTGTTCCAGGTGAATATGCATGTGACACCTGTTCCACATATTTTAGACAATAGCAGTGAAGGGATGTTCTTTTGACTACCAGAACCATTGTGAAGGGTAGAATGAGGGGTTGTTTATTTTGTCCACTTTCTTTGTCCGTCGTGTTCATAGTGTGAAGTATATAGTGTCTGTTGACCATCCTTCTCCCTGAGTTGAGTCACATCTTCACATAGAAAGATGTCTGAAACAAAAGTTATTGCAGAAGCCTAAAAGTAGATGGGAATTGACATGTGGATGCCATTGCTTGACTTTTTGCTTTCTGTTAAGGAGGAAAAGAACACTGTAGCAATCACAAAAGAAACAGGATTCCCATTTGGTAATGTTTTGTGTTTTATCAACTGATTGAAAGTAGAATTTTTATGAGAGAAGGTGATAAAAACAGAATTGGAATAACAGGACAAGGTGATGAAGAAATAAAAGAAAAATTAGAAAGAAAATGTGTATTATCATATATTCAGGCACTACAGATATTGTTATACCTCCTAGCTGACAAAAAACATCCAGAAATAACTTCTATTCCTGAATTGACCCTTCTCATAACAGTACGCTGCCTCTAAGGGTATATCAAAAGCATGCCAGTCGATGACCTAATTTTGACAGGCCATGATCACGCAAGTTTTCTTCTCTTCGGGGTAAAATTCCTGTCCCAGTCGATGGTGGGCAGCGGAGTTTCTAGAGAAGTTGATTGCTTTAGTAATCCAAGAAGGGGATATCGCATGAATATTCATAAGGAAAATTTTATGAAGGTGGAAAAGAATATGATTGAAATGGATCAAGTGAAAAGTGAAGAGATAAAGGGAGTAAAGGGAAGAAGGATAGAGTAGAGGAGCTAGGAGCAAGAGATATTGGAAAAATTCTGACAGAAGTTAATATCAAATTTGCAGTTGAAAGGCAAAAGTTGTTAATGTTAAATGATGTGAGTGGGGGTGTTTTAACTCTTTTTGGACGATGTTTATGTTTGACTTACTCCAAAATCCATATCTAGCTAGGGAATGATGTGGTGAGAGAGAGACAGAAAGAGGGAGAGAGACAGACAGACAGACAGAGACAGAGACAGAGAGAGGTTGATAAGAGAAGATACAAAAGCTAAGAGAGAAAAAAAAGAAGGAATTTATGTATGAATAGGCCTGTGTGAAAGACTGGATAAGCTTAAAACAAAAACCATGAAAATTCTCTAATGACAACTATCCCCTTTTGCAAACCTTTTGATGAGAGAGAGCCCTGTTGACCAGTCCTACTTGGCAGACTTCCTATATGCCCCACAGGCTGACAACGTGATGATAACCCTTTTTCTTCACCATCCATTAATATACAAACCAGCGTGGAGGTTCTCCAAATATTATACACAGATCTATCAAAGGAATCATATTTTCCTTAAGGAGTTCTCCACTTGGGCATGGTTAAAGCATTTTGTTGGAATATTGTTGCATACAAATTGTATTTTTACACTGTATGTGAATGTAATGTAAATTTTGTTAACATTGTCTTTTAGAAGCGAGAAATACCAAGACACCTTGATCATCTGAAATACACTTTACTTCAATTTATCCATTAGCAACTCAAGTTTGAGGATAAACTTGAGTTCTGGTCAGCAATTATTGCTATGTAAAAGAACCCGTTTCAAAGCAATTGGGAAAGGTTAATTAAGTAGTAAATAAAAATTGGTGTGCACCCTGTGGTTTTGCAATCGTCAGTGATAAGAAATCAGCTCAATCATGTTGTAAGACTTGTCGAATTCAATCACAATAGATTTTGGCCTGGAAGGCCCCCGTTTCTCTCCTGGATACAGAATGGCATATGTGTATAGATGCCTTGCCAAAGGACATTAATGTCATATTGATCTAGTTTGTCTTGTAAATCAATACGAAGGAAGATAAAGGCTTGATGTGCCAAGGCTTGAATCTATGACTTTAGTATCCCTGGTCAACTGTAGTCACCTCTCTATGTGAATATTAATTCATTGAGTATGATTTGATTGCAGTATGACATACATTTTCCATAGACCCAGCCTGAGTTTTCCCAGGCTGAGTTATATAGTATTCAACTTGTTAAAGGTGCTCTCACACTAGCGCTATGGTCTATCTACAGCTACAGACCGTATAGTTTGGTCGTACTGACATGAAGTAAGACGGTCATACATTATATGGCCAAATTCAATCCATAACGGTCAATTATGGCCCATGCAGGTCTTAATAATGGTTGTTGTAAGTCATTGTACGGTTTACTTTGATTATTTTGGATCAGTCAGTCTGACTCTATCAGAAATGAAGTTTTGAACATGTTCAAAATTCCCTCTCCAACTGTCAGTTACTACGGTCTGTACTATGGTCTAATACTGCCTTATTACGGTAGTATGACGGTCCAGAACGGTCAAGAACAGTATGTGATTGTCACTTAACCGTCACTGACCATCATGAACCGACTCTAACCGTAGCCCTAGTGTGAGAGCACCTTCACATTCCTGCAGGCTTAATACATGGACCACCCGTTTCCAATCAGCTATTGGTTGAAGTTGTTGCTAGCTTCATGAGAGTTTTTTTGGTAGAATTCATTGGTTTAATGATTGATGGCAATGAGCGACAAGGGATGTAACCAATAGCACAAATTTGGATTACGAATTTTGCATTTTCATAACTGAAGGGTTTGAGGGTAGAGTGTTAGAAAGAAAAATGAGAAAATGAGTCCATGAACACAGGCTTAATATTTTCAAAAGTGTGACACTGACAGCTTTATTTTCCACATTACTTTGATTTATCTTGATTAAAAGTACTATCACCATTACTCATTTTTTAATATATTTCTCCGGCTAGACAGGCTCTTTTTTTTTTACATTTAGTTACCTTGTACATGTATGTTCAGTGAAGCCATCCTTATATCAGGCAAAGGGATTGAAGAGGAAGAGAGAAAGAGAGAGAGGGAAGGGAGGTGGGAGGAGAGGGGAGTGAGAGGGGAGGGAGATGCGGAGAGGGGTTGGGGACTTGAAGACAAGACAAGGAATAATGGAATCATGAAGAAAGTGGGGCAATAGATAAGAAGTTGGAATAAAGCAGGCCAGGAAGAAAGGAAGGAGAGAGGGAGGAAAGTGAAAAACTTGAGCTCGAAAGGGATGTCAGAATGCCTATGTACATGTATATCATAGCCTTTTAATGAAATTTCTGTAGGGGCATATGATAATTAAAGCTAATCAATGTGTCATGACTTTCATGTTCAGGTAGACACTTGAACTATCCCTTTAACATATCCCCTGTGACCAGGAGGGATAGTTTGCAAGTCAAATAAACCCCACGGTGGCGGTTTGTGGCACATTATCGATTACTATCTAATTGAAGACCGGGTCTTGCTATGATTCTGTGAATTGGAGGATTGTTGGCCAAGTCAGTGAGAAGATCAATGAATGGAATATGATGAGATGAAGAAGATTGTAGAAGAGAGAGAGAGAGAAAGGGGAAGGGACGGAAGGAGAGAGGGAAGGAAGGAGAGAGGGAAGGAGAGAGAGAAAATGAGAGAGAGAGGGAGAGAGATAGTCATTGTTTTGTTTTGTTTGCTCATGTGACAGAGAGGATTAACATGAGTAGCTGCACCTGTGCAGTCAGAGGGTGAAACACCCCCCCCCAAAAAAAAAAAAAAGAAAAAAAAAAGAAAAGCTTGAATAAGGAGAAAAAGGGTGAGAGAATGTAGGAAGATAAGGAGCAGACAAAGAACGATGACAAAGAAACGTTATATTGTTATAGTTCTTTAATATTGAGATTGATTTTTACTTGAGTTATGATCATTTTCTCATAGTTTCTTTTGTTTTTGTGTTATTCATGTGCAGGTTACTTTGGTAAATACCTGAATGAGTACAGAGGGGACTATATACCACCAGGCTGGGTGGAATGGGTCGGACTGGTCAAGAACTCCAAGTTCTACAACTACACCCTCTGCAGGAATGGTCAACTGATGAGACATGGGTTCAACTACCACAGGTGTGTTCTTTATGAAGGGATGGTGAATTGAGATTAATAGTGTATATTAGATACAAGGGGATCTTTCACTGTTCCGTACCACCTTGTTGGTGGAGTGGGTCGAACTGGTCAAGAATTTCCTATTCTACAGCTACATGTACATCCTCTGCAGGAATGGTCAGCTCGTGAGACATGAGTTCAACTACCACTATATGTTGCTTTAGGAGAGGGTGGGGAATTGAGATTAATAGTGTATATTAGATACCAGGGGATCTTTAACTCTTCCGTACCACCTTGTTGGTGGAGTGGGTCGAACTGGTCAAGAACTCATCTAAACCTTGTGTAGGAATGGTCAACTAATGAGACATAAATTTAACTGTCACAGGTATGGTAATGATTCTTTTAACTTTCATAAAAGAGTATCGACTGAAATTTGTGCTAAATCTACTGTTCATTGAAAATACTTTGAATTTATTTCAGTGCATTGTGTTATTTTATCCTTTGGAACTGGAAAATTTAATTGAATTGTCACATTTGATCAGTTTTTTTCTTCCCAGTTTTGTTCACTTTGAGAGCTTTTTCACAAGAACCCCCCTCCCCGATTTTAGTCCTTTTGTTGCGCCTAAACAGGCTTGTTCTTTTTGGTTTACCTTTCAAGTTCATGCGAATGAGCTAGTGTGTCTCACATAGACAAGAAAAACGAAGAATATTTTAAAACCTTTTTTTCTTTCTTTCGTGGTTTTAATAGCATATGTAATTTTTTATTTGTTCCATCAATATATTTGTCTACAGGGACTATCTACCAGACCTCATTGCCAACGACAGCATAGCATTCTTCAAGCTTTCCAAGAGAGCGTATCCACGGTTACCTGTGGCCATGGTATTATCCTTCCCATCTCCCCATGGCCCAGAGGATGGTGCCCCTCAATATCAGCACATGTTTGCTGGTAACAAGCTGCACAGGTAGGTCAGGGGTTTAAGCCTCTCTTACTCAGGGTATGTACCACTGTAAATGAATCTATAGTGAGAGCTGCCATAAAGTATACTTTGTTTGTATTGCTTATTGGAATTTGTATTCCAAGACTCCTTCAGTTTTTAGTAGACTCCTGAAGGTATCATGCATCTGCTGATTTTAAGGGTCTGTTTTGTAAGTTGCTTTAGTAGTACTTAATTTGAAAAATGCTGATCCCATCAACAAAATACTCATTTTTCAGACATTAGGAAATGCTCAAGTGGAATTTGTAGATCTGCTTTATTGTTAAATTCCTTTTCCTTATCATTTGGTGAGACTAAGGGATAAAAAAGCCCACTTTTAGGTAGTCTCTCAGATGAAATGTAAAGTCATTAGTCCCCTTTGTCTTTGAACTGCTCTTCCATGTTTGAAGCCATGTACTACTCAGCACCTACTCAGAAAAACACATTTCATGGGACAGCCTTTAGAACTGCCTCATCTACAGAAATATTTTTCAATTCTTTGATGATTCCCAGATCAGTATTAAGGAGATACCTTGCTTTAATGAAGACATCCTCCAAGAGATAATAAAAAGAAGCTATTTCACAAACAACAGACTGCAATTTATCAGACAACTTCCTTTTGCTAAAGGTGTCCCAAGTGTTTTCTTGATGGCATCTATTAGTTGCTATCAGTCTGTGCAGTTTGGTAGGGATTGTCCCAAGGTGGCAATGAGAGGTCAGATGGTGAGCGGAATTTTTCACGCAAGGTTTAGAAATGTTTGTTTTGATGAATATACGACTGACAAGCAATGTCATCATGAAAGTTATTCTTGCTTCCAGGAGGAAGTAGATTTTGCCAATGTTCCCCCCCCCCTCCTTTATCATTGCCACTCCTTCATTTAACTTGATAGATGAGAGAGTAGTGATTAGGCTGTATGCTGCAAAAGAAATCATCGTATACCCTTTTCGTATTAGGGGTAGAAGCGTATTTTATGTCCGTACTAAGAATTCTACAGCTTATATGAATGCTGTCTATATCAGCATCAGCTTTGCTCGATCTTCTCTTGGTCCAGATTTCTCAGCCCACTTTAAGAAGTGGGACTTAGTCCTGACCAGAAGTTGTTTCCTCAACCTGCGTAGCCAGGGGCAATGGGGGCGGCCATTGCCCCCCCCCCCCCCCCCGCCAAAAAAAAAAGAAGAAGAGAAAAAGGTTAGAGATTGTAGGAAGAGCAGGAGCAAGCAGACAAGGAATGATGACAAAGAAACATCAAAGTTTTTGTGTGAATTTCCCCCTCCCTGCATCCTCTACCCTAGGGAGAGCACTTTGCACATTCAGTAAAAGTGGTGTGCATGCTCACTACCACCCCTCAAGTGAAATCCTAGCTACCTTGGTGGCTTCCTTTTATAGGAATGAACTCCGCACAACTTGATGCAGATTGAGATATATTCTCTGTGGGTTTGCTGTATATTTTACAACCAGGTGGCATTAGAAGAAAGTTTTTAATTGATTAGGGAAGCAAATGCTTAAGGGAGGGGCAATTTCAACTAGTTGTCAGTTGTCCAGCATGCTTATAGATGTTAAAAAAGTTAATAAGAGTAAAAAGTGTTCTTCCGTGATTGTTTGAAGCAATTTATTTTGGATTGAAATGGATATATTCTCCTGCTGTGGAGATCTACATTTCATACATCATGGGGCCATTCTACAATTATTTCACCCCCCCCCCCCCCCCCGAATGGGATGAATCACTTCATTTGTCCATTAACTTTTTTTTCTGGTATCAATGCTATATATATTGGATTATTTTGTCAAGCATTTAAATAATCATTAGGCTAGGAAATATTTTTCTTGCATTACAAATTTCATAAGAGGTATCTGTGAAATTGGTCAGAAATTGATCGGGTGCCTTTAAAGTTTGCAAAAAAACCTAGGGTAAAAAAGCAGTAGGGTCTGGTAGAACTAGGACACCTTTGGTTTTCTCTGTAACTAAGTTCTTGGCCTGAATGTTTCTGGTCATGTTACACATCATTAGCAAAAACTGGAGAGACTGAATGCCACAGAGCTTATTTTCGGGACCTGGAGGAGAGAGATAGTACAGAGTGTCATGTGTTATTGAAGTGTTGTTGTTTTGATAGATAACATGGAAGTGTATCTGTGTGATTGGTTGATCCCCTAGGGATGCACTCCCAGTAATGACTCAAAATGGATACATGAGTGACTGATTCTGATGATTTTTTCACGGAAAGTAGAAAGAGAAGAAGAAGAATATAGAGAGAGGGATAGGGAGGGAGGGAGGGAGGAGAGGGATGTGTGTGTGTGTTTGTGGAGTGGTGTGTAAGTTTGTGTGGGTGAGAGAGAGAAAGGGAGGATAGGGACTGGAGATGCGAGAATTAGGGGTTCGGTCCCGGGCATGGCACTTACGCCCTTGAGGAAGGCATATCATCTACATTCTCTTTTATCATACATCAAATAAATTAACGTGCTATAGGCATATTGTTACCAATGTGTGCATTTGTGTTTAAATAAAATAGGGGACAAAGGGAGACAAAAACATAGGATAGGAAGACAAAAACAGAGATGGAAAGATTTGGAGAAAACGGACTAGTGTTCAAAGTGAAACTGTTTTAATTGGATGTTAAGTCTTCTTGTGTTGTGAACAGACAGAAAGGACATCCTCTCATAAGGAGCTGATCTACATCATGAAAAAGAGCAAAATGTTTGTTTTCTTGGTCTACTTTTTTGTCTACATACAGCAACATATTAAGCATGGTAAGTGTTTCAGCTGTAACTAAAATGGAAAATATACATAACTTGATATTTCAGTATTCTAGCATACATGACAAGTGTATACTATGGTGGCCCTGAAGTACGCTCGACAACAGGTCATGTGCGATGTGAATTTCGCGAAATTCGTGACCCGTGACACGAAGTTCAGGACCGGGGATGCGAAATTCATGACCTGGGATGCAAAATTCAGGACTTGGGATGCGAAATTCACATTGCACATGACCTGTTGTTGAGCGTACTTCAGGGCCACCATAGTATACAGTAAGCGGGGCAGATCTATTACATCAGTTGATGCTTCATGCCATGAAGTATTTACGATTTTTAGTTCCATTAACTGTACTGCATATTCAAGTATACTTTAAATTATTGAAAAATCAGTTGTCAGTGCTTTTGAAATTTATAGCTTAAAAACACCATTCCCTTTTCCTTTACAAACTTTAATATCTCTCTTGTATTTCAGTTGTAATGATTCCATGAAGCAAAAACAACATCATCATAAGAATCTCTTATTTTTCATTGCTTATCTCTCTTAAATCTACTTCTCGATTACATCTTAGAACAAGTTCATACACTTGTTTTTCTTAGGGGGCACTTGGGGAATGTCAACAAACTCCTGAGCTACAGTATAAACTCTGCATGACATTCGACCCCTTGCAGTTGAACTGACATATCAATTATCCAATAAAATACTCATGTTTACCACCAACTTGCATAGATCATATTACCAGAAAATTTAATAAGACTAATGTATAGAAAATTGATATCCTTTTAATGTATCATGCAATGCATAGATTGAAATTTAATCTGAAGTAAACAAGAAGTTGGTCTTAAATCATCAAGCTTATTTGCAGTCTTGTCTTAGCATGAGTGTATCCTGCATATTTTCAATTGTAATTAGAATAATTTGAATCTCATATTAGGTGTAATTTTCATTTCTGGAATTCAAATTATTCAACAGACGAAAAAAAATTGGAAAGGAAAGGCAAACGCTGAGTATGATATATGTTTTCAAAATATGATTGCCTGAAATTTATTGCCATTTAGTTTTATATCTACATTTCTACATGCTTTTGACATTTACTTGACAGAGATTTGCACAAACTTGAACAACCATGATCTTTATTGTATCTGTTGGATGTTACATGTGGGTGCCCCTATCATAAGAATCAATATTTTTTGATTTACAAATTAGATATTCAATTTGAAAGCTTAATACCTAGAATCAGACTTTTGCACTTTTTAATTGGTTGATATCCATCTTTCTTTTGAGTCATACTCACAAATCTTTCATTTGCCAATTAAAGAGATAGGGAGGCCCTAAACCCTGTGGAGTAAAGTTTGGCTTGATGTTTCCAAACCCACCTGTCAAATCTTGAGTATCATGAGGGGCAAGACAGTCAACAAATATACAATGATAACACTTACAGAAATGAATATTTTTAAAGAAATAATTAAAGCATTTTTTAAATTGCATTTTCCATAGCAAGTGGAAATCTGGAATGTTAGATATACTGTATACTGATTAATTATTTCATTGTATTAATTAATTATATTATTATATTATATTATTAAAAACTTTCCTTTAGTCTCTTTTATGAAAGTTTATTAAGATTTTCATAAATTTGGCCTGTTGCTTTTGTACTTGATGATCTTTGAAAGTAACCTCGGTGCAATCAAAAGCAACTGCTCTTGATAAAACAGTCCTCCGAAACACATAGATCACTGGTTTGCAAAATCATCATTGATCTGCATGTTTGACAGGAGGGAGAAGGGGTCAGCCATTGGCATAAATCCCAGGATTGAGGGGGATTAGGGACACATATATCCCCCCCCCCCCCACACACACCTCTTTTAGAGAGGGGAGATGGCATGTACAAATATACCCCCACTTTTCAAAGAAGAAATGATATTTTAGTCAGTATCAAAAACCAGAGATGGGATGGTAGAGCATATATGTGGGAGTGAGTGTGCCAGTGGGTGAGAGTTGGTGTGTACTCATGTGTGATTTTGCGCTTTGAATTTTGCAAAAAATTTCTATCACCCCCCCCCAAAAAAAAAAATCATCAAAACAGATTTTTGCTGGTGGGATCTGCATCATGAAGCACTTCCAATGTATAAAATATTTTCTTTATTTTGTTTAACAATGATTATTTGCTTGAGAATTAGTTTCTCAAATGTTCAAATAGGCAATTCATCCAATGTTCATTTTGTATTCAGATTATAAAATGTCACTTGTGAGTGTGAACACTGCTTTAACTTGGACCTGAAAATATGTCTCTCAGCAAGAATACCCAAGACCACAGGGAAGTATTGCCAATATCCCAGTTGATCTGAAACCTTGGATATTTGGCAGGAGGGAGGCGGATTGGAGGAGATCAAAGTTTAGAAAAACTTGGAGGTGACCATGAGCTTGTGAGCCACAGGTGTGTTCCTTTCACACACCTGCTTCAGATCAAGGCACAATATAGAGATCTCATCAGACTTCTTCATGATTTCAAGTTAAGATTGTGAATATTATAGACTGTTCGTACCATTTCCCACGAAAAATAATGAAAATGGATGAGAATACAGTGCACCTTGAGCATCATTAGAGAGAATATGTTGGCCTTTATAAATATTGTCATTATTATTGTTAGAGACGATTGAATGTTAGAATCCTGTTAAAATATGTAATGCACTCTAGTGAGCCATTTTATTTTGAAAGATTCCTTTTCCTTATCAGTTAATAAGACTAAACATATCCCTCCATTTTAAAGATGTTGAAAGTTTGTAACAATTTGGTTGCCATGGTCACCTTCTCAAGTTCTAAGATTAGGATCTATAAAATACAATATTTTGAAGTTTAATAATAATGATCATATGGTCCATTTGTATAGTGCAGCTACTACATAACTACACTTTACATAGTATCGTATTATTACCCTGGCTGTGGCTGAGCTGCTATGGTAAGCATTAACCCTTAGAGGTACAGTGTCACCTTTAGGAGACGCTTTTGCAGTATCTGTTGGTCCAGAATGTTGGGCAATACATATCATACATGAGCAGAAAGAGAAAAATGCGCTGACAAATTTGAGCCCATTCCCATCGCTGTATGGTGTGGCGTTCTCGAATTAGAGCAGTTTAAGTGTAACTAATCATTAAACTCTTTAAATTGGCAATGCAGTGAATAATATATAATCACTTTTTCTGTGTTCAAATTGGCAATTTCTGATTCAATTTTACAATTATATTTCATTTTGGTTTATGTTATATTCATATTTATTTTTTTCAAGCTATGTAAACGTGGAAAAAAATCATTTGTATTGCCAATTTGAGGATTGAAGATGATTAATTTAGACCTCAAGAAAGCTCTGTACTGCTATGGGTTAAAGCAGGAATTTCTTCCTACTGGATACCTACTTACTACACCTGGGTGGAGAGTGGCAAATATGGATTAATGTCTTACCAAAACACGTTAGTGCCAGGCCGGGCTTTGAACCCTCATCCTTTTGATTGGGAGTCAAGTGACAGAATCACTACACCATGGCACCTCCACTTAACTGAATGTCAGGCTCAGCACAGCACACATCACACTAACCTGTTGGATACGATTTGAAGTTGGTAGAGCACACATTTTCCATAGAGTCCATCCCTATTTATCTCATTCTTAGTATCCAACAGGTTAAGTTCTAAATTCTTCATGCACTGTTGTACTAAATAACACTTTGGAAAGCATTGACATGCAGCCTTAGGTCTAACAACCATTTGTAACAGTTGTTTGAAATATTCTGTAACTATGAAACATATGAAGAGTTTATATGCAGAAACTGATAAAGGCCATTTTTGAAAATTTTAAAGTAAGGTCACCCTCATGTACAGTATCCAACAAAAGTGAGTACACCCTTGAGGGTGTGCTTAACTTTTGTTGCCAAAATTTGAACAAAATCCTTCAACTTTTACATTATTGTTATGGAAGAGGTAATTCCTATCAATACACCAGTCACAGAATTTCGTTCTTCTCTATCATAGTTGTAATACATTTATGTAAGAATTTACATTTGAATTTTAACATTTTGTAAAGGGTGTACTCACTTCTGTTGGATATTGTAGTACGAAATACTACTTTTCAAATGATACCATGCTCGTGACATATAAAGGTATATTTTTGAAGTTATGGTCAGAAGTAGTATAAGTTTTCTTATTTCCTTTATTTTTCTTGATCTGTAATTGCAAATATCTTAATTTGACAAAAATGGATATATCGCTTTTTGCATTCAAACTCTTCATATGTTTTACTCCAGCTTCAGAAGTTAAGAAAAATCTGTTGCACTGCAATTTCAAACAGTATTTTAATAATCATGTTTGGTAGATTGGAGAACTGCTGTCAGTTACTGAGTATAAATTTTGAAATTCAGTCTAAGTTTTGGACTATAGCAATGAAAGAACGTATACATCAAACCCTCTTAGCTGTGCCACTGCCCTGTTAATATAATTCATTTTGACATCTAACAGCAAACGGTGGTTATTTGAAATATCAAATTCTTGCCCCAGTTATTTATTGAAAGCAAAACACACATACACACCAAAATCTCAGGCAAACATTTGCATACTGGAAGGTTTGGCCTGATTTTGAGGATTTGTTAGTTTTAAGGGGTTTGAAGTTTTTGGTTTATTCTTCATAGAAAATAGAAATGGAAGCTTAACAGTTGTAATATTAAATACAAGAAAAATCTTACCCATGTTTAAATGCCATATGAACAGGAGTTGAAACAAGACAGTTACACAAATAGAATGAGAAAATGCATTCCACACTACCCAAAATGTTGAGATATTTGGTCATGGTTATTAGCCTCAGGCAACAATGTCATTCATGGTCATAGAGCAAACTTGTCCAGAGTTTACTTTATTTCTCTGCCCCCCCCCCATCTCTCTCTCTCTCTCTCTCTCTCTCTCTCTCTCTCTCTCTTCCCCCCCCCCTCCCTCTCTCCCTGCATGTTCCTGCAGAGCTCAATTTTTCTCTTTGCCTCCCCATCTCTCTTTCTTTCTCTCTCCCTCCCTCCCTCTTATCCTTTCTCCTCTTCACTCTTTACTGTTCCTTCTCTCTTTCTGTCTTTCTCTTTCTCTCTCTTTTCTCTTGCTCCCTCTCCCCCTCTCCTCCCCCCCCCCCCCTCTCTCTCTCTCTCTTAACCTGGTCTCATGTCCTGTAGCTTTGTTTGCATTTTGTTTCTTTTAAATCTGTGTAAAATCTGATAAATATGGATGGAATGATGACATAAATTTTGGGCAAACCGTTATCATCTGTCATGGTATGTTTACTCATCTGTCACCATGTCATCATTCATAGAAAACTTAATCAAATAGATTCTTGGTTCGCTGTATCGGTTTTATGATGGAGTGGAAAAAGATAAAAGACTGTAGGCACACAGACAGGTGTATGGAGATCAAATTTCATAGTCATTTCTGTGAATTTCATCCCCTTATTTTATCTTCTGCTTCCATCATCATCTTCATCCTCATAACTACTTCTGCTATTTCTTTTTATTCTTTGCCATAAGAATCTACTCAAAATTTTCCTTCTATCTTTTGTTCATACTTTTTTCATCTTTATTAACCATCTTTAATATTCTTTGTCTCTTTTCCTCTTTTTTCCATTTTGTAGGCTTTTATACCATGTATAACTTATTCATATTTTCAAGGAGCATGATTTCTTTGTAGTTTTATGTTGTTTATTTCAGTTCTTTAAAATCTAATAGAGGTAGTCTTATAAAGAAGAAAACTGAAAAAAAATACCCTGTCCTACAGAGTCCTACAGAGTTTTACCATAATCGGGCCAACAAAAGTATCGAGTCATCATTATTCCTTCAATATGAAACTGATTATAAGGAAAAATGTACATATCAACGAATTTCATGAGGAAATTTTTATGAAACAGGTCATTTCCAGAATGAAAAAGGAGAGGAAGAACCTGGAATTTGCAAATGTATAGAGTGCAATCGTTGGATTTTAAAGAAAATTTTGGGACAAGGGAGGCTTCCTGAAAGATGATTAGTTCAGAAACTTCAGATGATTGGATCAGTTTCCTTGACTATCAATTTTGAGTGGAATTGGAGAAATATGGGATGAATTTGGAAAAACGGCAGGAATGTTAGAGGGAGGTCGTAGGGTGCTGCGAACTTGGTAGTGAATATGTCATGGCATGATGCATGTTAACACTTCAACTAGATGTCTGAGAGAGAGAGGAAGAGAGGGAGAGAGAGAGACAGACAGACAGAGAGAGAAACAGACAGACAGGAAGAGAAAGAAAGAGATAGACAATGAGAAAGTGAAGGAGAGGGGCAGTCAGAGAATGAAATTGAGAATGAGAAAGTAAGAGAGAGGGAGACAGACAGACAGATAGACAGATAGACAGATTGACAGAGAAAGAGAAAGTAAAAGAGAGAAATAGATAGACAAAGAGAGAGAAATAGAGAAAAAGAAAGGCAAGGGGGAAAGAGTGCATTATAGGGAGAGAGAGGTAGTCCAAGGATGAGATGGATGAAGAAACTCTTTAACAATGCACAACAGATTTGAAATAATAAAAAGTAGGTCTATATGCACTTTAGGGGAGGGGTACATAAGGAAACTAATGTTCTAAATATCTATTAAAAGTGTCCAAATTTGAATTCTGTTTGATTTCATGTCATAAATATTCCAATTACATTCATCCCAGACATGGAAATCACATAAATTTCATAAATTTCCATGCCCAAAAATGCACATTAATTTCAGTTTTGGATGTACCGAGATAAGAAAGGGGAGAAAATATGATGAAATGAAAGAAAAATTGAACATGACATACCGGTTTGTTGTTTTCATATAAGTTGTGTTCAGTACTTGTATTCATGAGAGTAAATGCAAATATAGTTCAGACATGCTTCGTTTGATGCAAATATTACTAGAATTTGTGAAAGGATTTAGACTAAACCATTCCTAGGAGCGATGTTCTAAACAGCACGTCACAGACAAGTCAATATTTATATGCGATCCATCATGGAAATCATGAATCTTTTTTGAGGTGTTTATTTTAAGGTCAATAATAGATGGATTGTTAAGGTGTAGTTTTCATGCTTTGATAATGTTTGAAGAACATATGCGGATAAGGGGAGGGGGTGTACTACTTGACCTTGTCAGGCGTGTATAAAATAGGCCTAGAGTGGAGTGTGGTTGCCAATGTTTGTCACATTAAAGGCTTGTTCAGACATGACGCGACAACCCCCCCCCCCCCCCCCCCCCCGCGACAAATCCCAGCGACATTTTTAGTGTACAAGTCAATGGGATATGAGGTGGCAAAAAAAAATAAATAATGCACAGGCAAGAGGCAAACTTTTTGCCTCCCAGTAGCAAAAACCTGTGGACCAATCAAATTCTTAAAATTTAGCACAAAATATGATTTCATGAGTTTGGGCAACTTTTGACAAAAATCTCTTTTTATTAGTGTTGACACGTTTCTGCACATGAAAGGCATTGGCTAACTTTGTGAGCAGCCGATTTAAAAAATTCTCAAACTAAGATGAAACATGTGTATGAGTACTTGTATTTGTACTAAAAAACTATGAAACCAACCATAATTTGGATTGAAAAACTGTTAGTAAGAAAAAAACCGTGATTTTATTATTTTGGGTCTCAGAGACAATAAATAAGAGGACTGTTTTGCTCAAGTTAAAAAAAAAAGTTAATTGCCTCCCTCCGCGTGATACGCCAATACCCACAGTACGGTCTGGTGAGCCATGCGCACATGCGCACTCCTTAGGTCTAGTCTGTGCAACCAACCCTTATATATCTTTCAAACGTTGGTGCACATTTCTAATATTTAAAAATACTTCCTGTGGATATTATTCTTTTGAAACTTTCAAACTGGTATCTTTACACTATAACCCTTCTGTTTATCCCATTTTCAAATAGCAAAATGAGTTTTTAAAAAAATTATAACATTGTTAATTAATGTCTTTAAGTGACGTGGTTTGCTGCGCCATATCTGAACACTAAAAATGTTGTGGGGGTTTGTTGTGGGGTTGGTTGCATCATATCTGAACAAGCCTTAACCCATCTGCTGCTGGAAGTAGGTGGCCCCTGTATTAAACCTATGGGAATGAAAAATCCTCGGTAATCAGGGGTTTAAGACAAAATCAGACTTTATAACTCTTTATCATAAAATCATTTTTCACTTTTAATCAAGTCATGCAGATTTATATTTTTACTGTTTCAGCAAAAGAAAAAGAATGCAGAATTAAGAGTTGCCATGGCAATACGATTATCATTTTCAATGTTTCGGAACCAGTCTTCATCATAGAGGCTCCATTCTTAGACCACATGTACAAACTTAATGGAGAGTTTTTAAAGCCATGTTGCCTTAACTTCGAGCTTAAGAACCACACATTTTCATATTTTAGTATCAGGGCCGCCAATTGCATTGCTAAAATGTGACATTTGTAGATAACATATTTTTTTCAACTCTGCAGCTGTTTGTGATTGGTTTGAATCCTGAGTGTGTGATATGTGATATGCCATCAAATCTTGTATTTTAAAGTGATTTTTCCGTGTAAACGATGGACTTGACAAACATAGGCTACTGTTCAAAAAAATGCAATCTTACTCCAGCTGCTTTAACCCATTCGTGACAGGAATTATGTAAAGCCTAATTTGATCAGCTTTTATTCTTCAAATTGGCAACACCAACATTTTTATTTCATTGCTACATTTTTCTTATAAAACGTCATGTATCTGAAATGAATATAAATTGACAGAAATTATGATGAGAAGTCCAAAAGTTGCTAATTTGCAGGGGAAAACGGTGATTTTAAACTTTCTGTCACATTGCCAATTTAAGGATTTTAATGCTTATTTTCCTTTTAAAAATTTTCAGCATCAAACAACGAATATTGGCGCAACCAAAATGGGCACAGTTTGTGTAGAATTTTTTGCTCTTTCTGCTCATGTATTTGGTATGATTTTTAGGACTTTGCATCAAAAGATATTCGGCCAAACCACAAAATGTGGACCTCTGTCACGAATGGGTTAAAAATTGAAGAATTCATGGAATATGATGTGCCCAGTTTTATACTTGCTACATATCTTTCAGAAGACTTCTGAATATGTGAGATGTGTTGCCCTTTCTCATTTATTTCATTTTCAAATGTTTACCTTCCATGTCAAATTTGAAGAAGTATCTTATGTTTAAGATGTTCAAAACTCTTGTGCATTTTTGAAAATATCAGTTGTGAAGAATTCATATAAGCAGAGCTTTGTTTGTTGCAAGTAGAAGGTGTTGTGGTCCAGTGGTTTAAGGCACTTGACTGGAGACGCGAGGATCGCGGGGTTCGATCTCCGGCATGGCATTTATGCCCTTGAGCAAGACATTTTATCTACATTGCTCTTTTTCGTACGTCATATAAATGAAAATGCTGTCATATTGATACCAACGTTGCATGTGTGTTTATTAAAAAAAGTTGCATTGCAATTTTTTTTTCATTCTGACTTGAGTTTTTACCCTGTGTAACAATCAAAATAGAATCTTTAGCTATGGTAACATCTGGCATAATGAACCATGATATACAGCTAAACCTTTTCTTTTTTTGCCTGTTGCCACCCTACTTCCCTGTTATGTTCTGTGCTTTACACAGTTCCATGTATTTTCCAATTATTCCAACTAATCAATCCTTTTCTTCTACCCCCCCCCTCCCTTTCCCCTCCTAATTTAACAGACAAAATTTGAAACCCAAGAATCAACTGCTGTACCACATACTTTGCAGACTGTACTCATTTCTTGAGGCAAATCTCCCAGTAGTAAACTATCCCCTTCACATCTGCTTGACTGGTGACAGCGGGGATGAGACAGGATCAAAATATTGACTGCTATTCTTTATTCTGTGGATTGAAAAGATCGGAAAGGGGATAGGTTACCATTCCAGATGCTCATCTGTTAACTTTTTTTCACTGGATAATGCAGATGCAGGAAATCGCGCAAAAAAATTGTTTATAAGATATTTTAGATGTGCGAGAGGATTTCTACTTTCTAAAAAATGTAATATATTTCGAAACTACACATACTTAAGAAGTATAAAATTTTCCTTGTCATTGATTTAAGATCTCAAAATAAGTAAAATGCATGGCATGTGTGTCGATTTGAATTTTGGTCTTCAAAAATGAATGAAACTAGCCATCATTTATCATTAGAGGACCAGTCTGTCTTGTATCAGTGACATCATATCATTAAAAGTGTTTTTGATGGGAAATGTACTGTTATTTTGACCGTGATTGAAAGTAATGAAATCTTTATAAGTGCTTGATCTCAGGAGCTTATTAGTTTTGATTCGATTTTTTTTTTTGCTGTTTGATTTTTATAGGAAAAAATCATTAGGACATTTCATTGTCATGAAGACTAATGATTAATCTCGAATTCATTTCAAAAGTCATGGCAGCTATCTCTATGCAATGAGGAAGTCATGCAGAATGTTGTTTATATTGCTTCATTTCAGTGCAAAAAGGGCTTAACCCATCTGAAATAACTTGAATGCATTGTTTTCGCACTGAATAGCTGCATGCTTTATCTCCCTTTCCCACTGAAAGGACAATTTGATGTGTGCCTTTTAGGCCTCTACAAAAGGGTTGCTCTCAGCAGAAGTCATCCATGTAAACAGGGGAACATATCAATGGAAACCATCATCTGTGGAAAGTATCCTATCCTTTGGTAGCAAATGGGTTAAGATTCATAGGATTGCCAGGTTGGAACCAGCAAGACTTGGCTCATTTCTACCAAGATTAACTCCTTTGCAAAGCAAACCTTTGTAGGTCTGTTAGGGTGCTGAAAGAGAGGATGGTAGTGAGTACAAACATCGCTATTTGCCAGTCTATCAGTTTGATTTAATTTGGGAAATTGGGTCTTTGTATATCTGTGCATTCATCATGAGCAAGAATTGAAGTTAATGTTAAAGGGGTCAGTCACACCACTGAACTTTTTGTGGTCATGGCATCCAGCATATATTCTTTATGCCATGTCCATCATTGAAACAATGGAAAAGAAAAGATGTGGATGTTTTTTGATTCCTCAAGTTGATCAATATTTCTATTTGCTTGTTTTTCAATTACTTTTCATTCAAAAGAAATACAAATTGCATTATTTTGCCATAATGTTTTACCATTTCCAGTAGTCTTTTGCTACATGAATTTGTTTCATTTGAAATATTTGGTGGTTTAAAAATTTCTTTTGAAATATGGTGTTGTCCAGTTGAAAAGAAGATTGCATTTTCTCTTAGCAGCATTAACTAGTGGTAATATTTTAATGTGTTTGAAAACTTGAAATGGTTATTTAATGTCAGAGGGTGAGGAAAAGGTCATGAATGAGAAAATCATAAAGATCATCTTATCAGATAAAGTTCATCTCGCTCTGCCCTCTCCAGCTCAGACTCAACCCTACGCATTAATCACAGTCACATGAACATGTGTAACATCAGTCATTAGCGAATGTCTTAGATGAAGTGATTGTTTTCTTGCATGTAGCGTGTGAAGCTGAGTTAAGTGGATGAAGTATACGAAAGAAACATGTCCTAGATTTTGTGAGATGATGTCAGCTGTTATCTCCATGAGTTAACCTACAAACAACACTTCTCTCTTCACACACATGCGAGGGGAGAGGGCTGCAGGGCTGCAGCCCTGGAGGTTTTTGATTTGAATTCTGATATTTTGGGAACCACTCCCTCATATTGGGGCAGTGAGGTGTCTGAATATGCATTCTTCACTTTTGCAAAAAATTGTCAAAAATTAATATTTGGCAGAAGTCATCAGCCTTCCTCAATAAAATGACTCTTTTTTACATCATCTGACCCCTACTATTTATTTAGCACTGTTTTACCCAAAAATAGCATCTTCAAAATTGTAGATTTAACACTTTTAAAATGCTGGATGCAAGGTGTGTGTATTTTCCCAGGGAAGGAGGGCCTTTTGTCACTCGAGGGAAAATTCTTGTCAGTTGAGGAATACTAGTTTGTTGCTCAAGGGACATTTTTGATAATTGGAGAGACATATTTCTTGACTTCTGAAAATGTATGTGTGTGTAGGGGGGGGGGGGGGGCATCAGCCCATCCTGCCCATCCTGCCCCCCTCCCTTACATCTCTGTTGCTTTTCATTCCAATGAGGGGCTCTGATGGCAATGGGTGCATTTCCATTAGCTTGAGCTTGAAGAATAGCCCACTTTTTTAATCCTATGAATTTGCCCAATCAGAGAATAGCGAACTAATTATCTATTTTGCTCGAAAACTAAGCCACCCAAATCTTGGACTTATTTGCAGAATAGCCCACTAATTTGTAAACCAGTGGGCTATTTTCAAAACGTTCTCATAAGCTTGAGCTTCAAGAGCTGGTGAGCATCATGTGTGCTGTAACATCGGGCTATAGATTGAGCTGCATTGCAATATATGGAGCTTGAGGTGATGTGGTCTCAATGGCACGCTTCAGCCAAGTTCTGGCTTATACCCCAGATCCCAAAATAGTGGGCTATTCTTCAAGCTGGAGCTGATGAGGACCCACCTATATTTCCATGTCCAAGGGCATGAGGATGTCCACTTAATTTCATTCAGACTTCAGTGACCACTACATCCTTCTTGGTCATGGTTTTTGGATACTGATATAAACCGTGTCATTTAACATTTCCTTCTGGCCTCTGTAATTTTAAGCCTCGTTTCATAAAGCTTGTTATCAGTAACAACTGCCACATTTCTATGACAAATTTGGTCTCAGCCAATCAGATGTAAGGATTTCAGTAGCTTATAACAGTTATTGCAACGTTTCATAAAACTTATCATCAGTAACAATTGCCACATTTTTATGACATATTTGCTCTTGGCCAATCAGATGCAAGGATTTCAGTAGCTTATAATAGTTGTTGCAATGTTTCATAAAGCTTTATCAGTAAAACTGCCACATTTCTATGACATATTTGCTCTCAGCCAATCAGATGCAAGGATTTCAGTACTTTATAACAGTTGTTGCAGCTTGTTATTGATAACAAGTTTTATATTAAAAATTGCAATAACCAGAATCACAGTTGAGAGCAGAGATGCCAACAGAGGAATGGGCAGAAGGAACAGAGATAGTAATGTTGAAAAAAAAGAAAGAACAGTGAAGGGGTGTGGTATGATGTTAAATAAGAAATATTAAAAAAAAAAAAAACATATCCATGGTGACACCTACAGAAACTAACCTTATTCATAATACCGAACAAAACATTTTCTTTCGGAATTTAGAAACTTTAGCCATTGTAATGCTCTGTATGGACCTAAAAATCTCAGAATGCCCCCCCCCCCGATATGCCACTGCATTACGTGCCCATATTTGACTTGCATGACTTCAAATTTGGGCCCCCCTAAGAAATCCTAGATCTGTGACTGTAACGACATATTACTTCACTTTTTGGTGGGGGGGGGGGGGGGTACCAACCATACATAATTTAGTTAAGCATAATGACTATTTTTTTTTTCTTTTCTCTTTTTTTAAAACACTATTTGTGTGCGTATATACATACATTTAACCAAGATATATCTCTCCTATATCTCTTTACATTCTCTCTCTCTCTCTCTCTCTCTCTCTCTCTCTCTCAACTTTTCTTTCTTACCCCTACCCTTCTTCATTGCTTAGGTTATGTCATGTTAAACTTTATTTCATTGTAATCTCATTCGTTATGTATCGTGTTATGCTCTTTATTTTGTAAAAAGAATCACAGTTCAGCTTTCAGCTGCAATGATTTTTAATTTCAAATAAACCATTTCAAATCAAATCAAATCAAAAAGAATAACCTGTTGAACATTATACGGTCTATGGGAATTGCGTGTTATACTGAAATTAAATCATGCTCAGTGGGTTTAGGACTGAAATGACCTGAGCCAAAGATATTCACCAGAGAATTTGATCTTGATGGATGAAGGGTGATGTAATTAAAGGCAAAAGGTTGATGAGAAGTTCAGTGAATAGCAAGGAATATTAAGAACAAGAATAAGGGTTCTGGTTTTGACATGAAAAAAAAATCTCCTTGATTTCATTGCAAGAATAGTCAGATTCATTCATCAGTTACAATAATTTATTGTTCATTGGTTTGACATAGTTTTAGGCATCCTTATCTTTGAAATTTGGAAGTGACGCATTAGTTTCTCCTTTCCTTGTTAACCCATTCATGACAGAGGTCCACATTTTGTGGTTTGGCCCAATATCTTTTGATGCAAAGCCCTAAAAATCATACCAAATACATGAGCAGAAAGAGCAAAAAATTCTACACAAACTGTGCCCATTTTGGTTGCGTCAGTATTCGTTGTTTGATGCTGAAAATTTTTTAAAGGAAAATAAGCATTAAAATCCTTAAATTGGCAATGTGATAGAAAGTTTAAAATCACTGTTTTTCCCTGCAAATTGGCAGCTTTTTGACTTCTCATCATAATTTCTGTCAATTTATATTCATCTCATATACATGACGTTTTATAAGAAAAATGTAGCAATAAAATAAAAATGTTGGTGTTGCCAATTTGAAGAATAAAAGCTGATCAAATTAGGCTTTAAATAATTCCTTTCATGAATGGGTTAAAACATGACAATGCCCTGCTATCATTCATACTTACTCATAGTGCAGTAACGATGGAACACCCACAAAGCACATGTGCCGTTTTTTCCTTGTTGGGAAAAGAAGTTTAGCTTTGACATTTCACTGTATCTTCCCATGGGTTGCATCATTACTCTGAAGTACAAACTCATCAATAATGATAAATCTTAGGCACCGTTGCCATGCAGCACTATTACTACTGTTTCCTCTAAATTGTAGCTTAAAGAATTAAATAAGCTTGAAAGTTTGAAATTGTTGACTCTTTAGTCCTCAAAATCTCTCAAAATAGGGAAGAATTCTGTATTACAATTTTCGTGCTGTTAGTACTTCACACAAGGTCTGAAACTAACATCATTACATTATGGAGGGCTAGATTCATAATTTCAAGTAGATTCAGTTGATAATGGTAATTTAGTAATGATATTCACCATAGAGGTTAAGTACAAGAAGCTTGCAAAACTTCCATTTTAAAGTGAAAATATCAAAAAGTTCAGAATTCTTTCAGTTTTTCATGATCTGAATAACACATACTACTTAAAACCAGCTGTCTGTTCTGCACCATGTTATTGTCATTTTTTGTGCCTGGTTTTGATATTAAGCGAGACTTTGTGAAGGTGTTGTGATGAAGGTTTGAATTTTTCGATTCCCAACAGTTGTGCCTTATTTGTTGACAGAAATGTCATCATGTAAAGTGCGTGTGACCTTTCAAAGGGTGCTGGGACGTGCTGGAACAGACCCCATGTTCACAATGTTATTACAAGGTGGCTTTGAATAACTCTGTTGTGTGCATGGATAACTTTGAAAGTGTGAATATGAAATATTGGCTGCGCACATTTTTAAAAATGTTCCCTCAATGCTGGGGTTTGCCAGTGAAACAAATGCCTTATGCTGATATTACCTCTTTGGGGGGTCTATCCATAGAATCAGTTAATTGTCATTTTTAAAATTTCCAATATTTAAAGGCCTCAATTTTCAATTTCCAGTATAAAAGGGCCTTTTTGCTATTAAAGTGAAAGCTTTTTGGGGGGTATAATTTCCAACACATTAGAGAAAACTTGATTTTTAGATGCTCTTTGTGAGCTTTTCACAGGCTAAATTGCTCTTCAATAGAACAGTTTTCATTTTGTAGATACTTTTTCAATCTTGAAAAGAATGACGTATAGCCTATACAGGGTAGGCCTTTCTAAAAATGTAAGATTCATTTGACATTTGCAAGTAAAATCATTGTGTTGAAAATTTGCCTGACTTTTCCCCCTTTTTTATCAAAATGCACATTAACAAAAGTATTCATCACCTCCATCCTGCATTTGCTGGACAAATTTCTTGTCTAGTACTGTGGTGTATTTGTCTTATCTTGGTTTTTCATGAAACATTATATTGCTCATAAAGGTTGAGTATACTGACTTTAAGGCAAAATTTGATCTTGAAGAAGTTTTTTTCTAATAATCTTCTTACACAAAACACCCAGTGTCAAGACCTGTTTTAAAAATATGAAATTCCAGAACTTTTGTCATAATATTCTGTGTCAGTCATATTTCAAAAATTTAGAGTTTGTGATCCGAATCATGTCCCATTTCTTAGTTGACTCGAGACTTAGCCTTGATTTTGACAAGAAATCGCTGGCTTTTGTCCATTCCCCTTGTGAATCAAAAATGGATTTACAAAATTTGTTCAAGGACTTATGCTCCAGTTAGGGCTGTAATTCATGTACAAACATTCCTTGAATAAGAACATTTGTTCGTCATTGGTGTATATTGGAACATAACCACGAGAGAGAGAGAGAGAGAGAGAGAGAGAAAGAGAGAGAGAGAGAGAGAGAAGAGAGAGAGAGAGAGAGAGAGAGAGGGGGAGAGAGAGAGAGAAAGAGAGGGAGAGAGAGAGGGAAAGAGGCAGAGAGGAATGGAGAGAGGGAGAGTGAAGAGAGAGAGAGGGGAAGAGAAAGGGAGAGAGAGAAAATTTAAGACAGCAAGGGGGAAAAAGAAATTTGAGAGGAGTCTTCGAAGAAACTGAAAAAATGGTACACCTGTATATAAATGAATTAATGAGAAATGACAAGATTTAATCTGAAATAGAGAAAAAAGTCAAGTTTTCTTACTATTCATGCTTGTCTTGTGTGAGTAATATACAGACTAGTCATTTTGAGCGAGTATGTATATGATGTTATTTCCCCATCTTGCATTTTAGAAGTTTGTGATTATGAAATGGTGATAGTTGTAAAACTTTTTTTGCCCTTGCAATTGACCTTTCTCAACCACCTGCATTCCTCACTAGTTACCATGGCAATGAATCTTGCTAGGTGACAAAGTACTCTCAAAATTGAACCAAATCAGTTGAGAATGAACTAACTCATAGAATTTGGCTGCCAGTCTCTCCAGTCTTACTATCTCTTCTTTCGACTCTCTTTTTTTCTTCATACTCTGTAAGGTATTCTCCTCCTCCTCTCTCTCTCTCCCCCTCTCTTCCTTTCTCTTTCTGTCACCTTCTATCTCTTTATCTCTGTCATATTTCCATAACATCTATGGTAGGTCTCCCTTAAAAAGGAGGCCCTGTGGCTTGAATGGGACAACCCAGCTTTTTATAAAGAATACATTAAATTTAAAATTAAAAAAAATATTCTTTCACCGTACCTCTTTTTCCATTCTCCTGTATTATAGAGGTGGCTATATACTGTGGAAAAAGTTTTTTTTTTTTCACTGTAAGAAACTTCCATGAATTACTCTGACCAATTTCAATATAGAGTTCATTTTTTACCAGTTCGTTTGCATGAATTTGTGCACAGTTAGTATTGCACAGTTGGCTTTACTGGCAGACAGTCATTCATAATTGCTTGGAGTAAATGAATGCTATCAGATTGCAAACAGTTTACATTAATATGAAAGCTGTGCGTCTGCAGGGAAGTTGGTATGTTTCGGTTTCCTATGGCAACCATTAGTTGTCAGGGTCCGGATTATGTGTTACATACCCAGGGAGTTGTTTCTGATTTAGGTGCAGATATGCAGTAGACTGCATGTCAGGATTACATGATAGAATGAAAATGGTTTAAGATATATAGAAATTACAACATAAAAAAGGACAAAGAGAAAGATATGACCTATAGAAGTGAGAGTGACTTATTGATTGATTGAAATATAGACTGGGAGGAGACATAATGAGAGAAATATGTGTTGAATTTGGTAAAAGTTTAGGGGATTCGGAAGATGAAATAAGAATGCATGAAGGGAAATATCTGAAAAGTTATTGAAATGAGAACCTAGAAATAGGTGCAGACAGAACTTGAGGGGTAATTTGAAAGCAGGTAGTGGTATAAAAAGTGCAATTTAAAAATTGTATGGTGCAAACATATCTATGGAAAGAAAGGTCTTTCGTCTACCTATCAAACATTGCCTCTGCTCCATAATTTTCATTTTGTTAGACTAGTCAGAATGTACATTTTTAATACCTGTTTAAATCTACCAAAAACACGAGGTAACCTCCAGAGGTTACCTCCTGTCGTCCTTTGTCCACCGTAGATTTAAACGATCTTGGCACAAAGGACAAAGCAGGAACGCGAGATAAACGCAAGGTGAAAATCACGCTAAACAGCCTAGCTCGACACGGCATAACTTCCTCAGTCATCCGGCGTGATCCCCTGTTTCAGCATAGATTTAAACGCTTGTGGGGTAGAAAACGAAAGTCCTCTCGTCCGAGCGCTCGCTTAGGTGAGCACATGTAAACAATGAGGCTGAATATGTGTTGGCAAAAACAGGGTGTTTCACCTTAAGCTTTCAATAAAGTGCCGTTAAATAAGTTTTTTTTTTAAAATTTGATATTAAATATTGATTTTCATTCTGTATGCTTGTATCATTTTAATGTTTTTTTTTTAAATGACAAATACTGATATATTCAATGTATAAGCGACTAGCTGCACATGGTTGAGTTAAGAATAAGTATGTCTCTGTAGCTGTCGACGTCGAGTTTGCAAATGAAAGATTAATTTACGAAGTAACACAATTACGTACGGTAGGCCTACTTCTATTATTTCTTCTATTTCACTATTTCAACACGACAGTGCAGCGCGCACTTTCCCCCCACTGGACATTTTACCATGACAATGCACCTCGCAATTACCGCAGATGTGCGTTCTAATTTAAACGGTTGTTACCTCATGTTTTAGAAGGAATTTCACCCCGACTTACCCCAGACAGTCATCTGGTGTGACACCAAGTGATGTAGATGTAAACAGGGTATAAGAAAGAATATATGGGTTTTATCTTATTTAGAATGATGTACATACTAGTAAGTGTAAAATCAATCCGATTTGAACATGAATACCCATGCTGTATAAAGCTGGAAGCTTACCACTGGTGCATACAGAATCAATTGACATTGCTTGGCTTCTTGTGTTTGCTGTAGAAATCTGATGAAGTACAGCCCTAATGGAATATTTACCCTAGCAATTACATGATTCTTTTTCATTGATCAATATCTGATTGACACCTATAATGAATATGTCAATTTGTCCCGAACCCACTCTTCACTGTGTCTGATGAGTTGTCAAATATTTAATGATCATCAGAACATGCGTTTCATATGTAAATTTTGATGACGACGGTGTGTGATAGATATTTGTTTTCTCTTATTCAGGGACATACTCCTGTAGTCTTGTTTTTCCTACAAAGGAAAAGTTCAGATATGAAATACTGATGACAGTACTTATCACTACATGCCGTAGTGTATGTTCTTTGGTGTTTAATGATAGGTTTTTAAAAACCAATATAGATGAGAGGACATCTTTAAGTTCAGTGTAAATTTAAGGAAAAGTAGGATGAAAAACAGATATATGTATGCATTGATTAGTGAAAAAATGCAAAATAATGATACTGATCCTTTATTAATCCAAGCACAAATTTTCTACCTGTGGCACAGAAAGGATAATAATGCTTATGTTATTTTGAAATATTTTCATGTTTATCATTATTATGCTTAGCAACTTGATAATTATATTCATTTTGTTGTATTTATTGTCATTATTTCATACATATTTTTCATTTCTTTATTTTCATTGTATTCTCTTCATCAATTCCAGGACACCAGCTTGGAACTATGGACCTAATGATGACAAACACTGGATCATACGTCAGGCAAGCAAGATGACCAAAGTGGAGAGAGATTTTACCGATGCACTGCAGAGAAAACGACTGATAACACTGCTTTCAGTAGACGATGCTATAGAAACGGTGAATATTACTGCTCTTCGGCTGTACATGATATGTAGAATACAAATATCAGTGGTTTGGAAATAATTGAGGGAGGGAGGAGGGGGGGGGGTGGGGATACATGCACTTGTGGATTTAAAGGAGCACAATTTGTCCCCTCCTTTTAAACCAAATCTGGCTTTCCTATTTGTACAGAAAAAGAAATCATGCACTTTCTGAAGAGTTGGTTAAAAATCATTATGTTGGTTAAATATGAACCAACCAACTGTTGGTTTAAAAATTCCCCATATATTTTGTATACAATTTCTTTTTTTAACCAGCAGTTGGTCAGTTAAAGCAACCTAATGATTTTTAACCAACTGTTCTGAGAGTGTGTGCTTGACAGAGGTTTTGAGCACTGCCGTGCCCCTAATTTTGCAAGGTTCTGGCTCTACACTTTTGTTACGTAACTCATCATAAATAAAAACCTGTGTAAGGAAATGTTGCTAGGATACTGTTTGGATTTTCTATGTGAAATGATACTTTTCAGATTACAAGCCTGTCCTATAACTTCTTAGACTTTGAATCAGAGACAAATCCAAATTCGATCAAACATCTTAATCCTATAGATTTAGAAATCTGTCTGATTGATTATGATTTCTCAATCTTATTTTGGATTATCTTTAATCAAATCTATTAGATTAATTTCGAAGAAATTTTGAGTAATGTGGATACACGCAACCTGCTTGGAAGACTAATCGGGACCCCACAGAAGATCTAAATAAAGCAATTGATACAGGTCATGTCATTGGTTTAGTAACATTAGACCTGGAAAAGGCATTTGACATGGTATCCTATGAAATCCTTTTAAAGAAAATGAAATGTTATGGTTTCGATGACACTGTTCTCAGATGGATAAAGGATTATTTTTACCTTAGAAAACAGGTTACAATTATCAATGGAAATAGGTCGAAAGAATCTTTTGTAACATGCGGTGTGGCTCAAGGGAGCATTCTTGGCCCATTGATGTTTATTGTCTACATGAATGACATTCCTTGTGTCACCAAGTACAGCACAATGTCGCTTTATGCTGATGACACGTGTTTGTATTTAGCATCCAAAGACCCTATTCAGTTACAAACAATGCTAAATTCTGACTTGCAGTCTATTCACAATTGGTTGTTGCATAACGAACTCTTGCTAAATGTTAAAAAGTGTAAGGTCATGTTATTAGGTACAAGACACAGACTAAAATCGTTTAGAGATGTTTTCTTTCATATAAACGGTCAACCATTGGAGGTTGTCGATGAATGCAAGTATTTAGGCATTGTGATAGATAAACATTTGTCCTGGAAAGGCCAAGTAGACAATGTCAAGTCTAAATTGCTTCGAAGTTTTTTTATGCTCAGAAGAGCAAGACCGTACATTGATGAACAAACTGCGATGATCCTTTATCAAACAATGATACACCCGCATTTCGATTACTGCAACATCATATGGATGCATCCAAACTCCCAACTGTTAAAAAGATTACAAATAATCCAGAACAGAGCCTTGCGTACTGTGTTACAAGTAGATTTCCAATATAATAGAGTTGAACTATTCAAGAGGATTAAGGTTGACTGTCTAAATGTTAAAATAAAAAAGGACTTAGTAACTCTAATTTTCAAACTTTTAAATAATCTAGCACCAGTTCTTATTTGTTCCAGACTACGTACCAAAACGAGCTCATATTCACTAAGAAATATTGAAAGAACCCTAGTTTTAGATAAACCCAACACAAATATTATGAAATTGAGTACACTGTATAATGCATCGCATATTTTCAATGAACTTCCTCAACTGGTCCGGAATGAAGTAACTCTTTCTTGTTTTACACCCGAAGCATATCAAATTTATTTCCCATGACATTTTAGCTTTATCATTAAACGACACGTGTGTATATCTTTGGTGGTTTGGGGGGGGGGGGGTTGCGTGTGTGTAATTAAGTTGTGAAATATGTTATTCTAATGTCACTTTGCTTTTATTATTCACTCATGTATAAATTTGTTTTTGTTGTTTTTTATATTATTGTACGTATGTTCTACGGACTTGCTGAAAAACAGCCTGACGGCTGATAGCAGGTTTTTTACCGTATGTAAATAAATAAAACAAACAAACAAACAAACATAAGCAAATCACGTGCAAGATGCAGGAAAAATAAATTTTCGTAATATAAAAGGCTCAGGAATTTGGGCCAGCCAGTTCTCCTTTTCATATACCCCAAACACCAATTATTATCAAGTTTGTTTATGTCTGCTGAATATTATAAGTGACTTTTACAATAAGCAGGGAACTATTATGCTGCCACCAGTGATACAAATTATTTCTTGACCACTGCATAATAAATGCAATTGACATATTCCTAATTGTTACCTACGGACTGTGGTGAATACCAAGTACAGAACCTTACTGAAATGCCAAAATAAATCCAATTAGATTTCTATTATTCCCACCCAATGTGATTTCCTGTTGGAATCAAGGCTGAATTGATGGAGAGAATTTTGCATGAAAATTGCAATAAATGGGAAGCGGTTGTGATTGACAGTATACTGGGGTCATTGGCTGGTATTCTCGTAGGGAGGGATCATAAAATGGCTGGTTTGTTGGAACCAGGGATGACAAATAGCCCAGATTCCAATTCATCCCGATGGGGGCTATTCATAAAATTTGGTTTAGAAATTTGGGCTTTGACAGGGAAACAAATTAGGGTAAACATTGTGTAAGAAAATTATAGTGAGCACTGTTTAATATTTGGCAGCTTATACAAATTGTTGCCCCAATTCAGTGATCTTCTGTGACTTAGGCATAAAAAAAAAAGAAATGTATTGGCGTAACGGCACCCCAAAAATTAGGGTAGGTAAGGCGATTTTTTTTATTTGAAATTTTTTTTTAGGTGGTTCGAAATTTATGCACACCAAGAGACAAATGGATGCAGGAATGTAGACACATACATATACACACACAAGCACGCACATAGAAACATACATCAGTCGACACTACTCACTCTCATTTAGTACTAAATTTAGGATTAAATTTAAACCACTTTACTGCAGACTGATAGTACAGACACAACACACAGTCAAATTACATGTGATACAGTCGAGTATCAGTATACTATCAAAATCTGACATCGCCGAGACTGAGAGTTGAAAATGCTTGATTTTTAGCTACGGTGCTAAGTTGAGAGGGTCACAAAAAATGTGCTGTTTATCACGAAAGATAAACCAAAATTCAATATTTCAAAAACTGCATTGGTAAATTCATGCTGACATACAGTTATAATACTTTCAGAGAATGCAACATTTTGTTCCGTTTCTGCTGGATCTGATTATATACGACTCCCCCCCCCCAAAAAAAAAAAAGCGACACCAACAAAAAAATTGACTATGTTGGGCTGCAATAAAAATTCATACAGAATGGCAACAGAGCTTGCCTCATCTCTTATCTAGGTCTAGGATTTGAAATGTGCACAATATTTACCGTGAACAGCTAGAGTCTAAAAGTAAAAATATTATACATCCGACTGGCATATAGATAGTGTGAAAAGCTGCACTTCTAGTCACTTACGCAATTGCAACATACGAGAAAAGAAAGAAAAAAAATGATGTGCCCTTTTTTGCATTAAATGCATTGGCTAACTTTGTGAGTAGCTGATTTAAAAATTCTCAAACTAAGATGAAACATGTGTATGAGTACTTGTATTTGTACTCAAAAACCCTGAAACCAACCATAATTTGGAATGAAAAGCTGTAAGTTAGTCAGACTGGTATTTTTACACTATAACCATAATGTTTATCCCATTTTCAAGTAACAAAATGAGATTTTTAAAAATCATAACAATGTTAACCAATGTCTTTAACCCATGGAACACGATTTCATTTCAGTATAACACACATTTCCATAACCCCAGCCCAAGTTATTTGGGGCTTCATATTCAGTGGGTTAAACTGTGTGTTATATTGTGTGATGCGAAGAAAAAAAAGAATGTTTCTACACCTGCTTCTGTGAATTGTTTTCAGCGACCATTCCTTAAAAAAATAAAAACCTTTAACCTGTAATTTGCATACCTGAAATATTTAGATAGAAAATAAATGAATCAACAACACATGTATCCCACAGGTGAACAGTCGCTACCAAAAGCACTAACATTTGCAGGGTGCACATGTATAAATCAAATTATAAGAGAGAGGAAATGATACATTACAGCTCAATCAAGTATTCTAATAAGTCAATGTGTAGTTGAAGGGCAACAGCTATGTGAAATGATTAGGGAAAATGAGAATGGACATTTTAAAATAAGCTTGCAAGTTCATCTTTGGCATACAAATTATATTTGTTTAATGACAGCATGACTTTCTTTTCATGGAGACACCAAATATTATCTGTACCGGTATTTCAGAACTTGACATACCGGTAGGTGGGGGGGGGGGGGGGCGCACACCCTTTCCCTCTGGGACTCTTACAGCTCCGATATTCAGGCAATCTTTACCTTATATTTTTCTGTGAAATGCCCAGATATCTTCATATATTTTGGAGATACCTGAATAGTTCATAATTATGCCTAAATAGGTAACTTTATAATTTTTACTGCAAAAAGTGTCAAAAATTTGCAAGCTTGCTTATATAGCATATATCATCGGTGGGCTGTTAAAACCTCATATCTCAAAATTTAGAAATTTTGAGGACAGCTCAGAAAAAGCTGTATTTTCAAATTATGGCAATGGTGGCATCCTCATATTGTCTGAAAACAGTCTCCTAATTCCTGTAGAGAACTCTTTCCAGGCAAAAGAAGGTTACCACTTATGTCATAACTCTAAAATAGAGTTTTTTCTGAGCTGTCCTCAAATTTTTTAAATTTTGAGACACGAGGCTTTAATGGCCCACCGACGATGTATAGATGTATAGGAACTGAAAGACAAAAGGCATATGCCCCCCTTCCCCCCCCCCCCCCCCCCCCAAGAAAATATGCCCGTACACTGCCAATGCTGGCAATGGATTCTTTTATAGTTATAAAGGCTACCAGTTTGATAAACAATTTTTCTTGTACCACCTTTAGGTATAATCTTCAATCTTCAATTCTACTTTTCATTTTCTCCCTGTTAGGGAGAGAGATTTATGATGTCATATATTTTATTGTTTATGCAAGTAGACAGCAACGGTTGGTTTATTTTTCTAGTGGGGCAATTTGTAGACATCTTGTTTGTCATGAAATCTATGCAGGTCATATTTCAGCAATACAGTGCTACCCAATATTCAAAATGGGGTATATAAATTAAAAGTTACAACCTAGAGTTATCCCTAGTTAAAGGTCACATGTCATTAAGATGTATGAAAAGTTATCTTTTGTTGTTTTCTCCCCTGTCTTCCATTTCTATGCTTTATCCTATTCTTCAAGTTGATATTTTTTATTTACTTATTCTTGATTTCTTTCTTCTTTCTTTTCCTGGTATTTTTATTTTCTCTCTTGCTATCATTTTCTTTAACTGCTCAGTCTATCAAAGTTCCATCTATGGATTATTGTAACAGCATCCCTTTCCATTCCTTCTTGTAATTTTTTGTTTTAATTTATGTTGCTATAATGCTATAGTAAATATAAAAAATATCTTCTTAATTTTGTTTTAAAAGGTGTAATATGATAATGCTTGCCTGCAATACTTGGTGGAAAAAAATCTTGATGAAAACATCAAATATTGCTTTTGATTTTGGATAAGCTCTATATCCCTTTCCCAAATTCAATAATGTGGATAATAGGAGGATAATTGATCGTAAAATTCCAGAGGGAGCAGAATAATGCGATTTATTTTGATGCTGCTATTATCTGTATAATAGCAGCATCAGGATAATTCCCCGAATTTGTAAACACATTCGCAAAATAATGTGCATTATTGCCGTGGTGCAGTCACTTAGGTCAGCACTTTCCCCCACAGCGCAAGCCCAGAACACAGGCATGGACGTGCATTGTGTATCAAAGGTGCCTCTGCAGTTACCATGACGGTTATCCTCCTTTTCGTTTTTTTTTTTCATTTGTAACTAATGCAGATTATTTTCGAAGTTTGTGAACACAATTTTCATTGAATGATCTGCATTATTGTAATTGTGGATAATAGGAGGGTGATTTTGTGAAACGGGTATAAAACAAAAACAAAAAAGGATGCTTTTAAAGATTCAGATATTTACTTTTGGCCGAGAGGAAATCACATGTGTGGGGTATCAGGACTCCCATTCTTCCTAATGGTCAAGCTGGATGACCATTCAATTGTATAAATTTGTGTAACCTTAGGGGAGACATTACTACAGAAAAGGCCACCTTTTGTGAAAATTGAGTTAAAATTTATGGAGGTCAATTTCAACAATTGACAGTGGTCAGTTGATTTAAAGGCCTCCTTGAGAGTAGTCAGTTTCAGATTCCTGGTGCTTTCTGTGCGTTCATTCCATGTATGACTTTATTGTTCATTGATGGATGGGGAGGAGGAGGAGGGCACTCAGGAAGGGTAGGGTAAATGCACTCCCCCCATATTTTTAACCAACTCCAACATGCTTGTAAGCTTTTATTTTTTTTTGGGGGGGGGGGGGAGGGGGGAGTCAGTATAATTCCTGTACACACACAGGACCACAGGTTTTCCAAAACCACCCTAAACAAGTTTTATTCAATGCTCAATAACACCCCTTCTTCAAGTTACTTTTAGCCTGCATCTTCTTGAAAAAATTTATCCCCTATACCTGAACATACCCTAAACAAATACGAGGCTACACAAAGTAAAGACTAAGGATAGGGAGAAAGATACATTAAACGCATATTACAAACTGAAAAAACATATGATGGGGGGACCCTTGTCTGCGCACCTAATATTTCACTTAAAATTGACAAACTTTCCTTTTTGTATTCCTCTAATGGCTGACATCATTTAAATCCATATATCCTAGGCAGTAACTGTGCCGAAAATCTCATCAAAATGCGAACAAGAACGATGTAATTTTTACAAGAAAAGGCGATGGTGTAACTTTAACGCTAAAAAGAGGAAGGTGCCCTTGTCTGTGCACTCATTCACTTTACACGCAGTTCAGGATTTTTTGCATGAAAGTGGCATTTTCAAGGCATGTGAGTAAAAAATACATAAAATAGACGGCTTTTGTCCGTTTTTCCTCAATTTTTCAGTGATACATATAAAAATTGATTTAAAGATCATTGTGTTCGTTGCGTTTTTTGTGATGTTAGAATCGCGCAGTTACGCGTATGCACAGATTTGGGCACTGCGCAGACAAGGGGCATCAGACCATACCTGTTTTCCTGACTTATTACCTTTTTGGCATCCTAAACGCATCACGCAAGTGACACACCTTAACGGCAAAAACTACCTTTTTCACACGTTTTTCTGGTTGCAAGTGACCGTGTGCAAATTCAAATTCAAATTCAAAGTCAAATTTATTGAAATAAAATCCTGACCTTTAAGGATTATCATCAAAAATCGAAACACAACAAAACAAAGATTTAACGGAAGCATATTAAATAACAAAATATAACAAAACAAAGACAGATTATGTTTCAACAAAATAATGCTATTCATACCTATCCTACAAGACAAGCGACTAATATGCACCTATCCAATCCTCGCACTGTGTTGGCTCAAAAATCTATCAGACATAACGGTCCCGATGTCTGGAATTCTTTACCTAATGACACTCGAAATTTATTAACCGTGCAATCCTTCAAAAGTGCAGTTAAGCGCCTGCTTATCTCAAAGTTGTAAGTACTGTTTCACAGTCATTGTTGTTTGTTATTTTTTTCTCATGCTTATGCTCAGTATAAAATAATTTTCATTTCTAATAGTAAGACCTTTCATACTTATTTTTGTACATGTTTACGTTTCAATTTTTGGGCATAACAGTTTATCATATTTCCTTAAGTGTTGTGTAAGTTAATTTATCTAGTTTAGTTAGTAGTTAATAGTTAGTTAGTTTGACTTTAGTTCTCCCCCCCCCCCCTCAACCATTTTATGAAAATATGTTTTTTGGATGGTAAGGTATGGCAACGTCTCAAGCATTAAAGGCATTGGCTAACTTTGTGAGTAGCTGATTTAAGAAATTCTCAAAATAAGATGAAACATGTGTATGAGTACTTGTATTTGTACTAAAAAACCCTGAAACCAACCATAATTTGGAATGAAAAAGTGTAAGTTAGACGCAAACGGTGATTTTATTATCCTTCGTCTCACGAGACAATCACTAAGAGGACCACTTTGCTTGAATTTGAAAATGCCGTTATGTGCCTCCCGCCGCGTGATTCGCCAGTACACACAGTACGGTAAGGTGAGTCATACGCGCATGCGCACTCCTTCTGTCTATTCTGTGCAACCGACCCTCGTATATTTTTCAAACATTGGTTCACATTTTTGATATTTAAAAATACTTCCTGTGGATATTATACTTTGAAACTTTCAGACTGGTATTTTTACACTATAACCCTTATGTTTATCCCATTTTCAAGTAACAAAACAAGATTTTTAAAATCATAACAATGTTAACCAATGTCTTTAAACTTTTATTGCTATACCTCTGTATGTTTCTCTATTATTTACAAAGTTACATGTATATTGATCTCTTTTTCTTTTTCTTTTTTTTTTTAGTTGTGCTTATGACTGTTTGCTGCGGTAATGATCATTCTATGTAATCTGTTGAACCATGCAGAAATAAATAAATAAATAAACAACAATAAACATAAACAAGACATGATGGAAGCATAGTGTATACATATAACAAGAAAATAGTGACATTATCCAAACCAAACCATCACATACCTGCCAACCCTGACAGGCAAGAAATAGGAACAAATGATTAAGAAATATTCTAAAACAGGAACATTCCTAAATTTCCTATTCAATACAAATTTATACAATATTCAGACAAATTTGTGCAGAAAAAAGAAAGGAGAGAGAGAGAGAGAGAGAGAGAGAGAAAGAAAATACAGTCACGGGACAGGCCACCACCATGAACCGACCAACTGTTGGTTAAAAGAAATTACACGTGAAACATATGGGTTTTTTTTTTCTTTAACCAACAGTCGGTCGGCCCACACTGCAACCAACTCAATGATCACAACCAACTCCCTTTACAGTGTAAGGCACTCTACATGCATGTATTAAATAACATTTGAGGTTAATAATAATAAAGTTGCAGGTACCAACATACCAACATACATGCTGTGCATGTACAGCAACATATATGGACTGAACCCCCCCCCCCCCCCCATAGATGTGCCCTTTCCAAGTAGGGCTGGGGCACATAGTGGTTGGGGGTACATGAAGTATGGCACGTTGATCTGTCTTTAAAAAGTAATTTCAGATTCACCTTTTAATGTTTTCCTCACAATCTCTCTTTTTCTTCTTCTTCTTCTTCTTCTTTCTCCTTGGTATTATTCTGTCATTCTGATATGTCCTGTTGTTATGAAGTGAAGTGGAAAATGAATTAGTAAAGTGAATATAGTTATATTTGTGCATATTTTTATTTCATTTTTGTAATCTGATGCTTCCTCTCATATAGAGACAGCTGTGTTGACAATGAAATAATTCTGGAATGAACAAATAACAGAAACTTTTATGTAAGGTCACAAATATAAGAAATATTCATTATTTGTGCTGGATCTTGCCCTTGAGATGATGATACTATTAAAGGAGAGATAGGAAAAAATGAAGGAGACATGAAAAGATGTATGTATGCAAGCTTTATATCACTAGTCAGTGCTATTCAACAGCTGATACTTCAGTAGTGATATATTGATAATATAGTGTAACTAGAGATATTAAATTATCGCTATCTTCAATACGGTTTTATGTCAAAGAACTGAATTAGAATTGATTGGTTTCTTGTGTACAACATTAAGAATTTCTTTTCATTATTCTCCCTTTAAAACTTGAAATTTTCCTGAGTGAAATATGATTAGAAGATTTGTACAGCTCATATTTCAACTAAGGAATTGTTACCATAACCTGTTTCAACCTTGGCACTGCAGTGTTTTAGAAATTTGTACATGCTGTTCCTTTCTTAAAGTATGAGGGAAAAGATGTAAAAGTAGAACGTGCTTTACAAGTACTTCGATAGGCCTACCTCTTTAGGAAAAGTTTGTGAAAGTTTCTTTGTGGTTTGTGCCTACTAAGACCACACAAATATTCACAGGTGTACCCCAGTTGGATTATATTTTGTCATTTATTTTTCTTCCTGTTCCGAAACTTTCTAAGAAGTTGGGCAAACAAAGATTAAATTCAGCCAGCCTTGTGAGAAGGTATCAAAATGATGTGAAGAAAAATAATAAACCAGATCGTGCTACCAATGCCAGTTTCAAGGAAAGCACGGTTTCTTGTAACCTCTGCATGAACATTCATAAGAAGGGTATTTTGTGGGTACAGTGCTTCTTTATTCTGCTCAAAGGGGATAACAATTTGGAGAGAAACACCAATTTGTGACACTCGAACAATTGCTACTTTTCTGAAATAGACCTACAGTGTTCATTTGGGAATAAGATCTCCTGAGAAGATTTGGGTAGAGTTGCAAATCTGTTATTCAAAGAGAAAATTCTGCTGTGGAAATTTATAAATATTTCTTTTGAATGCTCAAAAGATTACACTCTTTGGAGGATCAAAACACACCAAGAAATTTTTCAGTGGCTAGAGGATATCTTCATGTTACATTTCCCATGTGGAAAATCATGCTTTGTGATTATTTCAAAGATTTGTTTTTGCATTGAGGATGTAAAAGGTTGAGAAAAAGGATAAGAAAAATGGTTACCACCTCGGCCCTTTATCAAATTTGTAAAACTGATTTCAAGAATATAGTTCAAACTGCACAGATGGGGACAACTTATTTCAAGGGATTTTCCTTTAGAAGGATGTAGAATGATGCAAGGAAGTTGAAGCTCTTTAGGAAATGGATTATGTTTATCAAATGGCATTGTTACCATTGTTGCAGTGTATGGAAAGAATCTTCTGCAATATCTCATTGATACCACATAAAATGAGATGAACTGTTTTAAATAAATTAAAGGAATATTCTCTTGAAAAATCAAAAGCAAATTGTTTATAATTGGCACAAGTTAATTCAGAGTTCAAACACAATTACTTCTTAATATTCAACCTTTTAAACATTTATTGTTGAAACTCACTGAGTTATTGCCATTATACTCTGATGTACATAATACAGAATATCCTGCTAATTGTTTCCGAAATAAATATAGTTTGCAAATGATTATAATTAATGCACTTTTGTTGTCACAAAATATGGAGAAAACGGTCTATTAAACTGGAACAAGTTCATATAAAGTAGAGGCAGAATTATTTTCAATGTTTGATTGCTGAAGTTTTGAATTATCATTACTTTGACACATGTATGAAGAGACCATCTGGTTAAATTTTCCATAGAATGATAGAAACATACATACATAGAAATATATAATCACAATCAGTTATTGCTGTTTTTGTTCCTTGTTTCTTTTATACAGTTATGCAAGGAATTAGAAGCTCTAGGAGAGTTGGACAACACCTACATCTTGTTGACATCAGATCATGGATATCACTTGGGTCAGTTCAACATGCTCAAGGGAAAGTCCAATGCGTATGATACTGATATTAGAGTACCTTTCTACATAAGAGGCCCTGATATACCACATGGTATCAGGTAAATCGAGCAACTCCTCTTTTCAAAAAAACATTCGAAGTATTCTTTTCTGCTTGCTTTTATCTTAATATTCTTAAGTTTTTACCACTCTTTTGTTTTATCTCTTGTATTGCTTTAACCAGTTGAGCACAAAGCACATCCATGGGAAATGTGTGTAATACTGAAATCAAATCGTGCTCATCAGGTTAAACCAAATTCTCTTCGTATTTTCAAATTTGTTTTGATACTTTTATTGCGTTTGATGGAATGAAACGATTACTGTGTGGAGTGAATGACATTGAATGGTGGTTTCCTGTTTCACAATAATAGGTAAGAGTCACAGAATGTGCAACTTCAAATAACATCAGTAAACTAAAAAATTAGAGGTAAATCAAGAAAGATCACCAGTCCTCTTTGCAAGTAACCTAAATTTAGAGATCAAATCGCACTGAGATTATGGTATCTGCACTCACACAAAGTAAGATTTTACACGTAAACCGATGAGGATTGCAGCAAAATTTCATTATTGCATGTTGGTCCATAGTGAATTTTGGCAGACATTGTTAAAATCATGACTTCACTTTCAATCAATCTGATGACATGATTAGGAAAGATTCTTAAAGTCAGGTATATAACATTGGTTATTTTTCCTTCTCACCACTTCTTGTAAATGCAGAGTTCCAAATATAGTGCTGAACATAGACCTGGCACCTACCATGCTGGATATGGCAGGGGTGAATATTCCACTGCATATGGATGGGACGTCAATCATGAAATTATTTCAGCCAATATCAAAGTGAGTATTGATAACATTTTACCAGGTGAATGTTAATAGTTATTTCATTACCTGTGGGTATCATTGATTAGAAAATCGAAGGCTTGTTCACATGGGTAAGTCCATGGGATTGGGACAGCTTCTGTGACATACCAGAACTAAAAAAAAACCATGTCTCATTTAAACTAGGCAAATATCTGCCAATAATGACTTCACAACAAAATGGTGTCCCACCAAGATTTACCTCTCAAGCATCATGGTGTATTGCAGTTTCAGACCTGAGAGTCTATTGCCAATGATATATGAATGTGATGTCAATGTAACGTAGGTAAAAACAATAATTTGTGTTGCAGCAAATGCATGATTGTTATGGTGGGAGACCTACCTCACATTGACAAATGAAAACTTAGCCACATCTGAATTGATCTTCATTGTGACATGAAATGGTTGATACGTAAGTTGCTTGATCATCACATGATTGTTGCCCCAACCCAGTGGAATGACCTGTATGCTGCTTAAGAAAATAGTGGGGGGGGGGGGGGAGTTCAAGGATACTTTGCATCATACCTGGTATTTCTGTGTCTTATACTACACAGGTAAAGTGAGTACATGTATAGCACCTTTTTTGCATCACTCTGAACCACTTGCCATTCATTTTGTACACAAAATAACCATCATGTTTTTTTTTTTTTACTTGCTCTATTGCTGAATATCTGAACAAGCCTTTAAAGGACTTTGTGTGAGTTTTACAGCCCCCCCCCCCATAAGCAAATATTGTGTCTTTATTGGAAAGCATCAACACCTTTCGAGGTGAAGTGGCACTTTTTCTTGAAATTCTACTCTAGCTTTGAGAGTAATACTACCATCATATTTATATGCATAGCATATTTGAACTTGATGAGTATAATGAAATCTGTAATATCAATACCACATTTCATTCTTTACTTTAACACAGGATCACATGCCCTCTTACAGGTGATACACAATATTATTATTAATTTACTTTATATTTTTCCCCCATTTTCCAAGCTACAAGATAGCGAGAAAAAGCAAGAAATGGAAATATGTAGGGAATGAGCCATGGAGGGAGTCTTTCCTGGTAGAGAAAACGTAAGTATGCGTTCTCTTTAGAAGGGTATTTCCCACTTGAAAAGTAGGTTGTTTTCATTGATAGCGGAAAATTTTGAGATTTACCAGTAGGAGTTTAAATTTAGATTAAAATTAGATAAATCAGTTGATGAAAAGTGATACTGATAGTAACTGAATTTTCAGTGAAAGCTGACAAATTACAGAATAAAAGGAGTTTGAGAAAGATCAGTTAAAACAATTGATCGAATGTGGTAGTAGTTGAAAAAAAATGAAGTCTTTCTATCCAGAACCTGCAAGTGCCTCCTACATGATTTGATTAATACAAGTGTGAGGTGAGCATTTGATCTGAAATGTCAATTTTAGTTGTATAAGTATAAAAGGGATTCCGCTTCAAATATTATGTTGATCATTTTATATGAATTGACTGCTAAAAAGCAACTTACTTCTTTTAGATAAGCAGTTTAGTTGGCGAGTAACCAGACGGTCTACCAAGAATCAATGTAGAAGTATAAGTAGAAGTTGACCTCCAATTCATAGCCTCTCTCTTTGGACAATAGTTATGAGGATTAATGGTATAATGCTTAACCAAAGATGAATAAATGGCAGGATACAAAGAATGGCATATGTTCATGTATATTAGGAATTCATTCACATGCAGAAATATTTCATATCAATTCTTTTTACAACAGAATGTCATAGAATGTGGTAAATTGTATATTTTCCGTTCTGCAACAGGAGGTCACCAGAAGAAATGGGACGTTACATGGAGCGTGTCAACAGACCCACCAAAGCAGAATTGCTGAAACAGGAGTGTGAACGCCCTGATCTCCAGCCTCCATGCAGATGGGGACAGGTCAGATATTATCATCTCTCTTCCTATAGACCGATCCCGTGTAACGTTGAGGGCAGCAGATGATCAGCCATTACTGCGGTGTCCCGCCATAGAGTTACATACAACCAAAGATGACAATGCAGCACAGCTGAATGTAGCATGCAAAGATAATACTTAAGCACTATGAGGGATACTGCAGTAATGCCGCTGGAAAAAATTGATAGATGGGATAGATGGAACGAGGGAGATATGGATGATGAATTACAGATTGTATAAATCTAGTAAACATATTTAACAAAAATGCTAGTAACCTGTTCTTCTATGACTTATGTTTCTGCAACAATTGCTTTGTTGCCATTTCCCTGCACTATTAAATTTCCAATTTTGACCCTGTACTAAACATTAAACTGAATCCAAGCCCTATTACCAACCCCAACTCTAAATAAATAGATAATGCTTTAATGATAATAAACTGAATCCAAGCCCTATTACCAACCCCAACTCTAAATAAATATATAATGCTTTAATGATAATTTAGTTTTATTTACCCAGGATAGCCATATCAGTATTACTTCTGCTCTTCCTGCAGGCCCTGCAATTAGTATTACCCCAGTAATGCCAGGTACCCATTTAACCCATTCGTGACAGAGGTCCACATTTTGTGGTTTTGCCTAATATCTTTTGATGCAGAGCCCTAAAAATTATAGCAAATACATGAGCAGAAAGAGCAAAAAATTCTACACAAAGTGTGCCCATTTTGGTTGCGTCACTATTCGTTGTTTGATGCTGAAAATTTTTTAAATCATCATAATTGATGGTTGGTGTTGCCAATTTGTAGAATAAAAGCTGATCAAATTAGGCTTTAAATGGGTTAATGAGAGTCAAGAGCCTTCACCACTATGCCACAGTGCTGCCACAACAGCATCCCTACTCCTAACTCTATCCATCATCCCATCCTTATCTCATATATATTGTGCATTTTTTCTGTCCCACAGTCCAAGGTGTGTGTTCAGGAAGCAGACGGTTCTCTTCATCTGAGAAAATGCCGCACTAAGAGTAAGAAGAAATGTGTATGCACCCCACCCACAGTGGTAACAGGAGATATCAAGGACAAGTCAAGGACGGAGAGGAGACAGCAGAGAAAGTTCCTCAAGCTGCGTACTGACTCAGCATCAAACAGAGGTATGTGAATCTTACTCAATATCATGGGTCCTGAGACAAAGAATGTGAAGAAATTTCAATGAAATTCATTGAGTATTTAAGTTTTAAGTCGAGACTAATTCATAAAGAGTCTCATGCTCAGGGGACTGGTCTTGCAACATCACTGATGTCATGCAAAGAATACAAGTTACCAATTGTATACGATATGTATTACTCTCAGGCCAAGAGATACAACTGCGGCTGCAATACATAGTCTTTGGACATCTAATGCTCTGATAGTGCATGTCGAAGCTACATGTATAATGCCAAGGTCATGATTTCCAAAGGTTTTAAGGAATACAATCATATACCAGTGTTACCCCTGGGCCAAGAGCTGAAGAGCTGCAGCTGACATACCTACGTGTAGTCTTGGGACATCTAATGCACTGATGATGATCGTCAGAACTGTATAACAGTTTTCAGATGGCTTGGAGATATTTCATTTGTGATATGTACTGCAGAAAAATGTTCATCACAGTTCTTGACTGTTTGAAGTTTGACAGGTCCAATTTCAAAATGATTCAATAATAATCGTAATGTATTTAGTAGTCATCTATGTGTGGTATTTAGGGTCTTTCATTAGAATAGTATGAATACCCTCTTACAATGAAAAGAACCGACAAGCAAATGAATAATGAATGAATGAATGAATATATTTATGAACAAAAATAATAAATAAATGAATGAAAACATAAACTAATGTTGAATGAAACCTTTATTAATGTACAGGTAACTTTAAATCAAGGGGTTTTCTGCGAGGGAAAAGAGAGATCTTAGCTGAGCCTGAAGAAGATGATATAAACAATGAGGTGATTGATAACGCTGGTCTTGAGACGATGTGTGAGATCTTACAAAATGAGACTATCATCTGTGATAATGAGGTAAGAGGATCCTTCCTTCATTGTCTCTAGAATTTATGGCCTTTTAAATGTTTTTACCCTCCTCTGTTTTTTTTGCTTTTATTTGTACTCTTGTACTCTCTTTCAAGTGTTCTCTTCATTTTTTGTTTGTTTTTTTCTTTCCCTATGCATCGCCTTTTTCTCTCTTGTTTTCATCTCTTCTTTCTCCTCTGTATTCATCCTTTTCCATACAGGTATTTCCTTTTTAGGCAGGCATGGAGGAGCACAGGAAATCGGTGAGGTGTTACATGGATAATCTCAAGAATATCAGAACCTTCCTCCAGAATGACAGAATTCTGCTTTTTCTGGTCTTTTCCTTCCTCGGTTATCTTCCTTTTCTGTTTGCTCTACTTCCTTAACTCTTCATTTTTTTTCATTTCTCCATTCTACTCATTGTACCAGCGAGGATCCAGGAGGGTGAATTTATGTGAAAGAATCTACGTTGTTGACCCAACACCTGCTAGAACCAGGTGTTCCCTGGATTAAATTTATGGGGAATGTGAGAATTCAGTAGTTAATGCATTAATGCCCTTCTTGCACAGAATTAATGAACTGTAAATTTTTCAAAAATTTTAGATAGATCATTCAACTAGATCATGGTGGTAATTGTCAAGTTGGTAGTTGTCTGACAGTCTAGAGATGGCAGTGCAGAGGTTCATCATCTGACATGACAGTAAACTGGTGGCAGCAGTGGGATTATGCATGACTTATGTGAAAGAAGGAAATAATATTTGATGCATGGAAGTTTGATGTAATAAAAGGACTGTCTATTATTACTCTTACCCTTTTATCCTCTTTTTCTCTTCCATTTCTCTTACCATTCAGGTATTTTCTTCTAGGCAGTCATGGAGAGAGCACAGGAAATCTGTTGAGAATCAACTAAGGTACCTGAGGCGCTACATGGACAAACTTAAGGAAATCAAAACCTTCCTCAAGAATTACCGACCAGACAAGGAACTCTTAGACACATTCCCTGAAGAAAGAACAGCTTTCAGTATCGAACTCTCAGAAGAAATAGAGTACCCTCCGGATGATGATGATGTAGATAGAATCCAAGCTACAACACTGGCTCCTCATGAAAGAACAGTTGCACCTAGTGTTTTGAGAACATTTGAAAATATTGGAGTAAACACTCCAAACATTCAAAGAGGAGAATTGGAAGGGGATGAGGAGCAACGAGGAGTGAACCCTAAAAAGAACAAAGATAGGACTAGAGGGGAGACTCCCAATAGAGGGCGCAATAATGGAAAGAAGGAGCCGGAGCTGGATAATAGAGGAGGTGGAGGTGGGATCCTTGGGGAGGAGTGCACATGCAAGGATGTGGATGTTCTGGAGGTAGAGGAGCAGGACTTAGAGATCGAGATACCTTTGATTGAGATGGAGGACTTCAGTGATCCCGAGGATGAAGATGATGATGATGATGGTAGCAAGGATGATGAGGATGATGTTGAAGATTACATTGAGAGTCCATTGCTTCAGATGCAGAGGTGAGTTTAAACATTTTGATTGTCACTTTCTACATATACTGTGTTCTTGCATACGTATTTGTACTTGTGGGTCAAACACCCTTCGATAACACTCCACTTTCCGCCTCATTTGAGAGGTTATCTCCATAACCAGCCATCAAACAAAAAGAGAACATCCTCCTAACCAACCTCCTATAGGCAATCCATCACCAGCTCCTCCTAATGACTGTCTTAGATGTATGTGATGACTCATTATTTTGCCATCTAGGAGTTATAAGAGCATTCCATGTCAAAGAATCTGTATCATTAATGTCCTTCTGGCTCTGAAAAGACATCTTCTAAATTGTTCCACTATTCTAGAATGATAATTTCATTGAGATCTTGGTGATAATTATCAGCTTGCTATTTGCCTGAGGGATGATAGTCCCAGGGGTTAGTCATCTGAACATGACCATACAGTGGTGGCAGCAGTGGGATTTAATACTGAAAAAATATTTGTTGAAATCATGTGAAATATAGAGTAGTTTTACTATTTCTACAACTACCCTTTACTCTCTCCATCCTCTTTATCTCTACTAGTCTCTCTTCCACTTTATTTTCCAACTTGTATCCTCTCTTTCTCTTGCCCCCCCCTTCCTTTTAGTGTCCCTTCACATTTTCTCTGTAACAACTTCCTTGGGTCTTACATTTGACTGCCCTCTTCTGTTTTAGCAAACGTCTCCTTTGAGAAGATCTGCATTTGTTGCATTTTTTCTCTTATCGCTTTGTTCCTCTTCCTCTTATGAAATTTTTTCTCTTTATGTCTCCATCTGTGCACCTCTTTGTCATTTACGTGTTCTCCTGAAATATATTTATCTGCTCGCTCACTGCCACCACAGATTTGAAAGCATCTTCATCATATGGTTTCCTTTTTTCCTGCCTCTCTGTTCTTTAATTTGATGTATCTTTTCTCTCCTTTTCCTGTTAGGGATGACCAAAACCAAGTACTGTCCAAAGCTGACCGCATGAAGGCCAAAGCCAGAGCCAAGAAGCTGAAAAGAAAAAATATTATTCAGGAGAAGAAACCTTGCAAACAATCCAGGCTCAGCTGTTTTCATTTTGACAATGATCACTGGAAGACACCTCCTTTCTGGACAGGTAAGAGGGAGATTTGTTGATGGATCTTGGTCATGATAAGGGAAGATGAGGGGGGGGGAGAGGGGTGGGGGTGATTGGGTGAGAGATGAGAGAGAGGGAGAGAGAGAGAGATAGTGAAAGAGCGGAGGAGGTGAAGTGTTAAAAGAGGAATCAGGGATCGGGGGGGGGGGGAAGGAGGATAAGACACCTTAGTAGAGAAGAGAGAGACAGAGAGACAGAGAGAAAGCAATTAAGAGAAAGAAAGAAGTAAAGAGTGCAGTATAAAAAGGAACAGTAGGAGATACTTAGCATATTGTTTGAAAGAGAGAGGGTTATGTTTTAGAGTTATTGGAAAGGAAATAGATGATAGATTTGAGAGACAATTAAGTAATCGTTGACTGTTATGAACTTCTTTCATGTGGTCATGCTAATAAAAATTTTTGTGTCATACTGTGGTATACATGTAGGTTTTTATTAGGTATTGTCCTGCTATCAGAGCTTTTATGAAAGGTTTTATAAAAGAAAAAAAACCTCTGTGATTGTTAGGTAGACTTTTGTCTTTCCTCTATCTCTTATTACTGTGTACCAAAGTACCATCAAGCTTGTAAGAAAAGGCCTTGCTCAAAAAATGTGAACTTTGTTTCATTGATTGCGGACAATTTTTTTTTTTTTTTGTCTTTCCTTTCTCTCATACCACAGAGGGAACTATTTGTGCTTGTCTGAACACCATGAACAATTCTTATTACTGTATCCGGACCATCAACTCCACTCATAATTTCATATACTGTGAATATGTCACTAATTTTGTGGAGTACTTTGATATGAGAATAGGAGCTGATCCACACCAGGTGAGTGAAAATCAAATCAATTCTTTTTAGAACAATAAGAGCCTTCTCTCAGCCTCTGAGGAAATATTCACCATACCCCTTCATTTGCTTTAGTATGTACTTTATCCTTCCCTTGTGTCTTCTCTATTTATCTTTTTCTCTTCTTCCTCTCTCTCTCTCTCTCTCTCTCTCTCTCATCCTGTTCCTCTTCCTCTCCCTCACCCTCTCCATTGTTCTCTCTACATATTTATGTATTTGTCTTCTACAGTGTATACCATTCTAGCACTTAATTGAGGAAGAAAATAATTGTTTAAGGGCTTCGAAAGATATGCAATAAGCAGAAGTTATGGAAATATAAGATGTTGAAGAAAGGTCAACTGTCTCTTGAAGCTGTTTGATTTACTTAGCTTAGATTAGGTCAGTTAACTTATGGGGCAAAATAGCTTGGATTGTCCCTTCAAAATAATGTGACAATGTCATAGACATTTTTTTGAAAAAAAAAAAAAAAATACCGGGTACTCAATTTTTCTTTTCTCTCCATTCTCAGTATGGTAAAATAGCTTCAAGCCTAGATCCTGTAACAAAAGCAGAGCTACATGGCTACAGGCCTCTCTTGCATAAATTGAGCTTAAATGCAATTCAAAAAAATATTAAATGCAACCTGATTTTTAACCAAGCATGACTGAGTATTTGGGACTTGTGTTTGATTTTTGAGTTGTGTTTAATTGCAACTTTCTTTGCATTATCCCGCTGAATACTCAGCCTGAGATGACACGGGCTGGGGTCTTTGAGAAATGTGCTTTATACCAAAATCAAATTATGCTCAACTGTTTAACTTGGGAAATATACTTCAATGAATTCTGTTTACAAATGCCATTTCTTCTTTTCTGCCCATTCTCAGCTTGTTAACACGGCATCAAGCCTAGATCCTGTATTGAAAGCAGAGCTACATGACCAGGTGGATGAGCTTAGGACATGTAGGGGAAGAAAATGTTCTCCTTCATCAAAGAGAAGAAAAGGATCAAGAAGAAATGGTAAATACTTTTCAGGAGTGCCTGAAAACAATAATTTGTGTAAAACTATTTTGTGGATATGAAATAACTCCCCTAAAAAACATAAACTTTACCTGCCATTCTAGAGATTCACTGTTAAGGAATTGAAAGAAAATAAATAACAACATAAGACCATGTAGAATTGAATGGCTGTTTAATTCTGTGAATGCCCAAATTCATGGACCCACACATTGACTAGTCTACCCCACTATTTGCTTTAATCTTAACAAAGCCAGATACAGCTTGGGCTAGGTTCTATGGAAAATGTGTGTTGTAATGAAAATCAGATTGAGAGTATAGTTAAACTCACAATATCTCTCTGTAGAAATAATATATCAAGCTTATATTTTGAATATACAGTTTTTGCAGAGACAATAAATTCCTAAACATACAGAGAAAAATATCTTGGTGATTGGTGCACTTTAAATCTAGAACTTGGTGTGATTGAAACCTTTGCAAATTTTGCAACAGGGCCAAGTTGAAAATGTTTTTTTGCCATAAAATATGTATGAAAATCTAAGCTGAACTTTCCTCCTGTAGAAATTTCCAGTATCTCTTATTTGCGAAGTTTCATTTTGTTGAAAAATCTGGTGTTAGAGTTTATAATGCGAGAAACGTTTTCAGCCCTTAAAATTCATTGCAATCAAAGGCATATATATGGAAGTATATTTTTAAACTGAATTAATGATGTAGCTACCATAGTGGTGAAAGTGTAGTGAAAGATTTCTTGTTGACTGTTCTTCCTTCACAGACAGATTTTGTGCACTAAATCTAACACTTAGAATTACTACTAGCACAAAATTCTGTATTAGGAACATTTATAGTATACACATGTGTTATTAATTTTTAATACCTTCAAAATAACCATGGTAAATTCTATCTTCCCTGTCCAGGTGTATCCCAGCCGACATCATTCTGGCAGACCCTACCACAGACGAGCAGGTATCTGCCGTAGCCTTCACAGACTCACAAAGAAAACTGCTGCTCAAGCTGCTGATGCCTAACCTAACCAAAAATGGTGCTTACTTTGCCCTTTCTAACTTTGTTTGCAAGCATTACTCATAGCAGAGGTTTCACAAGGTGTGATCTGGTCCCCGTTGTATAAAACTTACCATTGATGTTAACTTTGCCATCAATGGAAACCTTAAATTTGAACGGCTGTTGAGCAGTGTTACCATGATAGGTACCATTAATGGCAAAGTTAGCATAAATGGTTTTATGCAATGGGAACCATTTAGAGAGTTGTTCCTGTGACATGTGCTATGGCAACAGTTGCTCCACAATAAATGTTCTATCTAATCAAATTCCTAAATTCCGTCCTGGGGGCGTTTCCATAGCTGTGTGTAAAGTTACACATGCCTTTACAAACGACTTAAATACTGAGCCACATGGGATGCCCAAAGTTTTTCCTCTTTTTTTAAACAAAGTTTGACTGCATTTCTCATAATTTCAAGAAAATTGTGGCCAGAAATATACTTCACACTACAAATGTTAATAATAGTAATTTTAATCTACATAAATATTCAATTTTAGCTTGCGATTAAAAAATAATTGAGAATCCCATTTGTATTCCCATGTTCAAGTCGTTCCTGAAGGCATGTGTAACTTGACACACTAGCTTTTTGATACACCCCCCTGGAGTTCATACACTATAACTAACCATAACTTTAACCCTATACTATTAACCCACTTCTAATCCTGAAGCAAACCTGAAAACCACAACCACAACCCTAACCTGATATCCTAGACAAAATAAAGCCCCGAGTAAAACTCACTGTAGCAAATCAGTGGAATCACTGTAGAAGCTACCTACAACAGCAGCATTAAGGCCTGTTCAGATATGACGCAACAAACCCCCGCGTTTTTTTGTGTAGTAAGTGAATGGAATATGAAGTGGCAAAAAAGACATCTGAAGTAAGAGGCATATTCTTAAAAAGTTAGCACAAAATAGGTTTTGAATTTGCCTGTGCAACTTTTGGCAAAAATCCCTTTTACTTGAGCATTGACACGTTAATGCGCGTTCATTACAATAAGTGGCATGGTTTGCCGTGCCATATATTTGAACACTAAAATAAACCACGGGGGTTTGATGCAGAGGTTTGTCGCGTCATATCTGAACAAGCCTTTGGGACTTTGTGCCGTCTGCCCATTTGATGATGATGTAGGGATCTACGCCTTTCATGGCTACATGAAGAAAGGCCACGCAATAAAAAAGAAACATAATTATAGCTGCACATCTTCAGTACGCATGTGTTCAGGGCAAATGAGATGGTGTTGAAATAGAGCAGTAGTATATATCATTTTTTAAGTTCGAATTATGCTACAAACTAGTCCAGAAATTGCACTTTTACTGCTTTTCTAACATCTTTCTTGAATTTTTTTTCCTGGTGTTGCTTTCAGGGTAGCTTGTGCAAAATTGAAGCTAAGAAAAAGATCTTGGTTCCCCCCTCCCCCATTTTGTGCCTTCTCCTTTAGTACTAAAAGCTTTCTGCTTTTGTTCAGTTGTCCAGTAATTCTTGTATATGGTTAATTCCATCTTGAAATGTTAATAGAGAAATTACTTCATTGGGGATTTCAAAAAAATATGGCACACAGCTGGACAAAGGTAAAAATAGCTTACAAACCCTATTTCTTCATGCATAATGTTTCACAGTGTACTGTCATACGTCAAATTTTGCCTCCCCCTATTTTTGTTCCTTCTTCAGCTTCCCACCCACTGCTATCTTTGAATAATATTGTCCTTTTCCATTTCCAATAACTTAATGTGCTTTCTTATTTCCATTTAGTATTTCTGTTATATTATAACATTATAAAGTTTTTGATATATCAATATCTCTGACAGATTTGGTTGTAAAACTGGAAGCAATTTGACAGTGATGTTTTATAAATCGGGAAAACTACTCCTTAATCCAATCTCATTGATATAGTGCCCTTTCCTCAAAGTCAAAAATAGGCAAGTAGCCAGCCGGAGGCAGTGGGGGTAGACCTCCCCCCCCCCCCAAGCCAAAAATAAAAAACTTTAGCAAGAAGAGAAAAAGGTCAGAGAACTTAGGAAGAGGAGCGGATAAGGAACGATTACAAACAAATGCCAAAGCTTCCAACTCCCCCCTCCCTGCACCCTCTTAGGGAGCGCACACTACCACTGCCCCTGCAATGAAATCCTAGGTATGGGAACTACCCCTGCTGGTGGAACTATATTCCATGGAAATTTATTGCCTGTATATCTTATATTTTCATTTGTTTATTAATGGTTATGAATTTCAAGTTCAGTTCAGTTCCGTTCATTCACATTCAAGGGGGGTATTATGCTAGAATCATACATATAGCTTAAGGCTTCTCAGTTCAGTCAATTATTGTAATCATTATTGCATTATTATTATTGCTATTACTGTTATTTCTTCCATTTATTGTAATGAAACATCACCATCGCTAAGCTTGTGTCTCGTCTCTTAATTTCATTCTGCAGTAGAGAACTATGGAACGGATGGGAAGGATAACCCTTCATTGTACAGCTTCAGTGATACCCAACACAAAGACACTGCAATTTATGTCAAAGACCAACCTTTATATGCATTCTACCAGTTTTACCTGTATATCTGTTGTTGTACTCTGTGGAAATGAACTGCAATATGAGGTTGTTCTCATGTCATGTAATTTTTTTAACAGTGAATTATGGACAGTTCTTATATTTGTTTTTTTTTTAGAATTACTCATTTTCAAATTATATAACTTTTCTTAAAATACATAGGGTACCAAAATACCTGCCCCAAATTTGTGATAAGGGCAGTAATAAATGAACAAATAATTTGCATCTCATTTGCAATCATTCGCAGCATCAGTTTCATTCAAATTTTATTTTTTGTGAATTACTGAAGAGGAATATGAAGCCGTTTTTTCTCACACTTTGAAATTTTTTAAATTGCAAATACCACAGGTAATAATGTTTCTAACAGAGGTACAGCTTTATAAGAGATAGTAATAATTGTGTCTTTTATTACGACTAATTGATGTGTTTTAGAAATGAAAGGAATATTGATGATAAATCGTCACCAGTTTCACAAAATAGTCCTTTTCACCAAAATTATCGAAATTTTCAAGTTTGAGTTTTACTTGGATTTAAGATGTCCATAATGATATCTTCAACTTCAGCAAATTTCAGAATTACGTCATAGATGACATCACCGGGATGAAAAATGTAAGCCACGCCACATTATCCCATACACACTACTTGGGCTGCATGACAGCGTGTGACAGATTATTGTACGCTACATATTTGCGCCTTAACAGATTGCAGTGCATCTTCGTTTTCAAAAACGGTACCACTCCCTACCACTTTTTTAACAGGCTTATAACTTATAACAAAATAATAAATGAAATTGACCTTATACTACAGGAAGAAGAGAATCTGTACTTTCCTATTGCCTAATTTTCTTCCTAAAATTGCATAAAATAGACTTTGAAATCACCTTTCAAAAAGAGACGTTTTTAAAAATGCGATTATCTCTAAATCTATTTTCACGACCAAGCGCGAGAAAGGGCTAATTCGTGAAACCGGTGACAAAATGCTTCAGAGGATTAATTTGCTGCTATATTTCTGTTGAATATACACAAAATATCAAGAAATCAGCACTGCTGAATAGTGCTGATTTATTTTTTAATTTGATATTTTTATATATATATTGATGTGAATGAACTATATCTTTACATTGTTTCATTGATGTTGAAAATATACCATTATTGTATCAGATTGTCATAATTTTTTCCTGAAGTTGATGCATTAAACCTTGTGATTTTGAATGTCCTTTCCATCCTACTGTATTAAAGATGTATTACATCCATCAATAGATTGACATTCTATGTACAGTTATTATGCACATCTACTCATTTCACAGATCAGTAGAATCTAAAATTTTCCCCCAGATACTTGCTTTTTGTGAATCATATTCCTATGTGCTCATGATGCTGCCACTTCATGTTTGAGTATATTTTGTGACATTGTATGGTGTAGATATGTTCATTTCACATATGGTAGCTGTCTCACAATATTGATGGCAACTTGTGTCTACATTCTTTAGATATGTGGACATGACAAGATAACCAAGTAACGAGAAGAGTATTTCTCAAAAAGATAATATTTGGAGAATAAAAGAGGGTTTGCTTTTTCGACTCCATGCTTTTACCAAGTAAAAAAGGCAACAAATCATTAATTACATAAATTTTAGAATTTGTTCTGCACAAGTTTTGACTTGTCATCATTTTCCAATATACATCAGTTCCCTGAAATGGGAGCAAACGTAGTTATAGACTTCAGTTGACTGTTCGACTTAATTCATGCTTTTATAAAGCGTGATAAACAGTTTCGTATTGTCTGTGACAAAAGTTATTTCAGAGGAGTGACATTGCAACCATCACAACGAAAAACATCCATTATCTTTATAGGCACATTGTATTCAAGTGAGTTCCAAAATTGATATTGTAATACATCTTTTTGTGACAATATAATCAAATGTGTTGTATTTTGTAAAATTCTATTGAGCAATATAATATGTAACGAATAGATCCTGTCTATGCAATTTCTTATAATAACTCTTCCTTTGATAATTAAGATATGCAATGACATCTATACCTTGTTTTGAAAAGATAGATGTTGATGACTCTTTCATCAGTGATTATCAAATATGTGACCTCTTTTGTGAAATCATTTGAAAGAATGGTTTGGAGATGTTCTCTAGCTAGCTAGCTAGCACTACCAACCTCAAGTGTAGTGATCAGATTGTGAAATAGTGCATTCTTCTGCAGTGAATTTGCTGTGAAAGGGTTATAGAAAAGTCATGGTTTTGTAGGGTTTTGTAGTGCCCATGCTTTAATTGTGAAGCAGTTGTTCTTTAGGTGTGAAAAGGGTGTAAATAAGCTGTACAATAATGGTAGAATGAGTGTAGATTGGTAGTCCCTCAGTTGTGAAAAAGTAGTGGTTTTGGCTTCAGCACAATAGAAGACATCCTGTCATTAAGTGGTCCACCATCACCCCCTATTCAAGGCAATAATCTGTCTATATGGAGCTTAAACACATCCTGTTATTGACTATTCTGCTGGTGAACACCAAGTAAGCCTGATCATTATTCAACACCCTTTTTTAACAGCAAAACCACTACTTTTTAAAAACTTGTTCACAGAGACTTCACTGCAAAAGGCCAGTTTTTTTTCACAATCAGATCACTACAGGTAAGGTTGGTAGATTAGGTTTCCATGGTGAGCACTCACAATTGAAGGCTTTCGCGCGGTTAAACACCATGTGATAACCGAAAGTGAAAAGGCTGTTGATACATTCTTTCATCAAAAGACTGGTTTTGTACTCAACTTCAATAGTATTTCTCAAAGGCTGCATGGAAGGCAAAATTTCAAAAATAGGCCTAATCAGTAGAAACTCTAAGCCATTCAGGGAACAGTGTCGAATTCATATCCTTGAATGCATTTTATAAACATGATAATTTCCAGTTTGTCACAAAAAGGCCTTTTTAGATCATAAACAACTATGTGTATGATGAATGTAATTGGTTCATTCATCTTCGAGATTTGGGCTGGTATTCATTTAATACTTGCAAAACTCACAGTATTAACGGTTTTGTACAGTTTTGGTAGGCCCTCGAAATTTTGTTGTCAGATTTCATTACTTTTAACTGCTCAGCAGTAAGATATAAGAAAAACTAAGATGTTATGAATGTTATCTCCTCTTAGCTGAATATTCACCAAAGGAATGGTGAAAAGTACTTTTGATGCTGGATTGCTGGGTCAGGGGACCTAAAGTCTCACAGGCCTGCAAACATGTAAAAACAATGTGAGTTCTGTATACAAGTGTATGACGCGCTGTGATTATTTAAATAATAAAGGAATATTTCAATGAATATTCTTAAGCAGAAGAATGAGTGTTTGTATAATGTATTGTAACTAATAATAAAGATTTGGTAATATTTTCATTTGTTTAAAGAGAGGTTCTTTTTTGTGTTGTATATATCAGTACTAAATATATACATGTATATTCATGTCGATGCCTGTGTATTCATTTACCTTTGTTATGTGGAGTAATGAGATTAAATTATGTGTACAAATAAAATGTACATTGCCAACAAACACAAAGAAAAGGAATAAGGTGTGTGATATCTTTTTTTTTCTGTGCTGTATAGTGTATATTTCAATTTCCATTCTAGTACAGTAATCAATGATAATATTGCTTCAGTAAGAAAGAGCAAGTAAATAAACATAACAAAATGAACATTAATTGTAATAACATTTGCAAAAACATGAATCATTTGAATTTCTTGCTTCATTTCTCCTAAAACAGAAGTTTGTTTTCTATTACTGCCAGTATTACAAAAAACAGTTAATAACACATTGAAAGTGTACAATATTCACCAAATATCATACAGCCATGCATTTATCAATCTTGAAGGAAATTACCTAATATGTCACAGAAAAGGAAGAATAAAGAATGAAACTCTGCTCATGAGGCACACATCCCCAGTAATAATGGGCTCTTGATAACATTAACACAGGGATGCCTGATAAATTGATCAGAGGGCCTGAAAATCACCTAGAATAAAACATTTTATACACAAAAATGCCCAAACTATGGCCTGAAAATAAACTGCCAGGGCCTGAATTCAGGTTTTTGTCTGAAAACTGTTATCCCTGTTTAGAGTCACATTTTTATAGTGCTTAAGATCATGTTTTCAAAGCACTATACATGTAAATTACTATTACCCCAGAGCCCCAGATCATATTGGGTCCCTATACTACACTTGATGAAGAGTGGCACATGTGGGTTCATGTCTTGCTGAAACCCATATTAGCGCCAGGCTGGGTTTCAAACCCTCCACCCTCTGGTTGAGAGTCGAGCGAACGAACCACTACATCATGACTCCTCCATGTAATTCCACAATACTTTAACAGTACAAGCATACACAGTTCGTGTATCGCATTTATTCAGTTAATCCCAAATGAGCAAGTCCAAGTTATACCCCAAAGTTTGAAGGGGGTATATAGGAATCTGTGTACAGTTGGCCAGGCAGTCGATCCATTGTGAATCTTGTGGATCAATCTACTACCTCATTTTTTGAGTAATGCTCATGAAATTTGGCACACACAATGGTCTTGTGGTGAAGATGTGCAAGACATGCTTTTTTTAATGTGTCGGAAAGTGCGTTGCCATGGTAAGGGCGAATTATAGCAGTAAATCGGGGAAATATTGCAGATCAAACTACTTCCTCAATTTTTGAGCAATGCTCGGGAAATTTAGCACACACATTGGGGCAGGGGTATTAATCACCTTCAGTGATATTTCTAGTTTATTTGTTGTCCCACATGCTACCAAGTATGATATTGTGAACATAAGTGACACCAAGAGTTTCATGCTGCTTGCTAATCACAGATGAGGTAGGATACCTAAAATAGCTTATGCTTGCCCAAATAGTGATTGAAAACAAAGGCACAATGGAAATAGCTTCAGTAGACACAAAGTTCAAAATTACCAACCACAATGAAACATTTTCGGAATGGACTGACGTTAACTTACTAACATGTACACTAAATATATTTAACCAACTCATTAATCTGCCCCTTCAGTAACATATTTACATAAATTTTGATCAGGAATGTTATGTAAATTACAGAAAATAAATAAGCAGATGGACCTAAAATCAAAACAACAATGAAAAAATTGATGAGGACAATGGGATGTCATCCTTATCTGTTTACTATTCTTTTAAAAGCTTGAGGTAATTTATTCTTTGAGTGAAAAATTAAATGAAATACATTGATAATGCTACAAAACACTGAATTAATGTGTAGCAAACAAGATGACAGGAAAAGTAGAAATGTACCGTGACACAAACTTGAAACGACTTGCTAAAAAAAGTGAATATTATAACTTTTGCATACATTGTTTTGACTACTGATCTTCTCACCTTTCACTGTCTATAATTTACCTTTTCATGAAGGAACCAGATAGTTTCTCTACTAACCCTATGGGAATAACAGAATGCATTAGTCAATGTGACTATAAATTAACATGTACCATGTAAATCCTTCCACTCTGTTTTATAATGATTAATTATTTAAGATATCAAATATCAAAAATCATACTTGACTTTGATTGTCCTAGAATCCTTTATCCCATCACCCCATGTTATCTTAATTTGAGATTATCTTGCCATCATAATCATCATTCATTCATTCATTTCGCATTTATGTTTAACTATTCTGAATCATACATTATTGTTTCCTTCAAGCCCAACTGGTGTAATTCCCAATCTACTACATACTTCTTCATATATCAAATAATGTATGCATGCAAATGAAGTAATGCATGTATGTAGATGCATACCAAGATGATTGCAGGAATACAAAGCTAAAAACGAAGTGTATTTTTAGCAAATGGCTAAGAGTGGAAACACCAAGTGAAATAATTCTCCTGAAATGATATTTGTAGGAAGCTTAGAAACCAAAGAATAGTTTCTTAACATCAAACATTAATATGATGAACAAAATTTAAAAGAAACCCACAAAATAATACAAACAAAACCATAAATACCCAGTACTAAGAAAGATAAAACAAAATTAAAAAAAAAAAAGAACATGATGCAATAGAATGAGGATATCATGCAAAGGCCCCTGTTAAATTTAAGTACTGTAAATTTATCCTGCTTCTGGTACCCCTCTCCAATTTTCAAAGTAAAGAAGAAGTTACCCATATTGCACTCCGACCAAAGTTCCTGTAATACCACAGCTACCCTCCATAGAACTTTGGTTGTACCACCAGAGACTCGGCATCTGAAAATGGAATCATGGGAGATAAAAACAATATTACAACAATCGTCTCTCATAAGGTACAAGTGCATGGATAATGTCAAAAGAACTAATCTGGAATGGCAGTTTAATGTACATGAGTACTGCTGTGTTCTACAAAATCAAATTTTTGATGGGCTCAGGCGGTAAAGCGTCTGCCTGTCGAACCAAAAATCATGGGTTCGAGTCCAACCCAGGCGGATGACTGAAGCCTTCATTGTATGTTAACATGCCCCTCCCCCGTTTTATAGACGCAGACTATGTTACAGTGGAAAACACTCCGTTCCTCGGATAGGACGTTAAATGGAGGCCCCGTGTAGAGGAGAGTCACTACCTTTGCACGTTAAGAACCCACTGCACTATTCGCATAAGAGTACGGGGAAACCCCAGTGTAGTGGTCCACCTGCACACCCCCAATCAGTTATATTGCAAGAAGAGACCCAAGGGTTTCAGTGATTCAGTTCGCTTTTCGCCTCCCAGGCACAAGTGACCCCAAACAAATAATAATAATAATAATAATAATAATAATAATAATAATAATAATAATAATAATAATAATAATAATAATAATAATGATAATAATAATAATATATTGGCATCACATGCATCATCTTACTTCATAATTCACAGAAATCCTAGCTCTAGTAGGGCTTTTTTCTTAACCCATTCATGACAGCATGTTCACATTTTGTGGTTTGGTCCCATTACTTCCAACAGAGAGCCCTGAAAACCATACCACATAAATGAGCAGAAAGAGCAAAAACTTCTACAAGTTCAAGTTCAAGTTCAAGTTCAGGTTTTATTTCCAATACAACCCAAGACATGTAATATATTTTTTTCTTTTTCAAACAGAAATATCGTAAATCAACATACATCTTTTTTTTTTTTTCTCTCTCTCTCTTATTTAACATCAAAACAAATCAAATGTCTGCTTGACATAGTGTATTAAACAAAAACAAAAAAAAAGGAAATTAATAATGTAAAAGAGAAATCCACAAGAAAGCAATGCTTGTAATGAAGTGGATTCCTCAAGAAAGGAAAAGGAAAGTAAAGAAAAGAAAACAGAAGAAGGTATGATACAGAGCTAGGTAATACAGCAGTATATATTACAGTTGCAGATTCTATCACACAGCATACGACCCCAATTAACTGCCCGGAAGCTTTCACTCCATCCTGCCTAATTTGCATTAAAAAACAAAAACAATTTGTTTACGTGAAACCGCTGCGGAGGAGTCTTGGCTTCACTGTAAAATCTCGCCTTAGAAACTACCAAATGAAATGAATCAAGGTAGGTAGGTTTTGAGATTGTCGGTGTTCATTCTTTAAGAATATTTACGCCTTTAAGCGTTATTAGGTTTGTTTTGAGGTTTAGAGGCGCTTATCATTTCTAAATTAGAATATTCGTGCCTATTATTCTATTCTGTCATAAGTCAATCAAACTCATTAAATACAAGTGGTGCATGACGTAATGTGCTCGACTCAGCTCATTCATGGAAAAAGTCGGAAAAGAGCATGCGCAGTAGTTGCAGCTTACAGTTGTTTCATGTGGAAAACATGATTTTTGAAGGCAGAAATACAGAAAACTACTAATTGCGCAAACATGAAAATACACAGGGAGTTAGCTTGGACACTGAAGTCTATGTCAATTGTTTGCATATTCATTTTGTCCAAGACTTATGTAGGGAAAAAACAAAACCTCTTCCCAAGGACCTCTGAAACTAAAAGATCCTTGTATTTAAAAAAATACCCAACCGTTTTCAGAGAAAATAAAAACGAAGAATAATATCATCATTTCTGATGTAATCTGAAATTTTTATGAATTTTGGTGCCAAAATAAGGGAGATATGAGAGGATGTTTTTTCGAGGATTCATTGATCCTCTCTCAGCGAAGGCGTTCGGTAGCCGTTATGAATTCAAAAGCTTTTATGTGTTTATGAGGATTTAATTGGGGTCATACGCTGTGGCTGTCTACACATATTGTGCCCATTTTGGTTACATCAGTATTCATTTCAGATACATGACTTTTTTTTTTTTTAATGTAGCAATGAAAGAAATATACCGGTGATGCCAATATGAAGAAGAAAAGCTAATCAAATTAGGTTTTAGATAATTCCTGTCCTACTGGGTTAATACAATAATCAGAAATACCGACTGTCTTCCATATGCTTGGTCACATATCAGACAAAATAGTTCAGACTTGCCCCTATATAACTGCAGAATCCATATACTTACATTCTTCATGAATGAGATTTCTCAAAATGAGTGCATGGAATGGCCTTTTCTCTTCTTCCTTCTCTTCCATTTCACTGACAGATGTATTTTCAGTCCCATCACACACTCCTTCATCAGCCTCATCCTGGCATATCTCTTCTTTCTTTGTTTCCGTTGGCTCAAAGTACCTGTTCATCATTACAATGAGAGAGATCGAGTTTACACTTTAAAGGGTAAGTCCACCCTAGAAGTTTCACTGTTTCAATAAAAGGAGATAAATTTGAACAGCATTTTAAAAAAGAAATGAGAAAAATCGGTCAAAGAATAAGAAAATTACACTCATTTATATTTTCTAGTAAACTACTCTCGGCTCTGCAAATTGGCAACACTGATGACATCGTATGCGAGCAGGTCTCCATTCACTTTGTACATGAAATTTCACATTTTCTCAATTTTCTTGAAAGTTACACATTTCCTAACCCCCATAATCAATGTATGTTCAGAAGAATTGCTTTTTACATAACAGTAAAAAAAACAGTAAAAAAACCCTTCTTATCAAAACTGAGAAAGGATTCAGAAATATATACATGTAAAATCTAGACAATATCATCGAACCTCAAGTGACTGAAAAAATTTGGTGCCTGCTTGAGTCTGTCAGATATATATTAATCAAATAGATAATATCGTTCAAACACTGTCATTTGGGGAGAGATATATGTCACTCAATTTTAGTTTAAATTGATTATTTGACTGCTAAATCACATCTAAAAATGCAAAATACACTACAGTATCTTGAATACATTTTACTTTAAAGTACTTTCAATATATTTCATTACATTTCAATACATTTTGCTCTTTTCATGTATGTAAATAGGTTCTGTGCTTTATAAATTGTTATATTATTTTATTATTTTCATTATATTTGCTTACCATCCTAGATGTGACCTGCATTGTGGGCAGGAGATGATTTTCCAACCATAGCCATCAAACCAGGTGTGATCTGTATAAAGCTTTGGATGGGGAAGCAAAGTGGGAGGGGCAAAAATTTGAATTTAAAGTTTAGAAACGACTGACAACTAAAGCAAATAAACATAAACTGGAGTTCTGGTCATGTGATTACAATGTAACAGAAACTGTTCCAAAGCAACTGGGAAAAGTTGATACATAAAAAATGCCATAAATCTTGAACATTAAATGTAGATGAGATTTACGGTTCACCATGTGGTATGTCCTGAAAAAGACTGTTAAGGTAGTGAGAATAGAGAAAGTTGAGGGGGGAACGGAGAGGCAAGATAGAGTAAGAGTAAGAGAGAGTGGAGAGTATCTTTCTTGAGAGTGGGTGAAGTCCTAAAAAGGACTGTACAAATCTTGATCTTATGAAATCGTCAATCTCAATCTTGCTGAAATGCACATGCACTGCAAAAGAGAAACGGGTATTTGGGGTCTACACACAAGTGCTCAGGCCGAACACTCAGGCCATCTCATGTTTTATTTCAAATGGTGAGGGCACTTGAAGAGCAATCCTTATCAAGGAATATTTCTATTCTTCCAAACTGAAATACCAAGAATAGGAAAGCTAACCAAAATTATTTTTCACCTTTCCCTGAGCTCTTTCCCGATTATACACTGTACTGTACCAGAAGTACTGCTCTAAGCCCAATGTACACTATATAGTCCAACTACCATCTGAAATTGGAAAAAAATTCAATATCATAATGTATGAAAAACAGGAATTTTCCTAATCTTGGTTAGAATGGCTAGATGGGATAAGAGCAAAGTAATGAACTATTCAGAAGCTTACTTTGGGCTGCTTGGACACATGAGCAGTGGATGTTGTTATAATTTCAAAGTGTCGTCCTGCAAATAAACAGGAAAAAGAAAACCAAATTATTTAATGAGGTACATCGAGATCAATTATTTGATAAAGACTGACTTACTTTTCTAATTCTGGATACTGTCTGGCAAAGTTTGCTAGTAACTGGTAAGCACAGTATCTACCCAAGTAAAGTACTTTTAAAAAGGGTACCCAATGCTGAAACAATGTTAGTTTGTTTAAAAGAGCATGATTTCATTAGCAGAAAATCATCTGCCTATTTTTTTTTTTAAAGTCGTGTTGCCAAGGAAACCCCCAAATGTGGTAAGATTTCAGGATATTTTTGACCCCTCAGCTGTGTACCAGTTTCAACTGGGTACCCACAATGACGTCAAAATGACGTCAAAGTGGTTACCTTGTCGCGCAATTCTAGCAAAATGCGTGCAAGATATAATACATATTGTACAGTCTAGCGCGCAGCAAAACTGCAATGCCCGAAGCTGGGTAACCACTTTTACATCATACCTCATACTCAAATTTTTTGGTCAACTCTCGACTTTTTATGAGAAAATTAGCCAAAATGCATTGATTTCGACTGAAAATCATCAAATTGTTAATGTTATTGTTCTTAGAATTCTATTCTCGATCATATATAAAAAAAAAAGCTGATTGTTTTTTTCTCAGAATGAAAATCTTCCAAGCACACAAATGTATTAACAGAAAAGAGTTTCATGTTCTTGTGGCATGGAAACCCATTAACAATCTGCATGGAGAGAAATAACATAAGTTAAAAACTACAAGTAAACTTTATGTCCAGGGACGACTGTGTGAAAGTAAGCAAATAATCACTGTTGGTGAAGGTGATGGACAAAATATCACTTCTGAGGTGATCTGGATGTAGCTGTCTTTCCGAAGTGAAGCTGGGGAAAGATAGCATAGACATCCAGATTGCTGAGGAAGTGATAGTTTGTCTCATTGCCTGAAACCAACAGGTGATTATTTGCTTTATATTCCACATCTGAAACCATTTAACTGCAAGAAAAGAATAATTTACTTCTCTAGGAGTAAAAGAAGAATTATGGTTTCAAAATCAAGGTTTGAATTTAAAAACAGGGAAAGAAGTTCCAACTGCACTGCAAATGTCTGTTTTAGCGTTTATCTTGTGAAAGTGTAGTGCATGTGCGACTTGCTTTGCCTTCCTCGGCTCAACAAGTAAGCTGATTGTGACATCACAAAAGAAGGAAATAATTCTACTGTGACGTTACACTAGATCAGAGAGTTCACGCACTTTTCTTTTTGCATGCACGTGCTCAATGCATTGTGACAAAAGAAGCAAAGAATTTTACTGTGATGGAAAAACATGGAACAAATAATCATAGGGGTCATGCCCTTTTCTTTCGCACATACTCAAAATACTGATAACGTGTTGTGACTCTATGGACCGAAGCGAAACACAAAATTTCCATCACCGCAAGTTGACAAACTTTTCTTATTGGGTGATGATTAATGGGGAAACTACACTTTATCGCTTGATCAACTTTTGACCAATCCTATAGCGAGATTCTTAGTATGTGGAATAATAACTGATACCCCATCTTCATGCTTAATAGTGTGAAACTGATATTTTAATAACCCATTCAGTCAACTAAATAAACAAAAACAAGAAGCAAATTAAGAAAAAGAAAATTGCAAAGACTTTCAAGATATCAACCTAGGGCAACTGCATCAGCCTTGTGTGTAACATGATTTCAACAGGCAATAAAAAAAGAAAGAGTATCAAAATTGCCCTTGAGCTGAAATTTCCTGTATTAAATTCTTTGCAATCATTACAGTACATACCTTGTGGATTTTTGAGGAGTTGAATTAGGACATTTTCTTTTCCAAGAATGGTGTCATTTCTCTGGTGCAGTGCCTGAGAAGTGCTCACTGTTACAAAATCTGAAGCTTGGGCTACTTCATGGCCACACTGTCGGCAAAGCAGGACTGAAAATGAAGTGGAGAAGAAAAAAAAAATCAGTAAACAAAATGATGGTCTACAAATCTAACAGCAGTGAATGGTTAAATAACAAAATCTTGTCTTGTACAGAAAAACTATGTCAACAAAGCTCTGATTTCTGCTGTCAGAGTTGACCATAGGTCTGTGGACAACAGCTATACTTGCATGTAGCAAGGAAGGGGTGTCAGTTGGACAATTTAGAAAGTGGAGGTGGTTAAACTGCATTTCTGACAAGGTAGCACAAAAAAAAAAAAAAAAAAAAGTTATACAATACATGCGAAAGCGAAAAAATAGTTATGAATTAATGATAATGATAACAGTATACTAATACTGATACTACTACTACGACTTCTACTACTGCCACTGCTACTGCTACTGCTACTACTAGTACTAGTACTACTATTTCTACATCTACTACTACTACTACTACTACAATAATGATAATAATAATAATAACAATAACAATAATAATAATAATGATAATAACAATAACAATAATAATAATAATAATAACAATAATAATAATAATAACAATAATAACAATAATAATAATAATAATAATAATAATAATAATAACAATAATAATAATAATAACAATAATAATAACAATAATAATAATAATAACAATAATAATAACAATAATAATAATAATAATAATAATAACGATAATAATAATAATAATAATAATAATAAACAAATTTTGAACAGAAAGAAACTAAGGTCCATGGATTTCAAATAAGGTCACAAGGAATTAACAGGTTGCACATTTGATAATACTTAAATTACATGTTCATACCGTTTCCCCAACAAGCCAAGAAAAAAGTAATGCCTCCGGTACCCACCTTTGGTGAGCAGAGGCATAAGAACAAAGCAAAAAATATAAACAAAACAAACTTGATTGATGATTTCAGAGATTTCACAACAGGATCGAATATTTCATACAACAAAGCTTGGCACCCCTTCCCTCCAGCTATGCCCCTGACAGGTCATCATGTTTCTTCTCCTGATCAGTCACAGACTGTAGTTTTCTCATGCTTTTTATGAATTTCTGATCTTGTATTCCTCCTAGTCATTTCTTTTCTCCTTTAAATATTTCTAAGAGTAAAAAAAAAAAAAAGTTAAAAAAAAAAAAGAAAGAAAGAAAACTCAGAATGTTTGGGAGAAGTTACATACCAATATCAAACATGCATGCCATAAAGGTGAGACATGAATACAACCATGACATTTAGTCTAGATAAAAAGCTTTAGATCTCAGTCCAAATCATAATCCTGCACGAGAGCAGATAAATCTAATATGTTACAGCAACGTCTATTTTGTTTTGGAACTGTCACCTGCCAAACTCAGTTAAATTAAATGCATTAGGATGGAAGCAAATAGTGAGAATACTAGAAAGAAAGAAAGACTAAACATTTTCTGAAACATTGGACGAAGTAAAATCAAACCTGGAACTCATACCTCGGCCCGCCTCAACAACTTTGGACCTCTAACTTAACTTGCCATGCTTGCTGCATAATTTGTCAGGATATGTGCATTCACTTGCAGCAGAACAAAGCTCACATCACTTTGAGTATGTGGGCATCACATTATCAGGTCTTTCAAATTCAACGATCATTTCGCATAATTATTCAAGTTGTTCATATAATTCCTATGCTCATAGATCAATCTATATTTCTTACCATTATCGAACTCATCAACATAATGACAGGTCGCTAAAGTCACTTGAAGTAAACAGACAGGTAATATAAAAAGGGCGTATGGCAAGGCAACCGCCATGACTAACTCACGTCGTCTGCTACAACACCCCACGGCCACAACACCAGTCATTATGAGCTAGCGTAACCACTAAAAATGTACAATTAGCCAAAAAACGTGTCGCACGTGTTTGATTGCGATTATGTTAATATCAGATTATAAAAAAATGATTTTAGTCATAAAACCTCTTAAAATATGTAATGGGGTATAACTTCAGAAAATTTTAGCATTCAAACCTGGTTTTTTGAGAAATTATTCTGTTTTAAGTACTCTCGTCCGGGCAAAAACTGCATATCGCAAATCAAGAATTTATCCTATCTTGCGATGTTGTAAAAAACAAGGATGCTTTTATTCTTAGGTCCTGGCATAGAAAAATAGACTGTGATATATGTGTGCAAGATAACATAATATTCAGGCATTGTGCACGTGTAAAAATAAAAATTTTCGCAATAGAAATTTGTCGCAAAGGTCAGTGAAACCTACGTTACCTTTAGAATGAATCTCTTATATACCACCTTTTTCCAAGTTTTATTTTTTGTTTCTTTCAATGTAATCACTCACTGATATCCCATCTACAGTCTATAACAGTTTGCAGCGATGTGTATAGATCCATTCTGTAGAAAAAGAAGCTCATAAGAAGAGCTGAGGCATGTGTTTTTAACCGTATGGATAAGAAATGTAACATATGTTACCGTCGTTGTCAGAATTGAACAACGATTGACAACAGAAAAGCTGCCAAACGAAAAGGGCTTGTTAATCTTATCAATTTGAAGGGATTATAATTGCATCTGTGGCCTTACATCATTTCCGTAAATCCCACTTAAGCTTAAATGAAATATACGTTACCGAAACATACGTTACTGGTCATTTTTTATTTGCAGTTAAATTCGGTAAAATCTTAACTGTACGCTTGTCAACTATTGTATTACCTAGCGCCACCACACAAAAGCGACGCTTAGCTACCATAAGGCCAATAATGCCAGTCTATAATCTTATCGTAACGTAGGTTTCTTTAACCAAATAATTGAAGAAAAGCGGCAATGACATGAGATGGACATTTCTTGGGTGGCTTTTTGTAGTAATCAACATCTAAGCTTAAGAGTTGTAAAGTGATAATAACATCTTCAAAACGTCTTCAAGGCAGGATCTCGATTCCTGTGTGTTAAAAATGGTAACGTAGGTTACGAAATAAATTGTGGAAGGCTATCACATCTGAATCTTCATTTTTCACTCAAAATTCATTGTTATTGTGAATTCTCTTTTTCCAGAATCTCTTTTCATTATCACATAAAGGTCAAGGGAAGAAAGGAACATGGGGGAGGGGGAGAGAGCTCAAATTCAAGCATAATATATAGGAACAGAAACAAAGAAAAACTGAAGCCATGTTCCGACAGCAAAATGTGAGAACAGGAAAGCAAGAGAAGAGATATAAGCAGATTAAAGAAGACAATACAAAAGAGAGAGAGAAAAAAAAGAAAAAAAAAACTTTCGAAAGGTTACATGAAGAGGATTATATTGATCTGCCTATATAATGACGCAGAGGACAAGCGATTTTGATCACTTCCTCGAGTGGTTTTGCGTATTTAATTATCATGATTATTGTTACTTTAATATAAGAAACATACGTTACTGCTTTTAAAGTGACATAAGGTTCCTTAGTGATACCAAAATGGACATTACTGGGTGATTATGTATGTAAGATACGTTTTGTGAAAATCCTTTTGTCTAATGAAAAGAATAGCTAGAGTCAGAAATAAACAAAAACCAGGAAATGGAAATTGGTTATACACAACCCAATCTTTCTGATTTGTTTGGCTTATACCATGTTTATTACATAATCAAACATGCTACTAATTATCATTTTTATGTACGAACACGTCGTCCCCACTTTGGAATGAGAACTTTGTATCTATATAGTGTAGTTGTAAGTGTTAATATTGGGTTACTTACTGAAACCGCAAGACTTTCTTTGGTTATTGTTGATTGTTAAGTTTTGGTAACATTACGTGACTGCTGAAGTGAAACATACGTTACCATATGAAACACTGAAATAAGTTCCTTATGATATTGTAAGAGATATTGATTAATTTATGTCTGACAAATGCATCCATATGGAAAATGTAGGTAAATTGATATGGCGTATATGTTGAATTTTTCAACATACATGTATATACCAAACAATTGAACCCACATGCGTGCGCAGATTCTTCCACATTTGTTAATACTGAATTCAAATTGATTTGAAATATTCACATGAAAGGAAAAATGAAAAATTTCTTTGACATTAGAGTTGTCTCAGGAACAGTACAGATAGTGATGAAAAGTTAGTAGAAAAGTGCATTCCTTAGCTGACTTAATGATGTCGACAAGACTGAGGGAGAAGTAACGTATGTTACACCAGCAAAAAAATCACCTCTCCACTTTGATTAGTTGTGCAATAAAAAGTTCACAATATTACGTGCTCATATTTTTGATTTTCAAAATTCATATTGTCATCTTTCATTTTTAGTCTACTTAGCTATTTTGAGAAAAGTTGAATTTTCCGAAATTCTAACTTCCCAATTGTACATTTTTAGTGGTTTTGGCCCTTAGCGTTTTTACAGATGTGCATCAATGAATCAGATAATTATATTTACGTCTGGGGCCATCTGAAAGACGTGACTTAGATTCGAACCTGGGTTCGATGAGAGTCAGATATTAGTATGCGAAGAAGGGAAAGGACGCTTGCTCCTTAATGACGGTAATATAAGGGCGCAGTATAGGCAAGGACATCTAGGTGCAGTGCCTCACACTGCACTGGATGCGCGCTGTTACTTGCTACCAATTCCCGGGACCAATTCATCCTGCGTGGGAGAGCTCGGTGCTCATTGGTTTAAAGTTTACCAGAGAGATCGCGAGATCTTTCTTCTTATTCTCTCACAGAGGCAGATCCAGGGCAAGGGCGTCAATCAGGGGCAGGCCCATGGGGCATGATAAGAAGGGAGACAGGGCGTCAGGGGGACATGTTATAAGGTGGCGACACAAGATGGTATGCTGCCCCCCCTCCCCCCCAAAATGAGTTGAGTTGGTACGTGTCCCCCCCCCCCCATGAAATGTTACACCCCCCACCAAAATGTTAAGCTGGGGACCTTTTTTTTTTCTTTGTTTCTCAGCAGATTTTTGGTGTATTATCCCCCCCCCCCCCATAGAAAAAAAATATATGTTCCCCTATAAAATTTAAGCGAAGGACCATTTTGTAAGTGTCCCCCAAAACATAACATGGATTGATGCCCCTGATCCAGGGCTATCGGAGAAACGTGACAGGGGAAAATATTTTGGAACTGCAAAACCCCACGATTCTAGACAACCCATTTTACAGAGACAGTGATCTGTTACTCCAAAGCTGGAGGGGGGGGGGGGGGGGGGAGAGGTGGGTTTTTTTCTCCTTGTGAGCAGTGTCTCCTAACAAATGCAAAATGAGCAACTGTAACAAGATCATCTCATGCAACCCAAGTAAAACTTTGCTCCTGACTTTGCATTAAAATAGATTTTGCATGGAAAACTGTTCTGCATTTGGGGGTAAAATAGACACCTAAAAATGCCAAGGACCCTTTTTTTTTTCTTCTTCTTCTTTTTTTTTTTTTTTTTTTGGGGGGGGGGGGGGAGGGGGGGCAGCAATTTTTTCTTTTCGGGTAAAACAGAGACATGAAAAGCTGATCCCCATCCCCCCCCCCCCCCCCCTTTGAAAAAATTCTGGATCCGGCGCTGTCTCAATCCCAAGCTATGTGAACACAGGCACAAGCCTGAAATGATTACCTTTCCTCAATTAAAGGCCAAGATTCCTCTACTTCTATTCAACTTGAAGTCAGAATGGCAGTGTGAATGGGGTGGTTGGTCCTTCCCGTATCTTCTCATTTCCCAGCTTTGGGGGAGGTAGATTCCAGTGTGAAATGGTCCTTTCCTTGAATGGCCAAGATTCTGTCGCTTTGCTGTCACTTTGTGTTTGATTTGTATTTAATAAGTAAATATGCTTCGATCATGTTTTTAGTTTTTGCTAAGTAATACCTGATAACTGTACAATTTTGTTTTGATATAATGTGCCTTTGCTTTGTTTTGTCACCAGAGCAGGGGTGTCAGTCTTTTTTATTGGGGGGGGGGGGGGGGGGGGGAAGCTGTCCAAAATTTTTATATAGATCATCCAATTCTGTGTCGCATTGTGGACTGACAGGGCCGTCATCACTAGACACTGCTTTTACTCTCCACTTTCATGCACATGGTAAGAGTCATTCTTTGCACATAACACATTCATAAATAACATTCTCTGTACATCCGGTCTCCACATTGAAGCAAAAATAACAATTTAGTTAAATTTCATCAAATCTTCTTGGTGTAAACTTTAAAAAAAAAAAACAGCATTGGTTTAAGTGTAACCCCTCACCTTTAAAGGGTTGAGGAGGCCCAAATGAACTCTAAATTTCCATAGCATACTTGTGGGGTAGGGAAACACGTTTGCTTTGGAATGAATGTACTGTGGAACCTCGTTATAAAGAATGTTGTTTGACGAACTCTCGCTATAAAAAGGTAATTTTGCCGGTCCCACCTCTTTTATTTTATTGTTTTTTAGCCGATATATCCCCCAAGGTTTCGATACAAAGAGGTAACTGCCTTTATCCAGAGGGGCTTGTTATAACAAGGTTCCACTTTTTAGGTATTTCAAATAATTACTATCGTTGGTTTCATTTATTTGTCAATTAACTCTAGGGTTGTTTGAATACCCATGAAAGGCCCATCAATATTATGTTAATTCCAACTTTTGAACATGAAATTAAAGAGCAAAAAAAAACAAACAAACAAAAAAATTGAAACCCTGTCCTATAGAACTTTGAAGGCTACCAGAATTGTCTATTGTTTCATCATTTACTGTCTATTACAATAAACAAATATTTATGGTACTGCAAAATCTGTTACTTTGACGAACACTGTGTCTTATTTCCAGTTCTCTCTTTTAATACATATCACCACTTCCTCCTTTCTTCGCTCATTACTTCTTGCATATTCTTACATTCTTAAGGAAAATGTTTGAATGTCTCCTCATGATCTATGAAACCGAGTTTTTGTTAGTCCAATCTTGGGTACATCACGTATACATTCAACTGAGGGTTGTGTCACATCCCTAGAGGGGGTGCCAGGGTATCTCGATTGAGGGGGGGGGGGGGGGGGGAGGGAGATGACCCACTGGCGAGTTTATTTACATTTTAATGAACAAATAGGGCTGTCCCATAGTACATGTATGACCCTGCCCTCTCTTCCCCCATACTTTTTTTTCTCCTTTTTGATCACTTGAAAAACCTCTCGTGACAATACAACCATACACAAGTATAAGGAAAAACAAGCTCACACCATTATCCATTGCATGTGACAATGTACTTTATTTATATTTTTTTGCTGCTGGTGTATGGGGTATGGCTTCTTAGTTCATCCTCCTGATGAAGTCATTGATGAACTTCTCACGGTTGCCAAAGTCGCCGCCCTCGACCCAGTGGTTGCCCTTCTTGCGGTAGCCATTGCGGGGCGAGCTGAGTTTGAAGGGCCAGAGGAAGTTGGAGGCCTGCTTGAAGTTGGGGCCAGTGGTGAAGATCTCATGGATCAGGTCCTCCACGCAGATGATGTTGTACTTGCCTGCACAATCAAACACGCACACATATAAAAGAAATATTGAAGAGTTTTGACCATGGTCAGGATAAATGGAAAAATAAAAATAAAAAATCCGGACTTGATTGAGTAAAAAAAACCAGCGCAAACTGGGACCTAGTTACAAATCAAGTTTAACGGTGTTCCTGCCTAACATACAAAACATAAATATATAAATAATATAAAGGCATAGCCTGAAGATGTAGGCATAAGCGAGTCTTGAAAGGCATAAGAAAACTAAAAAGATGAAATGCAACTGCATCTCCTAAATGCCTCTGCCTTTATTACTTAACTTCATGGCTCAATCTGTTCTTGTGATATTGCATCAGGGAAAGAAGTAAGATGGATGGACCAACAGACAACTAGGAAAAAAAATACCTCCAGCAACACCTTTGGTTGGCGAAGACATAAAATCAACACCATACATACTATTATCTTGATAACAAGGGTATTTAACTCTAGTGTTCTGTACAGAACTTCCTGGAAACTGGGTCTTACTCTCGAAAATGCATTTCATCATTCAAATGTCAAGGAAAGTTACTTTTACCCATTCAACTATCTATCCACTGCACCACTAATGCTGCTATCCATTGCAGCATTGACAACATTTTCTGGGACATTTTTCTCCCAATCGACTTAAATTACTCTAGGAAACATACCAAGCATACACTAATTTGTGGACCCCTTTATCCCAATTTGATGTAAATCTTTAAAGGCAAATACACCTCAGTCTCTAGGTGGACTACGTCCTAATTTGCCAACACCAGACTTACTGAAAAGTACTGGAAATTCCTGTAATGAATATATGCAAGTCTTGAACACAGCAAACAAGCTGTCTCTTTTAAGGCATGCTTCAGCCTGGGATGGGGTGAGGAAATGTGAGATAATGACTTTACCATATCGGGCAATGAGTGGAAAATGCAGCGCATTATATAAGGCCTGTTGATCATAAAACTAACTTCCACTCAAACATCCCAACACCCATGAAAGCCTACTTCTGTATGTTTTAACTAGGCCTGAGTCAAAACGTTTAACCGACGTTTAAACGACCACCAGAAGCAAAACCGTTTACAGTTTTGCAAAATGGTTAACCGTTAAAAAAGAAAAAAAAAAAAAACTTTCCTCTAAACTTCAGAAGTATTATCAAAAATTAACACATGTGAAATGACCTTCCAATTTCCATATTTCCTCAAAAGTATTCTAATTTGGTTGTAAATTAACGATATAAAGAGAAATTATCAATTACTTCTTGGCTCTGAAAGACCGAGTTTCGACTACATCATACTACATCAACCAACACAAATATACACATGTGGGACTGAACAGCAATTTTGGTGGAGTTTCGAGGAAAAAAAGAATAGATTTCAATTTTTCTTGGTGCAGAAATTCATACTTTATTGAACATTCCCATTAGAAAGAAAAATAACAAGAGTTTTTGATACCTACTTTATTAGTGCTTATGCCAATGAATTCTTGACTGAAAAAGTCAACTAAGGCATTGTGGGATTGGGCTGAAAAATGGTCAGAAAGAGTTTAAAAAGATATACTAGAATTTCACATTTTTAGACAGGTGAAATTCCCTTGTCATAATCTGAATTCTCATCAATAATAAACACATTGACTCTAAAGTAAGGTTTCATTCATGGGAATACAGATGATGACAAAGAGATTTCCCTTATCTGAAATGTGAAATTCTAGTAACTTTTCTGACACCTACGTGACTATTTTTCCTCCCAACCCCACAGTGCCTCAGTTGACTTTTTTTCAGTCAAGAATTCATAGTCAAAAGCACTGAAAAAGTAGGTATAAAAAATTCTGATTATTATTTTATTCTAATGGGGAATGTGGGGTAGAGAATGAATTTCTGCACCAAGAAAATTGAAATCTATTCTTTTTTCCCCTCCAAATACCCCTAAAATTGCAGTACAGTCCCACGTGTCTATTTTCATGTTTGTTGATGTACTCGGTCTGATACAGTATGATTCAAAACTTGGTCTTTCAGAACCAAGAAAGAATTTATGATTTCTCCTTTTATTGTTAGTTTACAACTAAATTAAACCCCTTTCAAGAAAATATGGACATTGGGAGGACATTTCTTAGGTAGAAGTTGTGGATTTTAGCAATATTTGGGCAGTTGTGAGGAAGGCTTATCTTTTTCTTTCAATTCATTTTTTCCATGTACTTTTAAACGGTTAAACGAAAAAGACCATTTAAAAGGGTTAAACGTTTAACAAGCCAATAGCAAGATTGTGTCTCGCCCACCCGTGACTAAATAACACGAAGGTTTCCCCAAGTACATCCCTAACCAAGTTTGATATCGCAAAGTCTTGCAGGTAAACTTTAATGTTTGACCTCAAATGACCTTTGACCTCACCATGTGAACTCCGACAGCACCACAACATGATGTTACCCCTAGTGCATCTATGACCCAAGTTTGGTTGCCATTTGACCATCAGTTGTCAAGTTATGTGTCATAAGAGAGTCGTGCATGTAAACTGTAATGTTTGAAATAAAATAACCTTTGACCTTACCACGTGACATCCGATGCCACTATAACATGAAGGTCTCCCAAGTGCATCCATGACCCAAGTTTAGTTAAAAAGGGAGCAGACGTTGCAAAGTTACTTATCATAAGAGAGTCTTGCAAGTAAACTTTCACGTTTGATATAAAATGACCTTTGACCTTACCATGTGACCTCTGATACCACTATAACATGAAGGTCCCCCAAGAACCCTTTCACCTTATCATGTGAAGTCCAACAGAATGATAACATGCACTTCCCCTTAGTGATCTGCAACCCAAGTTTGACTCAAAAGTGTGACACGGTTGCAAAGTTTTGTGTCATAAGAGAGTCTTGCACGTAAACTTTAACCGTTCAACGTTTGACCTGTAATGACCTTTGACCTGACCATGTGACCTCTGACTGGACCATAACATGCAGGTCCCCTTAGTGCATCTACAACCCAAGTTTGATAGATAAGTGTCACACGGTTGCAGAGTTTTGTGTCATAAGAGAGTCTTGCACGTAAACTTTAATGTTTGACCTGAAATGACCTTTGACCTTACCATGTGACCTATGACTGGACCATAACATGCAGGTCCCCTTAGTGCATCGACAACCCAAGTTTGATAGATAAGTGTCACACGGTTGCAGAGTTTTGAGTCATAAGAGAGTCTTGCACGTAAACTTCAACGTTTGACCTGAAATGACCTTTGACCTTACCATGTGACCTCTGACTGGACCATAACATGCAGGTCCCCTCAGTGCATCTACAACCCAAGTTTGGTTGAAAAGTGAGTCACGGTTGCAAAGTTATGTGTGATAAGAGAGTCTTGCACGTCAACTTTAACATTTGACTTGAAATGACCTTTGACCTTACCATGTGACCTCTGACTGGACAATAAGATGCAGGTCCCCTTAGTGCATCTACAACCCAAGTTTGATTGAACAGTGTCACACAGTTGCAGAGTTTTGTGTCATAAGAGAGTCTTGCACGTAAATTTTAACGTTTGACCTAAAATGACCTTTGACCTTACCATGTGACCTCTGACTAGAGCATAACATGCAGGTCCGCTTAGGGCATCTACAACCCAAGTTTGGTTGAAAAGTGAGTCACGGTTGCAGAGTTTTGTGTCATAAGAGAGTCTTGCACGTAAACTTTAACATTTGACCTGAAATGACCTTTGACCTTACCATGTGACCTCTGACTGGACCATAACATGCAGGTCCCCTTAGTGCATCTACAACCCAAGTTTGGTTGAAAAGTGAGTCACGGTTGCCAAGTTATCTTTCATAACGTTTGTGACGGACGGACGGACGACGGACGGACGACGGACGGACGACGGACAGACGACGGACGGACGACGGACGGACGACATTTGGATCCCTTAGTCTCGCCTTCACCTCCGGTGGGCGAGACAAAAATGTAATGACTCGGCCCTAGTTTTAACACAGGTAAATTCTCCTCTTTTTCACTAATTCTTTAAGGAGGAATATCAATAGAACAAATCAATTACCGAGTGCATTCTCGATGACGGCATTGTCTGTGATGGGGATGCGGCTGCCATTCTGAACCTTGGCGAATCCTCGCTTGTAGATCAGCTCGCGTACAGATTTCAGATTGGGGTACCTAACAGAGTGAAAGCAGACATCAGTCATTACAGTGTTAAAACAAAGGGGCTCTTTCTCTTTAAAATTTCCTCCACTCCACTTCTGCTGTCTAACTGTCTCTGAAGGGTATTTTTTTGCATTTCTGTTAACAGCTTTGAAGTGTTTTCTTTTTTTTCTACCAAGCTTAAAATAATAGCAATTCATAAAATCTGTTCAACAGATAATCTGTCTGTTTTTTTTAAAACTGAAATCGTATTTTAATGGCATGATATCTAATAAAGAGGTACTTTACACCTCACATAGCTCCTCCCCCAGAAACTTTTATTTTCTACTTTCCATAGAATTTCTTCTTATCATATCTTTGACAGTATTGGAAACTCTTTATTTATAAAGAACTTTGAAAAATAAGATACCCTATATTACAAGGTAATTGTATCTGGTCCCAGCTCTTTGCATTCTTTTTCTTTCCTTTTTTCTATCTTGATATAATAAGATGCCTGAAATAATGAGGTAAATTCTACTGTCCTAAAGTTTCTACTGTGTAGTGGTGATCACCCCTTGCTTGATGTGAAACTGTCGGCTAGCGACAGACGGGTTGCCATAATTTTCTTTTTGTACATGTGTGTGGACGAGGGAGCGTGCACTTGAACATACGCATGGATGGTGTGTGATCGGCTGGACAAGTAATCTGGACGAATTTGAACAAGTTTGCATGCCGTTTTTCAGGAATATTTTATAGTTTATGATGGACAATAATATGAATGACAAATGCTATAATGGTGATAAGCATAGCTGAAGTATAGTTTTTGTGAAATCAAACTGTAAATAAGTGTCCAATGCACCTTGTATCCCCCTTCCCTTCCTATCTCACCTATCTAACGTTACACTGCTATAGTGTGCCCCGTGAATGACAAAGTTCATCTAATTTACACCTAAAATTCGAAGTGATCTACAAATAAAGGAAACTTTAGTCAACTGACAACATATTATTGTCAATGATATAGCTGAAGGACAAGAAACTAAGCGGTTTCACACACAGATATAGCCTACAACCGATATAAGAAAAATGGCAACACATCTGTCACTAGCCAGCAGTGATGCGAAGACAGCGGCCACTAATTTTGTTTGAAAGACTTATTTGAATTTACAGTAATAGATACAATCATGAAGAGCACCTTCAAAGGTATTCTATACCACTGTTAACACCCATATAAACTTAACCAGCCATCAAATTTCAGAGCAGTTTTTATTTTCATACATGTCTTTTCGAAAGATGAACAAGTTTTAGAAATCTGGAAAAATTTGATTTTGTTTTCAGTCTTTCACAATGTTACTCCATAAGAATTCCTTTCAAATTCCCCTGTATAACATGACATCTCTAATGATCTCTTACAAGTTTCTAAGCATGCAGAGAAAACTCACATCATACTGAAAAAAAAGACATTCCGAGCAGCGTGACATGTCTCTTTATATTAAAAAACTAGATGAATCCTCAACCACGCGTGGTTGAAATTTATGCCTCCGCCTTTGCCAGGTCAGAAATATATCACTTTTAATCATGGGAAATGAAGAGTACAAACTGGAAAAAAAATTGTTCTATTTAAATGACACTATGTCAACCGCATTTGAAATTGATCCATCAAATGGTTAAGTTATTGCGAGAACACGCAATTTCCATGTATACAATGACATCCATGACCTTTGACCTTTGACCTTGTAAGCCCAAAATCTAACCAGGTCATCGTCCCCCCATATGCATACATGAGCCAAGTTTGAAGTTGATCCGTCAAATGGTTCTTAAGTTATCGCGAGAATGAAAACGGGACAGACGGACGTACAACCCAAAAACATAATGCCTCCGGCACCCATCTTCGGTGGGCAAAGGCATAAAAATCAAAGAGAACTCCATCTCAAGGGCCATGAAGTGTCATAACTGAAACTTTTAAAAATGAAAAATCTCCATTAAAAAAAAAACCTGCGCTGCATCCGAATGTCATCCTCTGGACAAAGTCATTTCTATACTTACCCCCAGGCAATGTAGGGCTCGACCAACCTCAGCATCTGAAGGGTAGCCTTGTTGAGGCGGACAAAGACTCCGTTGTGGATCTGTCGGAGACGTAGCAGTTGAAGGATTTTGCGGACACGGGGGCTCACACCATTGATACTAATGAATGAAATTAATCATAAAAGGAAACAAAAATATAATATATCCTTTAAATCTAAACCTTTACTACAGATATGTAAACTGGTTTAATGTCATGACCTCTCGCAATAAAACCTAAAGTGTACTTTCTAAAAAGTGAAAGCAACTTGTGAGAAAACCTTTCAAACCACCTCTGTGTGCACTCATGTAGGTACTGTGGAAACTCATTACAGAAAGCTTGATATAACAAGATGATTTTACTTGTCCCAGATCTTTATGTTCTTTCTTCATATTTACCTTCAAAAAAGGATTCCTGATAAAACAAGTTCAGTTTCATGGTTCCTAAGATTGGCAAGATCCTTGTTCCACCGAGTTTCCACTTAAATGGGTCCACTTTAACCCTGACAATATTGCATCTAACAAAATGTAGAGACTAGAGAGGTAGTCATCAATCCTCAGCACTTTTCGAAAGCAGTTTACCCCCTCAATTGAGAATAACATTTTACAGGTGGGACTATTTTACTCACCCCCTGATCCTGATGACAAATGCCAGTCTTGGTTCATCCTCTACGTAGAAGTTGCCATGCTTGCGTGCCTGGCGGTGAAGACGGATAGTGTCCCGCTCACGCTTCTTGTACTCCTTGATGTAGTCCTCTGCACGCTTGAAGATCACACGCCTCTTCTTGGCATTCTCCTGTTGGTTTAAGGGTGGAAAAGATACAAGTAGACATTACTTTTTGTAAATGTAAAGCCTAAATCATTATTCCCATGGCAAACAATTGTGTAGAGCCTATGCTAAATCTTTTCTTCCATGTTACGATTTTTTCCTAGATTCTCATTAGAGCATTAAAGTGATTACACAATGGTAAAAAATATTTTGATATATGATCAAGAATAGAATTCTAAGAAACATTACATTAAAAATATGATGATTTTCAATCGAAATCAATGCATTTTGGCTAATTTTATCATAAAAAGTCAAGAGCTGACCCAAAAAAATTTGAGGATGAGGTATGACGTAAAAGTGGGTACCCAGCTTTGCCCATTGCAGTTGTGCTGCGCGCTAGACTGTACAATATGTATTATACCTTGCGCGCATTTTGCTATAAGTGCGCGACAAGGTACCCACTTTGACGTCATTTTGACGTAAAAGTGGGTACCCAGTTGAAACTGGGTCACAGCTGAGGGGTCAAAAATATCCTGAAATCTTAGCACATTTGGGGGTTTCCTTGGCAACACGACTTTTAAAAAAACTTTAGGCAGATGATTTTCTGCTAACAAAATCATGCTCTTTCAAATGAGCTAAAAACATTGTTTCAGCATTGGGTACCCCCTTTAAAGGCTATTGACAATATGGCCGGTACAATATACACGTGACTTTATTTATTTTGACTTTCAAAAAAGGGAACGCTTTCTTTGGACCTGTCATGCCTTCAATCAGCAACATTTTTTCTTTCAGTTCTATTTCTGGCAGTACAAAAATCACTCTCCTGACAGCAAATGAAGTAGGAAAGCCCTAGTACCAGGATGTAAGAGATACTGAACTTGCAGGGACAATTGATTTCATGCCCTCACTTCTTCCAATATTTTCAGTCAAGTATTGCTCAGAGCCTCAAATCCATGCACACAGTTGCAAAACCAACTACTAGTGGTGTCCTCTATTTGAAAAAAATTAATTCAATTAAAAAAGAAAAGGAAGAGACAAAGACAAAAACAAAAACAAAAAAACAGGCCAAAATGATAAACTGACAATGGATGGAGAGGCATCCCTTCAAGTCTCCATGAAAAATAAGTTATTCTCACCTTCTTGGCAAGGAGGCGGGCCTGAGCCCTCTTGGCCTTCTCAGTCTGTCTGTTCTTCCTCTTCTTCAGAAGAGACTCTGGTGCCGTTGGCAGCTTCTTTGGGGCACTGTGAAAAATAAAAGAATTTTCTTTTTCTAAAGATAAACAAATGAGCCTTTCCTGATAATCGATACATGCACATATAGTGTTAAGTCTTCAGTTTATCGAGTCGGATTATGCACGCTTCACATGATAAAAAAATAAAAAAACACTACAGAAGCACATTCCCCATCGACATTATTCACTCTAATTAATTGTGCCACATCGATTTTTAATTTCTTTTAACATAGTACAGTAAGGTCTATAGTAACCCGCCCTTCATTCAAGTGCCTAGCTTTTGTGCAATAAATATTCTGCGCAACATAATTTTTATAAATTGATATCTTCATAAATGCATGGCAACCTATATCCTTGCCTACTTTTCATCACAGTATTACTATTGATTATTTTACACGATAAAACACAGAATTTCAAAATTCCAAAAATAAGGATACAAAATTCATCCATTTTCACGAAGTGACGGAGACAAGGAAAATCACAAATTTGTCAATTTTGAGTTTTTTGTATTTTTGGACATCTTTCATTAACATCCTGAACCTCATAGAGTTTCAGACCGTAATAATGTTTAATTACGTAACAATGGCAATAACGTCAGCAAGAAAGTACCTAGTAAAAGCATTTTCTGTTTTCATGAAGTGACGGCTTTCAGCCGTCCCATATGTTTTACGTGTGCAGCTGAGTTCCGTCACTTCGTGAAAAAAAAGAGCGTGTCTTCGATTTGAATACGTGATCACGCACGAGGTCAAATGCGCTCATCAAGTCCCTTTTGTTGAACACGCATGCGGCCGATATTCGTCACTTCATGAAAACAAAATCACAGTGGGACCTTGAACTTTGTGTTTTCACGAAATGACGGTAATGTTTACACCTCGTTTTCTTCATAAATATAAAAGGAATATGCAAATGATTAATAATGAACATTGTCCAGAATATGCCCTATATGAGGATATAAAATTTATTCACCCTTCATACTTTAAAGAGGTTGAGATTGAGGTTTGAAAAATTGAAAGCGATTTAGATCTTCTCAAAACTAACATTTTAAAGTTGTGCGCTCCTCCGTCACTTCGTGAAAACGGACGAATTTCAGAACCGAAACCATCCCTAGCAATCATTCAACTTGGGAATGGAAGCGGTATGCATACAAATTCAAGTACTGTGGGGACTGTTTCAGTTGTTGGCAATCCTTTTTCAAAATACAGCAAGTCAAAACTTGCATTCAACTTTGCATATGGAGTGGTTGCATCGGCAGGTATGGGGGGGGGGGGTTCAATTTCATTTTTTTTTTATCACTCATTCATACTTTAATAGATCGACAAGTTTTGGCTTGATTGATAGCATCTTTCTTGATCTTGGCTACCCCAATTCTTACCAAGTAAAGCCTCACATGCTTTGAAAAAAATTGCAGTAATCATGCAGAATCTGACGTAACTTACTTCCCGAAGGACCAGCAACTTGAAGTTTGTACAGTATATTGGTAGGCCTAGATCTAGTAACAATTAATGATGATTCACAGAGTTTTGTGTCGATCCAGGGTTCCAAAAGTGACATTTTGGGGTTAAACGAGCAGTTTATCAAGGCAAATAACCATGCACTGGTACACAGCAGGGATGGAGTCGAGGCCGGCCTCGAGCCCACATTTTGCTGGCCTTGGCCTTGGCCTCGGTCAGGTTCTGCATGATTACCAAAATGGCTCCAACTCCACATTAGATTTGGAGGCGACAAGCAATCAGGACCATGGACAAGGTGACAATTTCTGTGTTAACATGGTTAACTCGTGTTCATAACCGAGTGTAGGATGGGGGGTTGGGTGTCCGGACACGTAACAAAAATGAAGCCTTCTTTTTTGTCTTTGGATTAAACAAAAACTATGCATTGATTTGTGCTAATCATCATCTATATTTGTTCTCTATAATATTGTCTACCATTTCGTGCTAAAACATTTAGAGATTTGCTTGTGAACTTTTTCAATTGGCTGTTTGGGTATAGTAAACTGCCCAAGATTCGACCGCTTAAGCTTTTCTGCAATATTTATTCTGCTAAACTTACTTTTCACAAAATCATATCTACATAATTTCATGTCAAATATATTAAGCTATTTTTATCACAATGTTTATTTTTTCAAATGCATCACAATTTTTAAGGAAAATATGAAAATATATCGCTATGTTTCATGCCCTTAATTCGATATCCCCCGGCAATCATTCGACCGGGCGCACTGTGCGCTCAATGTCAACGCATATGAGGGCCACTGAAATGCGCCGCACCACACACAGTTGTCCACTGCGGAAGTTGCGGCGCCCGTTGGTGCTCTCGTTGCGGTCGAATGAAGGCCAGCGGGGTCTTGCATTCAACTTTGTACATGAAGTCACTGCATCAGATCAGCAGATGGGGGGGGGGGGGGGGTTGGTTTTTCATTTGTTTTTCGCCGATAGTCGATACCATCACACTCAGAGCTTGCGATAAACGAAAAAACTCTTCACAAAACCGCCGATTTCTTTATTTTTAGCACTTTTTCTGCGACCCTGTTTCTTAGCAGTGGACTTAACTTAAGCCTTCGCGTGCTTTGGAAATATGGCGCCGATTTTGCATTTTTGACGCCGGAATTTGGTTTTTTAGATGGATTTTTGGAGGTGACTAAGGGACTTTCTTGTGGTGAGTGACAATGTCTCTGTGTGTAATGAAGTGATTAGTGTGTGTTGTGACAATAATATGTGTTGGCTTGTGATATAGCCTAGGTCGAATCACGGCACAGGTCGAATGACGGTTGCTGTACTCTAAGAGTCTAACGTTAGACCCCTAGATCTATGGCTATGAGTATGAGAGTGAATGTGTGCTGTGCATTATTCCCATTCGTGTGAGTGATCTTATTAAGGAATAAAAACAGTTCAAATTACTCTCTCTCTCTTACAGTTTATTTCCTAATCTGTTTCTTTAAACATCTGCCAGAAGTGTGTCAGACAGGACTAACGAACCTACATACGCTACATGCATGCCATGGACACGGTAAACTTAACGTTTAGCGGTCTATCACCAGTATCAGTAATCAATCCCTACGATAATCGTATATTAATATGTCCATTTAAAAAAGACAGTACAGACATCGACTGGTAATATTTACATTATATTCATGATGATTGCATAAGTTACAAAAAAAATTAAACATCTTCCTGTAATAATACAGGATTCATTTGATCTAAGATGATTCTCTGAGAGGGATCTTGATGTTCATACCTGTCTGCCATGTTGGGCCAATAGGAAAGAACATTTCTGTATGTCGCCCTCTACAGCTAGAAAGGTGGGCCGCCGCATATCGCATCGAACATTTTTCTTTCTTTTCTT
>CM057153.1:15109024-15152106 GCA_029962745.1 Echinometra lucunter | reverse complement strand
ATAATTGAGCTCAAGAAGTTTGTCCTGCATTTTATGCAGATATCTTTATGGTAAAAAGGTCATCATAGGTCAAAAGGTCACAAATTTTGACCCTTACCTATAATAAAGAGCAAATGCATTTTTTTTTAATCACCAAAACCCTTAACAGATTTATTTTTCATTGAAAATTGATTGAAATTAAAAGTTACATACTGCAATCATTTTTTTACTTAAAATCAGCAAACAAAATAATGTATGAAGAAGCAGAATCAACAATCTGGTACTTATCTTCTACATGTTCTAAGGATTATTTGTATGTTTTGACATACATGTGTCAAATAGGAGCGTAACACTTCACAATTCCTTGCTGAAACACCCTACAATCAGTCATAAAACAGGCAAAATCAGTCAAAATCACAAAGCTATGAGCAGTACCGAATCAACATGAGAAGAACTAAAAATATGTATATGATAACTAAATGAAAAATTCAAAATGAAGATATCGACAAGCTGAATTCCATCGGTGCTCTGATTTATTTTCCTGCAATGATGCACACCTCACATCACGTTGGTATTACAAACAAAAATAACACATTCAAATTACAGAGAAATTAAATCAATTAAGAAGCAAATAATGGAAGAACCGAAAAGGAGAACCAAGGTTGGAAGAGGAATGTTCTGAATAAAAAGGATAAAGTCAGGAAAAAAAGAGTCTTGGGCTGAATAGAAATGATGGAAAAATAAATGAAAAGGAACTGAGGACTTGTGAACCGAGCCCACTTGTATAGATGGTGTAGGAAAATTAGTTTATAACTGCTCTAACTTCGAAATTCTTCAATAATATCTTCTCTGTGACCACTTTAAAAAGTTGATTTACTAGTCCTACAAATTTGTGATACGTTTTATGCAAACTTATGCAGTGAAAAGGTCACCAGAGGTCAAAAGGTTGCAAACTTTGACCTAAGTTTACCTATGATATATAGCAAATACAGTTCTTTGTTTACCCCCATGATCCTATAACACAATTTTTAAATTGGAAATGAATTGAAATGAACAGTTTCATAGCTGTAATTATGTTTTTGTTTAATATCAGCAGGCAAATGCTTGAAAATATGTGGAATTTAGCATTTGGTATGTAGAATGAAGGGATTTCATAAATAAAGGAAAAATAATATACAAGCTGGCATTTGTTTAGACATTGAAATCACGTGGTTCATTTCGTAATGATGATATATAACAAACACCACTGTCCAAATATCAGTTGCGAACTCAGGTCATGAAGATTTCAGAGTAACATTTGCTATAAAATATTCCTTGATCTAATGACATTTCTTCAAATTACTTACCCTTTGCTCTACATACCAAAAGCTACCTATTTTCAAGCATTTGCCTGCTGATATGGTTATGGGGGTATATTCCATCCAAGTTTTTTTTATTTTTGCTGGCAACATTAACTTTCTGGTATTGAATAAAACATGAATGGAAAGTTGTAACGTTTAGTTTAATTAATTTTCAATGAAAAAAATAATCCGTTAAAGGGTCTTTGTGATAAAAAAAAAAATCCCTGCATTTGCTCTATATTAAAGGGAAAGGTAAAAATTTGTAAACTTTTGACCTTTGGTGACCTTTTCACCATAAAAAATTGCATAAAATGTAGCATAAACATGTAGAGTTGCCAACATTTTGCCAACATTTTGATGGGTCATATATACACAGACACATATGTATATATATATATATATATATATATATATATATATATTTGTGAAGAATTGCAAAGAGCAGGAGCAGTTACAAACTATCAATACCCCTAATTTTCTACAACCAGCTGTAGATGGCCTTAATCATGGGGGTATCGTCCATCAAGTTTTTTTTTCACTGGCGACATTAACTGTCTGGTATTGAATAAAAACATGATTGGACATATGTAACTTTCAATTTTAATCATATTTCAATGAAAAAAATCTGTTATAGAGTCTTTGTGATTATAAAGAAAATCCATGCATTTGCTCTATATTAGATGAAAAGATCAAAATTTGTGACCTTTTGACCCCTGGTGACCTTTTCACCATAAAAAAATGCATAAAACGCAGCACAAACTTGTAGAACTCAATAAGGCCAACATTTTAAGGAGTCATATGATATATATTTCTGAAGAATTGCAAAGTTATAGCAGTTACAAACTATCAATACCCCTAATTTTCTACAACCAGCTGAAAAAGTGGGCGTGGTCATGGGGGTATCTTCCATCCCAGTTTTTTCACTGGCATCATTAACTTTCTGGTATTGAATAAAAACATGATTGGACATGTGTAACTTTCAATTTTAATCATATTTCAATGAAAAAAAATCTGTTATAGAGTCTTTGTGATTATAAAAAGAATCCATTCATTTGCTCTATATTAGATGTAAAGATCAAAATTTGTGACCTTTTGACCTCTGGTGACCTTTCCACCATAAAAATTTGCATAAAACGCAGCACAAACTTGTAGAGCTCAATTATGCCAACAATTTAAGGGGTCATATGATATATATTTCTGAATAATTGCAAAGTTAGAGCAGTTACAAACTATCGATACCCCTAAATTTCTACAACCAGCTGTAATAGTGGGCGTGGTCATGGGGAGATCTTCCATCCCAGTTTTTTCACTGGCAACATTAACTTTCTGGTATTAAATAAGAACATGATTGGACATGTGTAACTTTCAATTTTAATCATATTTCAATGAAAAAAAATCTGTTATAGAGTCTTTGTGATTATAAAAAGAATCCATGCATTTGCTCTATATTAGATGTAAAGATCAAAATTTGTGACCTTTTGACCTCTGGTGACCTTTTCACCATAAAAATTTGCATAAAACGCAGCACAAACTTGTAGAGCTCAATTATGCCAACAATTTAAGGGGTCATATGATATGTATTTCTGAATAATTGCAAAGTTAGAGCAGTTACAAACTATCTATACCCCTAATTTTCTACAACCAGCTGTAAAAGTGGGCGTGGTCATGAGGGTATCTTCCATCCCAGCTTTTTCACTGACGACATTAACTTTCTGGTATTAAATAAGAACATGATTGGACATATGTAACTTTCAATTTTAATCAAATTTCAATGAAAAAATCTGTCATAGGGTCTTTGTGATAAAAAAATCCCCGCATTTGCATTATTTTAGAAATATAAAGGTCAAATTTGTGACCTTTGACCTCTGGTGACCTTTTCACCATAAAAATTTGCATAAAACGCAGCAAAAACTTGTAGAACTCAATTAGGCCGACATTTTAAGGGGTCATACAACATATATATGTGAAGAATTGCAAAGTTAGGGCAGTTACAAACTGTCAATACCCCTAATTTTCTACAATCAGCTGTAAAATTGGGCGTGGTCAAAAAGTCCATGGGGGGTATCTTCCATCCCAGTTTTTTTGCTGGCAACATCAATTTTCTGAATTGTTAGACCCAGGGCTACATGAAAATAACCATTTCCGTAAGTCACACCGGGGGTGCACTATGACCCCCACTAGCCCATGGCCTAAATCTCAATCTGTTTCATTACAACTCGGATATTCATTCATACGAAACCAGAATTGCTAACCACATTCATACCAAAACATAGGACTATGAAATTCCCATATGACATCCGATACTCAGGGCCCAAACTATGGAATACCTTACCTGTCCAAATACAGAATTCACTTTCGCTGCAAACGTTTTCACGCAAGATGAAATTGTATCTCATTACCAGCTAAGTATAATGACTGGCTTCATTTTTGTTTCTGTCTTTGCTTTATATACATATAATTATAGTACTTGAAAGCAAAATATTGTCGCCTGTCACACATACCCTGACTATAATTATCGTGCATAATGATTGATTCATATCATTCTCCATATTATGTGAATGTGCTTTCCTCTCTCTCCATTACCTTTTTTCAAAAATGGCACATAAAATGAGACGTGCGCTGCCTTATATTTGCCATGTACGTTCTAGTCCAACCAACTCAATATTTTGGTATATCTTGCTACCCTTATGTTTACGAATTCACGCTGATCTCAGTATTGTTACTCGTTTAAAATAACAAATGCCACCCTTTTCCTTTCTACTTTCATCCTCCCTATCTTTATCTCTACCTTATTTCCTTCATTTCTTTTAAAGTGGAATAATGTTTGAGTATACATTTCATGTTCGACTATACATTTCATGTTCTTATTACTGTATTTTATATTTGGCGACCTCAACACAAGCCACGCTTTTCGGGTGTTCGCCACCTTCTTTATATTTTGTTATATCATTTATTGCAATTTCGTATTATGTATCTTGACGCAGAAGGAAATAAATGTGAATTCAATTCAAATTCAATTCAAATTGAGAAAAATCGTAGACCAAAGTTATCGTACGGCGCCTGGGGCAAATGTAAACCAGGCATAAGGAGTTCGTCCACGCCATTGCGGAATTTTGTAGGATGTATGGTTTGTATTCAGTATTTGGCTTAGGTAATAGTATTACACTTATGTCGACATACAACTTTTTATAAGCCGACTTGGCAACGTATCTCTTATCTTGTATCTCGTATCTCGACATGTAACATTATTATAAGTCGACTTGGCAAGATAACATATATATCTCGCCATGTCGACATGTAACTTTTTATAAGTCGACTTGGCAAGATAACGTATCTCGTCATGTCGACATGTAACTTTTAAAAGTCGACTTGGCAAGATACCTAGTGCCGCCATGTCGACATAATAAGGCTATTAAATCGACATGGCAAGATAAAATATCTCGCCATCTCGTCAAGTAGATGGCACTTTAAAGCTTCCGTAGGTCCCAGTGTATTGTTACTCCAATATTTTCAGCATCCTTCGTTCTCATAGTGGGTAAGACAGGAATAGGGTATTGGTCACAGGACGTTACCTTCTGCAATTTTATCTACTTTAGGTCAACTTGCTTCTCATTTCCCTGCAGTTTTGTTCATTTTTCTTCCAACTTCATCCATTTACAAACGCTAAAGATAAGCGAATGTTATGAAAAAAATAATGAAGATGTCGTTGGTAATCAAACAAATCATCATCATCATCATCATCATCATCATCATCATCATTATCATCATCATCATCCATCCATTCATTCATTCATTATTTTGTCATTATATCATTTTTGACCATGAATTATTGCGGGATGATAGTACAGCCCCTCCCCCCCCCCCAAAAAAAAAAAAAAAAAAAAAAAACGGAAACCGGGTATAATTATATCCCCCATCCCCCGAGATCGATACCCATGTCTAAAACTATCTGTTCTGTATGAGCAGTTGCCCAAAATGCAGGGATATCAATATTGGTTGGGGATCGATGACTTGTGTCGAATATGCTCGGCGACGGAGCGAAGCGACTGAGTATGGGAGGCATGAACGTCCCTAGAACATTTAATTGACTAATAATGAACATTGTCCAGAATAATTATGCCCTATACAAGAATATCAAATTTATTCACCCTTCATACATCAAAGAGGTTGAGATTGAGGTTTGAAACTTTTTAAGCGATTTACTCAAAACTAACTTTTTTACGTTTCGCGTTCATCCGTCACTTCGTGAAAACAGGGACGATAATTATATCCCCCACCCCCGGGATCGATACCCATGTCTATAACTTAAATTTATCTGTTCTGTAGTGATCAGTCGCCAAAATGCAGGGATTTCAATCGGTTGGGGGATCGATGACTTGTGCCGAATATGCTTGGCGAGGGAGCGAAGCGACTGAGTGGGGGAGGCATGGGCATCCCTAGAAAGTTTTGAAGGGGGAGGGGTGTAAGACGTATAGGCCTATATTCCGATCATTTTTAGATGGTAATCCCAAATTTGCCTAAAGTTATGCCTCACTCTAATCTACCCTCCCCCATACAGACAAAAATTATTTTCAAATAATATCGCAGGTGTAGATCTTTATTAATTTAATGGAATAAATTTTAGGGGCAGCGTTTTTGAAAGTTGGGTAGCTGACGTTTTTTGCTAGATTCTTAGCCATCCTGTTTTTAAATTTCGCAAGCGGTGGAGCAAAAAAAAAAGCTACTCTTTATGGTAGAGGTGTTATTTCATTATCAAAATGCACTGTATTAATGATGTGGCCATTATCTCGCTTCAAAATAGGACCCTATTTTGGCACATCGCTGGCCCATTATGTTTGCTGTCCGAAACCTCCGTTTCTAAATATTACAAGGGAGCGAAGAGAGAGAGAAAACAATGCACACCATTTGTTTGGACAGTATAGAAGTGTTATTTTATCATCATGATAATAGGACTATAAGATATTTAAAAGTGATATACGGTCAATTCACTTGCCGATTTTTTTCTTCCGAAACCATCCTTTTTTTTTCAGAATTATAATGAGCGAGCGAAGCGAGCAAGGAAAAAAATACAATCTTTCTCGCGGTAGAAGTATTAATTCGTCATCAAAATGCACAACAGACCCATGAGAAATCTAAAAAGTACAGTATCCAACAAAAGTGAGTACACCCTTGAGGGTGTGCTTAACTTTTGTTGCCACAAATTTAAACAAAATCCTTCAGCTATTACATTATTGTTGTGGAAGAGATAATTCCTATCAATACACCAGTCACAGAATTTCGTTCTTCTCTATCATAGTTGTAATAGGGTAATACATTTATGTAAGACTTTACATTTGAATTTTAACATTTTGTAAAGGGTGTACTCACTTCTGTTGGATACTGTATATTCGATTAACTTGTGTGCCAAACTTGTTTGCTTTCCGAGAACACCCTGTTTCTAAAATATTTATATGCTACTGAGTGAAGCGAACCAGGAAAAAAGATTGCACTCTTCATCAAAATAAACTGTACACCGTGGCGTACTGATGGAGGGGGCAGTTGTGGGTATTTGCCCCCCTATATTAAAATTCACACACACACAATTTCGGCTTTAAAATAATAAACATTAATTGTATAAACTTAATATACCGGGCGTCCCAGAAAAAGCGGAACGGTAGATTTTTAGTACTTTGCCTTCAGAAGGTATAAAATTTTCCTATATACATCATAGGGTAAAGCATCTTCCATCGAAGAGAACGATACCAAGATCATTGAATTTGGTCAAGTAATTTTGATCCTGTGCCCATTTTTTGAAATACAGTCATTTTCAAATTTTGCATACTTTGAGCGACCGATGAAAGTAGAACTGTGTCGGGAATCAGGGAATAGCCTTTCATATGGCATGTTTTCGTTATTGACACGCATCAGTGGGCTCTCTGAAACATCGTATTATGAACGGCTATTCCAGACACAATTCTATATACTCTCATACGTCGTCAAAAAGATGAGAAATTTGAAAATGACTGTATTTTAAGAAACAGGCATATATAGAATAAAAACTTCTTCACCAAATTTAATGATCTTGGTATCATTCTCCTCGGTAGAAAGTGCTTTACGCAATAATGTAGAAAAATTATATACTTTTTGAAGGCAAAATACTGAAAATCCGCCGTTCTGCTTTTTCTGGGACACCCGGTTATAAATTGTAAATTATTCATTTCATAGGCATAAAACACAAAACCCAAGGGCTTCAGGGGGCTTTGCCCCTGAACCCCCGCCAGGAGCCCTGCAGCCCCTGGACTCTGCCTGTTCGGGTGTTGGGATCACTTTCAACTGTGTGCCGCTTTCACATTTTACTTCATCTCTCCAAATTTTCAATCAGTTTCAACCAGATTTGGTGACTTTTATATCAGCAGCGCAGCGAGCCAGGAAATATATATATACACTCCTTTTCATTTTAGAAGTGATGATTCTTCATCAAAATACCCGATGGGCCTATACCATGTATACGAAATCTAAATCATAATATTTGGTCACTTCGCTTGCAGAATTCATTCGCTTTCCCAAAACATCCTGTATCTAAATATTATACCAGCGAGCGCAGCTAGCGACGAAAAATTTATATACTCTTTTTCATGGTAGAAGTGATTATTCCTAATCAACCTGATCAATGCACGATGGGCCTATAAGATATCTAATTATATATGTACATTTGGTCACCTCTCTTGCCGAATTCGTTTGCTTTCCCAAACCATCTTGTATCTAAATATTATATGAGCGAGCGCAGCGAGCGAGGAATAATATACTCATTTTCATGGTCGAAGTGATAATTCTTCATCAAAATACACGATGGGCCTATTATTAGATATCTAAAATATATATTTGGTCACCTCGCTTGCCCAATTTATTCGCTTTGAAAAACCATCCTTTACCTAAATATGCACTCTTTTTATTGGTAAAAATGTTATTTCGTCATCCAAGCCTATCACCTACTTGCCAAAATATGACTCTATATTTGGGCACCTCGCTCGCCGTCTGAAACCATTCTGTTTCTAGAGGGCGAAGCGAGCGACCGACAAAATAATGCTATATTTGTAGATACAAGTCCGGACCCGGTGAAGGGCTGGGTAACCAGATTACTGGGCGACCCCATCATCACGGTACACTAGCGGCGGTATACAGAGAGTGCGCCAATTGCGCAACATCAAAACTTGCCAAGGATGATGAAAGATCGAGCAAGAATATATACCCGACAAAGTACAGCCGGGACGCGATTTTCTTTTTCGGGACAGCCCTGCCTGACCCGACATGGTACATCATTCCCCGACTCCATCCGTCTGCACCGTGCAGGCAAGCACAACCTCGGAGACTTTTTTTCTTCTCTTTACCTAATATCATCATCGTTTTTCTTATCCCCATTCTTCCTTTTTTCTCCTTTCCTTCCCCCCTCTCTTTTCTTTTTTCTTTTTATCTCTCTTCCTTCTCCTCTTTTTCTTTTTTTTCTCTTCTTCCCTTTTCCTTTTTCTCTTTCCTCTTTCTCTTTTTCCTATTTTCTGTCTTTTTTCTTTCCCTTTCCTTCTCATTTTTCTTCCCCTTTTTTCATTTTTCCCGACAGCAGCGCAGGTTTACCGACGATATCCTGAGCAGGGGGGGGGGGGGGGGGTGTCACCTTGGGCGTAATGCTTTCCGCGCGTGCTGCTTTCTGTCTAGCTATATATTTAAAACGTCTTTGGGTGTCACACCCCCCTCCGTTGGCGACGGCCCTGCGCTGCCTACATTTTTTTGCGATACTACTTATTTACAAGTTAATGTTGCTGAAAGAACATGATTTTCCGAAGTTTTTCCCTCACTTTTTTGTAACTTGTACTTTTCTCTCCCCACAAAGTTTTTTTTTTTTCTTCTTCATTCCTTGATTACATATATATATATATATATATGTGTGTGTGTGTGTGTGTGTGTGTGTGTGTGTGTGTGTGTGTTATGTTTAATTTCGCATTCATTTTGTCCATTTTGTTGTATATTTTTGTATATATATCTTTGTATTTTAAAGAGCCCCCAATGAAAACCAGCAAATATTTGCTGATTTGGCCTACCTTTTTTTGAATATGCGATAATTAATTAATAAAAGTTTTGCTCATTATACCACTGATACTGTATCTAAATCAGGGCGGCGGAGCCCGGGGGGCAGGGGACACAGTGCCCCCATTTTTCTAAGCACCCCAAAAGTGCCCCTTTTTAACCATGAAAATACCCCTTTTCAAACCTGTTTAGTGTCCATTTTTCTTCTTAAAAGGTCCCATTTTCTTTTTAAATAAGTGCCCTTTCATCTTCTTGTATACGTGGCCTTTATTGCTTCAGATAAATCACCCTTCTTAAATCCTACAACTGCCCCCCTTTTTACACCAGATTATTAGTGACTCTTTAAGTGTTTTTCATATAGCGCTCTTTTCCCTTCAGAGAAGTGCGCCCTTATCATGAATAATCCTATAGAAATGTGATAAGTGCCCCTTTTGAGGAATTTTCCGTTCTAATAGTGCAATTCCTCTTCTGCTGAGTGCCCCCTTTCACCTATGATAACTTCTCCTTTTCCACTTGGGCAAGTGCCCCATTTGAAATCTGGTATACGCCCCAACTTCTGATAAATGCCCCTTTTCCTTTCTAGTATGTCCCATTTCTCCTTTTGTTAACATACTTAAGTGCCCCTTTCTTTTCTGATAAGTCTTCCTCTTCATGTCCCTTTCCATGTCAGTTGTTGGCTTATTACTGAACTCACATACTTACACGTACCACTGCTTAGTCCGTCTTAGATTAAAGAATATAGGCAAGCAGAAACAAATATGAAAAAAAAAAATCTTGGTTTGTGCAGATATTAGCCTAACTCATTCAAATATATATACTGTTCATGGTTTTTCACTGTGTCGGAAGAAAAAAAAAATGACCAGCTGTCATTGTGAATGTTCATTTGAGTTTCAATTGATTTACAAGTATTAATCTTTGAAATACTTATCGGCAAAAATAAAGCAGGTTCTGACAAACAGTTTTAAGCATTCATTCAAAATCAAAATCATATTTTGTTTCCTTGATGTTCAGTTTAAATATGTGTTACAACTTTCCCCTAACCATGTTACAACTTGCCCAAAAGGCGGGGGTAAGTTGCAACATGGCATTTTTATTTTTTCCTCACTTTGTTTGTTGAGAACAACTGGATATCAAATCATGGTATTATGTGCAGATATTAGCCTAACTCATTCAAATATATATACTGTTCATGTTTTTTCACTGTGTCGGAAGAAAAAAAAAATGACCAGCTGTCATTGTGAATGTTCATTTGAGTTTCAATTGATTTACAAGTATTAATCTTTGAAATACTTATCGGCAAAAATAAAGCAGGTTCTGACAAACAATTTTAAGCATTCATTCAAAATCAAAATCATATTTTGTTTCCTTAATTGATGTTCAGTTTAAATATGTGTTAAAACTTTCCCCTAACCACGTTACAACTTGCCCAAAAGGCGGGGTAAGTTGCAACATGGCATTTTTATTTTTTCCTCACTTTGTTTGTTTAGAACAACTGGATATCAAATCATGGTATTATGTGTGATAATAGTATACACTTTGAACATTGATAATGCATCAGTATTAAAGCCCATCGACAAAACGATTTCATTTGAAGGCTAGAACTTTCAAGAGTGTTATTTTTAGCCCCGGTCTTCCCCAGAAAACGACCGACAAAAGCTCTTTATTTTCTTTATAACGTCGATTCGTCACCAAAATGGACCAGATCATATTGTACACCTCATGCAGAAGCAGAATTCGAAGGTAGTTGGAGACATCGCTGGCCAAACATAATTACTCGGATATCTCACGGCTGGATGATGAGAAAGTGCTTGCTGCCCGAAACCATCCTTTTTCTAGATTTTTACAAGCGAACATAATAGCGAGCGAGCGAGAAAAAAAAAAAAGGGAAATTCGTATGCTGAGAACAGGTTCTAGTGTATTGTTACTCCATTACAATATTATTATAGTAACGCACATCATTAATTTCTTCAGCATCTTAATTTCTGATATTGGGTAGCTGACATAATATAGGAAATTGGTCACAGGCCGCTGTCTTCTGGAAATTCATCTACTTTAGGTCAACTTGCCGCTCGCTTCCAATTGCAGTTATAACTTTTATTCCAAATTTATCCATTTAAATACAGTAAAGTTAAGCATAAGGGAGAAAAAAAAAATTAATGACGACGTCGTTGGTAATAATTGTACACCATCATCACCATCATCACCATCATCATCATAATTCATTCATTCATTTTATCATTTTTTATCATTATGTCATTTTGACCGTGAATTATTGGGGGATGATAATACAGGCCAGCCCCCCCCCCCCCGATGCTTGAATGCTACAAAGTGCAGGCTGCCATAATGCCGATTATAATGTTCCTGACAGTCAACTTTGTCATATTCACTTTATACTGAAAATTATTTTGCACATACATAATATTAGCGTATGTGCAGACTTCTCCAGATCGAAGATCAACCTTCCAAAGTCAAGTGCCGTTGCATAAAAACTTGCTATTATAGTAACTCTGCCATCAATCCAAGATAAAAAAAAACCAAAACCAGTTGATACCAGTTATTGATTAGTGAACTGGTTTCAATATGGAAATTGGTATATTGGAATCGACTGGAATCAACTGGAATCCAGTTGACAAATTTCAACTGGTACCAGTTGGAAATATCAGTTCAACTGGTACCAGTTAAGACCAGTATACCAATTTCCATATTGAAACCAGTTCACTTAACTGGAATCAACTGGTACCAGTTATGACCAGTATACCAATTTCCATATTGAAACCAGTTCACTTAACTGGAATCAACTGGTACCAGTTATGACCAGTGTACCAATTTCCATATTGAAAGTTCCAGTTGCCTTGAACTGGTTCTTACTGGATACTTTACCTGGATTCCAATTGGAACCAGTTGTAACCAGTTGAAACCAGTTAAGAGTAGACCAACAGTTGTCAATCTTAATCAGAAACAGGTACTAAAATTAATTAGTACATGTTCTAATGTTTGTCAGTGCAATGACAACTGTATATGGAAGTACTGGTTTGCCTCTAATCTCTCCAATGTAAAGGGCATTGGTGATTGAAAACTTGCATTTGTATATGGTAACAAGTACGTTCTCCGTATACTTGTATTTAAATGAATGCAGTTTAGGTTCTGGTTAGCATTTCCTAATTCATGTTTAATTACCTGTTATTGATACAAATTGATGTAATGTCTTAAGGATTGCTAATTTCACTTTCTTTGTATTTTTGAAATGTATTACACAACACTAAATCATTAGTAATTAAGAAATGTGCAGAAAATTCAAATAAATTACATTAAACTATGAATCTGCTCACTCCAATAGTCACTTATGCAAATTAATTGGTTTCAACTGGTATTCAAATGGTACAGTTTTCTACTGGTTTCAACAATAAGCAGTCACCAGTTGAATATAGCGGTTTCAACTGGAAATGGTTTGAACTGGTACTTGGTTTGCTCCAGTTCTGTGATACTGGCTTCAATTGTAAGTCGGTATCCTAGTTTTTACAAAATAATGGAAACATAATTGCCTTAATTCATCCAACTTTGTTTGCTTCCTCTTAAAGCTAATGAAACCCATTAAAAACAGTAAAATCAAAGTGGGAAATTTCTGACTGGTTTTATCTATTCATCAACTGGCAGTTACTCCATTTGGAGACAGTTTAGTTTATAGCATGATTACTTTCTTAAGTGGAATCAACTGGTAACTCCGCCAGTACGTGATGATTCCAACTGGTATCAAATGGAGTTTGGTCCAGTTGCTTCAACTGGAATCAACTTGCATGTTTCTATGTGTCATTTTGTTCAACTGGTTTCAACAGGAATCAACTTGCTAATTTGCCAGTTTTGCCCAGTAGATTTCAACCGGTATTTGTTTTAACTGGAATCAACTTGTATATTTTAATATGCCATTTTATTTCATGGCTTTCAGGTGGAATCAACTGGTAAATCGGCCAGTTGTGTCAAGTGGTTTTTAACTAGTATTATTTTGCCCAGTTTATTCCACTAGTTCCAACTGGAATAAACTGGTGCATAATGTGATCCAGTAACTTCCAGTTGAAACCAGTTGAATAAACTGGCACATATACCAGTTCGGTCAAATGGATTCAACTGGTACCAGTTGATTCCAGTTTATACCAGTTGAAAATTCAACTGGTTTTAACTGGTTTTTTTTTTTTGACCTGGGATGGTAACTACCATGGTAACATTGCTCAACAGCCAATCAAAGTCCAGTATTGCATGAAAGTTACCATTGATAGCAAAGTTACTATACTAGCAAGTTTTATGCAACGGCACCCTGGTTCTAATATCTGCCAGCGAGCATTATGAGAGATAAGAAAACAAAATTCACACTCGATCGAAGTGAAGATCTAATTCAATCTTTTAAAAAAAGATAGATAAGACATACAAATCACAAAGAAAGTATTTGGCGGCCACATTCATTTTATCCGTTTTGCCTGCATGCCCAAATTTCGGAGACTATCAAAAAATACCCATATCTCGTTTAAAACGCTGTAATGAATCATTCTCGTCCTATTTTCTCATAAGTGTTCAGTGTTGGGTCCGAGACAGAGACCGAGACCGAGACAATAATCTCCGAGACAGAGACCGAGACTGAGACATTAGCATCCGAGACCGAGACGAGACACGAGACACACATCACTGTCTCGAGACATGTCTCAAGACACCCAAAAGTTGTAGATAAGATCGTTATAGGGCAGGGGGCTTCCTTAACATAAATGCTTGAGTATAATGCGGGGGGGGGGGGCTTACAGATGTGGGACTTTTGTCATTTTTGTAACATATATCCGTTGGGCGCCCGGCCGTCAATTTTGAATTTTGTTTATTTTTATTTTTTCTGCGTATGTATTTTGGTATGTATTCTGTGATTGTTAAATAAAAATTAAAAATCTACAAACTGTATTTCAAGGTATCCAACTCCGAATCTTTACTCTCTTTTGGGTTCTTTTTACTTTCAGAATGAAAACAATGTGATTTTATTCTAGAGATTGAAGTAAAGCAGTGAGATTAACTCGTCAAAATTGAGCTCTTTATCAGCGTCTCGCCGATGTCTCGATCTCCGAGACACGAGACATTTCCCCTTCGAGACAGAGACCGAGACCAAGACATTAGCGTCCGAGACCGAGACGAGACACGAGACACAAAATCACTGTCTCGAGACATGTCTCGAGACCGAGACATGTCTCTAGACACCCAACACTGTAAAATGTTTTCCAAAATTGATAAAATCATACATAGACCTAAGATATGGTAAAAAATATTTTCTGGACCCCAGGGAAGAACAGTTTTGTCACATTAACAAAGCTGAGTGGGTATATCCAACCATCTCACTTTTGATTTTTTATTATGTACATACATTTACATTGTATTGCTTTTTAACATTGTGATATGGAAAATAAATACCAATACCAATACCAATATGGTAAAAATTAACTATTATTTTTACATTTCTTAACTCATTATTTTTGGCGGGCCGTATATCGCCTCGTGGGCAGCATTTTAAGAACAGGGGTTCTAGCGTATTGTTTCTCCATTCTCATGATTGGCGCAATAACGTACATTATTTTTATCGGCATCTTCTGTTCTCATAGGCTATTGGTCACAGGCCGTTATCTCCTTAAAATTCATTTCTTTTGTAGGTCAACTTGCCGCTCGATTCTTGCAATTATATTATTAACATAGCTAGAGACACAAGATGCCAACCGAATTCCTTTTTATAAAAGTAGCAATTATTATAATTGGAATTATAACCGGCGCGCTTCAAGGTATTTCGGTATTTCCCTTTTTCATTCTTTCCTCTTCTTTCTTTCCTCTTCTCCTCCTCTCCTTTTTCCTTCTCTTTCCCCTTTCCTTTCTCTTTCCTTTTTTGTTTTTTTCTTCCTCTCCTATCTCTTCCCTTTTATCTGTTCCCTTCTCTCCCCTCTTTCAGCCATGAAAAGGGGGTGGGGGCAGAGGCGCCGGAACGTTCTGATCAGACAAGAACGTTCCGGTGCCACTGGGTGGGGGTGGGGCGGAAGGATATTCCCGTAACTTGCACATTTTTTACCGTTGTCTACCCCCCCCCCCCCCCTGTTCCTCCTATGTGATGGAATGATGTGCGGATGAGCGTAGCTAGCGAACTTTGGAAAAAGAATGGAAAATTTACTCAGTTGCCTCAATTTGGGGGCACTACCTACGGATAATCATAACTTCAAACGTAAAATTTGTGTCCTCCTGCTTCTGACTACCCCCTTATTGCATGTATTGTGGTGGTATAGGGAATCTTTTGCTATGAAGATTCGCTATTATTTTTCAGCCAAGTATATGGCTCTTTTGACGTAGGCCTACTGAGGGCACATTATAATAAGCAGGGAGGTGTCCCTGCCCATCCACCTCCTTGATATAAGTAAGGAGAGGCATAAAATTTATCAAAATGTGCACGTATTTATCATTGATTATTTAAAGATGCAAAATTAATTTCATTTCCAGTATATATATGTGTCTATATATATAGTTGTGACAAGAAGGAGGCGGCGGGACGTTGCTAGTATGTTCACTTGCCTTTATTGAGCCGAGCTTTCGACCCTGTGACAGGTCTTCCTCAGGGCTTGAGATACAAAACAAAAATTAACCAATTGCAAGCATGCAACAAAACAACGAAAAGAAAACAGCATTATAACACAAATACAAACGTAAATAACAGAAAACGGTGTTAGCAATTGCACAGGCTTTTTAAGTTACAGTTAAATTAAAATAAAAGTGTTAAATCAAAGTGAAGAGACGAACGGAAAGTGTAAATCATATAACTCAAAGAGTATAATCATAGCAATACTAACTAGTTACCTGGATTTTGGCAGTAGGGAGGAGTTGGGTTTGTAGGTGGGGTGTCTTGGCCGTGTGTTGTTTAGCGAATGAACATGGCGAGGGGTTATGTTTTGAAGGAGGTGGCAAAAGCACCGAACTCTATTGGTGGGCAGTGTGGTGTCTATATATATATATATATGTGTGTGTGTGTCTATATGGGTATATATATATATATATATATATATATATATATATATATATATATATATATATGTATATATATGTGTCTATATATATATATATTTATATATATATATATATATATATATATATATATATAGAGAGAGAGAGAGAGAGAGAGAGAGAGAGAGAGAGAGAGAGAGAAAGTAATATTAACTTATCTTTCATAAAATCATCATTGGCGAACAGGGATACGTATCAAACGAAGTTGTGAGAAATAGATCTAGGGGGACTTATCAGTAGATAGAACCCCCTCATTAACGGGGCCATCGAGGTGCCTAAATAGCAGTGGCGGCACCAGGATTGTTAAAGTGGGGGGGGGGGGCAAATGGAGGGCAAAAGAAAATGTTGGGAGGGGGGCAGGGGCAGTCAATTTTTTTTTACGTGCATGGAAAAATCGAGCGTGAAGCGCGAGAGTTTTAGTCGCCGGCGTAAATCCACTTTGAGGAGTGGGGGATAATTGAATTTTTGGACTTTTTTTTTTCTCCCTTACAAACGTTTTAATATCAATTTTGTGAGCGAGCGAAGTGAGCGAACAAAAAATAACCACTTTTTTGGTTTTTAATAGCATTTTCGAATACATATTCTGAAATATGACGAGCGAGTGAAGCGAGTGAGCCAAAAATGGCTACTTTTCTTGTTTTTAATCGCATTTTAGAAAAGAAATTTAAAAATATGACGAGCGAGCAAGCCAAAAATGACCACTTTGTTGGTTTTCAATCGAAGTTTTGAAGAGCGGAAAATGGTATTTTAGAGCACTTCACAGCTTGAATATGATGCTTATGGCAACATCTACTTATTTACAAATTACTGTATAATTTTTTCTTTTCAGTCCTCAAATTTCTGGGGGGGGGGCAACTGGGGGGCAAAGCTTCTGAGTGGGGGGGGGGACAAATGCCCCCCATGCCCCCCCCCTTGGTGCTGCCACTGCTAAATAGAATCGTACAATTTGGAAGCATGGCGATGGCATTGAAGTATATCAAATCGACTTTTTTATATCCTGTAATGTATTTTGACGCCCCCCCATGCCTTTTCAGACATTGCATTGTCCTGCACTCGAGGCCCAAGATGTATATTTTAATAAGGCCGAGGGAAACTTATGAATGAACGTTCGTTCGCGATCGCCTGTGTTCTTAGGATAACTTGGAACTTGGAAGTCATTTCCAATATATATATATATATATATATATATATATATAAAGAGAGAGAGAGAGAGAGAATGTAATATTATCTTATCTTTCATAAAATCATCATTGGCGAACAGAGATTCTTATCAAATGAAGAAATTTGAGAAATAGATCGAGGGGGGACTTAGTAGATAGAACCCCCTCATTAACGGGGCCATCGAGGTGCCTAAATAGAATCGTACAATTCGGCAGCATGGCGATGGCGTTGAAGTATATCAATCGACATTTTTATATCCTGTAATGTATTTTGACGCCCCCCCCCCCCCGATGCCTGTTCAGACTAATTGCATTGTCCTGCGCTCCTGCCCGAGATGTATAAGGCCGAGGGAAACTTATGAATGAACGTTCGTTCGCGATCGCCGGTGTTTTTAGGATAACTTGGAAGTAATTATGTCTGAAAACTTGACCAGGATATGGACCTACGTATAGTAGTTTTTCCGAATTCTTTGCAAACACAATATTGTCTTCAGCCCGAAAAGCTAAGATACTATTTCATATTTTGGACTCCTCTTTTTTAGCTCCTAACTTCCTTTCTGTATGCTGCTTAATGGGTTATAAAATAAGGAAATGAGCAGCTAAAATTAAAATTCATCAGAGACAGAGTGACATCACCTGTGCATACTACTATGGTAAATCCTAGGTTACAAAAACGTCATGCTCCTTGATTCTAATAAAAGGAAACCCCTCACTGAAGAGGTCCACTAGCGGTAAATAGGCCAGAAGGGAACGAAATATCACCGAATACTTCTGAGATTTATACTAAAACTTCTCGATAAAATACCTTGAACATTTTCATCACGTTTATGATTATTTCTTGACAGCTATATTGTCAAATTAATAGCTTTGCTACTAAGAACGGGGAATAAACATTAAATCTGTGTGTTGCGGAGTAATTTATTATTCTGATTTAGAGTGATACGGTCCTATTCGCCGCCATTTTCACATTCTGCTTCTCGCACAGCGACGACGCCCGATATATTTTGCGTGCAGACAGAGGATCTAAATTTCCTATTTGGTAAATATTACAGCGGAGGAGGAACTTGGCAAACTGACAGGGCTCAGTTAGAAATCTAGAAACTGGAAATAGTTTTTCACATATATAGTCCACTCTAACAGTAGCCATGGGGGAAAACGTTGATAAGGAAGACCTCATTCACAAGGCAAAACTGGCAGAACAAGCTGAGAGGTACGATGATATGGCAGCTGCAATGAAGAAGGTTACCGAAAAGAAGGTCGGGTTGACAAATGAAGAGAGGAATCTGTTATCTGTCGCATACAAGAATGTTGTTGGGGCAAGGCGGTCATCATGGAGAGTTATCAGCAGTATCGAGTCTAAGGAGATTAATTCCGATGGTTCTTCAAACGCACAGACTGAGAGGAGAAAGATTTTGGCAAAGGAATACAGGGAGAAAGTAGAGAAGGAGCTTGAAGAGATCTGCGGCCAGGTCTTGGTAGGTAGACTGTACTACCGTAGATTTAGACTCACATCGCGCTCTGCCTGCCTGTACCGTGCGCGTGCTGTGACATGCACAGTGTCAGTGACATTCAGTTGACTTGGGTGGAGCAGTCAGTGACTGGCGGCGCCGCCGCCCTGCTCATGCTGCTAGGACAGTAACATGGTTCATGTTACTTTTTCCTAAAATTAGGCTGACTTGCTAGAGCTTACTCGCCCTAAGACTAAGTTGACGACATTGGCATAAGAGAAATACTATCTACGGTTAACACTTCGTCTTCGGTCTGATGCGATGTTGATGATGGGTGGGTAGGCTAGCACGATCAGGGTTGGGGTAGACCTAGCACGTAATGTCATTTAAATTAAGTCATGTAATTTCAGTGTATGAAAATTTCTTGATCTTTATTGGTTACGTGATTGCGGGGGTCCAAAAGCTATGCACTGAGTCTTCCCCAAATATGTGCAATGCAACTCGTTCATTGCATCCAACTTCCGATGTGCCTGAGCACTGAGAATATTTCATATGTGAAATATTGCAGGTGTCAGTTGTAGTATGACGTAGTCCAGGGCGACTAAGGACATCGATTTCGATGCGCGATGACTAGATGCGAGCGATCTTGCAGATGTTTTCAAAAAATTGATGGCGAGAATTGCTGTGAATATTGTTAAAACGTCTGCAAGATCGCTCGCATCGATGCGATTTCGATGCGCGACTAGATGTGAGCGATCTTACAGATGTTTTCAAAAAATTTACCACAAGAATTGCCGTGAATATTTTGAAAACATCTGCAAGATCGCTCGCATCTAGTCGCGCATCGATGCACATGCGCAAGTTAGTCGTCATTTTCTATCTGCATTTCAATGGACGCCGGGGAGTTTTTCCAGCTACCCTACGATAGATTTATATCGAAATTTTGGTTTTCGTATGTCCGATTTTTAGTCCCAAGTGTCAGTCGGGTTCGTGATGACCTCCTTGTTATTCTCCCTCCGCTTTTGTCAGAGATCAGCAGCAGAATATATGCTGCATGTAGAGACCATTCAGCAGTATGAAAATATATAAGACCACAGCCGATAGTTACAAGGCTGGTGCTGTCATTGGCCCATGGGAAAGTGATTTTCCAGGGGTTGTTTTGAAGTGCCACGATGCTTGCTATGTACAAATAGGGGGTAACAGCACTGAACGTCATGGAGAGTAATATAGCGTTAGCGTTTTTTTTTTTTTTACTCTCCAGGCGTCCCTGGACTAGTATGACGCACCTCACAACTAGACTGCTAGGGGGCTGTCTTAGATTTAGGGTAAAATTCTTGGCCAAAATATTTAATATCTAAGGTGATTAGGCCTTAGTAATTTACTTCACCAGAAAACTGAGTAAAATACTTAAAATTGCTGAAGTATTGAATTGGATACTGGCCCAGGACAGGTATTCAATTCAATACTTGGATTAAGTAAAACTTTTACTAAGTATTTTACTTGGCTAAGAAATTTGCTTAAGTCCTATTCAATTCAATACTTTGAATTTTACTTGAGTAAAGCCAACTTTAAGCCAGAATTCTTACTGACGGGATAAGCATTGTGATGTCATATTTCCAATGTGCAATTAACATGTCGCATCAAATACGCTCAAATATGCTATGATATAATTCTGCACAGCTCATGATAACTGTATAAAAACCCCTGCCTGCCAATCAAGGCCTCCAAAATAATCGACTTTAAAGTCTCCTAGGTAGGTGTCTTAGATTTTGAGTAAAATACTTAGCCAAAATATGGAATTGAATTATATACCAAAGTTTGCTAGGTACTTTAAGTAAAAACCTAAGAAAAACACTCATAATTCTGACTTAAGAATTGAAATGAATACCGGCCCAGGAGTCCTCCCAGGATACTCGCTACCTCTGAAAAAAGGTGCATCATGGGTGGGTCATTTACCGCTCGAAAATGATGCAGGATACTGTCTTTGAAGCCAGTGGTCCATCACAACATGGACAATAGGGTTCATCTAGCCCAGTGAGGCATTCAGTGGTGATATATTCTGACATCTCACTGAACGGCCTGTACCTTGCCCCTGTGTAGGAGCTTGTCAACAAAAGAAAATTATGCTCCCAAATCACACTTCTTCCTGGTTAGTCCTGGAAACTACCTTCCAAGTTCATCATCGGGCCAGTAGATCTAACTGCAAAATTAGATTCTAAATTCATAGTCTAGAAATAAGGATAATGACTTTTGATTGCTTCGAGACCCTACCTTCTTGTCTATTCCATCGCCTGATTAATTTCCATTTCAATAGCACGACCTCATTGTCGGTTTATTTACATCCATTAGACTAGGCCATAGGCAAAAGAACAGTGTGGCGTTGCACTCTTGCACACATATGGGCACATACTCTACGTGCGCCACTGGATATATCGCGATAACGTCGGACGGTTTGAATCCCGTGTGAATTACTTGACCCGCTGACCTGTGCTGCCGTAGCAAGAAGAGCGGTTACTTTACGGACGCTAAAGTGCTCCCTACTGGAGCGTTCCAGCGGGGAGCGCTCTAGAAAAGTGAGTGTAAAAGTGGCCAAAGATGCCTAAGGGTACTGTCATTGTAGGTGAATATCTGACACGCATTGAACAAATGACGCACTATTCTAGGGGGTCGTTAGGTGTGTCATGCAATTGATACTTGCATAATGTTATGCCAAAAAGAGTTGGCAGACTACTTTTCCTTTATTTCATATCATATTACCAGTGAAAAATCAGTGAAATCCACGCCAGTTTCAAAAGCAAGATTTGCTTTCATTCATTACATGTTGGTAGCTTTAGCCTTTAGGACCCTTCATTTTACCGACCAATGTTTGACACTGGCATTGATACCAGTTAGAAATTATGCGTCACTGACATTTGTCCGTCGTAATTTCTACAACAAATCAACTTCAGAATATGTTAAACAATTAAAGCTGAAACAAATTCTCATAAAACAATAAATTTTGTGACTTCTTAGCTGCTAAGTGCTACACTGTAAGTGCAGAGCTTTTGGTCCCCCATCATACATACATGTATTCTGAAGTTACAATTGTTGGAACTGTTGAGGCGAGAGAAAAATGTCAAAAGTGCACATTTTCAAGTCGATGTTGACAATTCGTTGATCCTCGTGAGTCGTGACTAATGATATTCACCAAACTGAATGGCCTTGTACTACACACACGTAATGCATGAATGCAGGCCTTTATATTGAAAGTGTGCAATGTGAAATTCACCCCAATTTCTAACTATGCATGTAAGTCAAATAGAAACTTATTCTTTTTGGCAAACCTTTATTCTCTTGCTCAGTCACATTGGAAGTTATTGCAAGTATGTACATTTTGAGGTGCCTTAGTAGGAAGTGGGTGTTGATGGGGAATTCCTAATAATAGGAAATACAGAGCGAGACAAATCCGCTTGCCCGCTTGCCTGGGGCAAGTAAAAATCATGGGCGGGCAAGCAAATGTCAAACTCACTTGCCCAATTGGGCAAGTGTGATTTTTACAATAAAAGTATTCAAAATCAAATTAGCCTACAGAAAGGTGGAAAAAGTCACAATTTCCATATAATCTCAAACCGGCAAAAACCAAAGAAATTGAAGTTAGATTACCATGATTTATCGCTAAGTTTATATCCACTTATTGTCCGAAAACGGTCTGTAGAGGCTGCCATATTGAAAACAAAAATGCATATTTCACTAGATCCCAAACTGACTTGACCATTGCGAACTTGACCGGTTGGTACAGTCCACACACAAGACTCGCACTTTTGCAAAACGGGTAACCGTTAAAAGAATGTAGAGAAAAATCCTTCCATGCAACTGGCAAATCATCGGTAAAATTCACATCTCACACCTTTGAAATGCCCTTCCAATGTCCATATTTTCTTAAAAGTGGATTAATTTGGTCATTTACTAACAATGAAAAGAGATAATATCAGTTCCTTCTTGGATCAGAAAGATCGAGTGTGAATAATGCCGTCATTACCGTACGACAATTAGTACATTCCCACGTGTGTGTTTTCGTGTTGGTTGATGTACTTAACATCACACGGTACCATTCGAAAGTCGATCTTTCTGAGCGAAGAAGGAATTGATAATTTCTCTTTTTATTTTGAGTAAACAACCAAATTAAACCACTTTTAAGAGAACATGGACATTGGAAGGCCATTTCATAGGTGTGAGACATGAATTTTAACTATATTTTGGCAGTTGTGAGGAAGGATTTAGGCTCTCTTTATTTATTTTTCATCCAACATTATTGTAGATCTATTTTAAACAGTTACTGCCATCTTCATTTTTTTCTTAAACAGGTTTTAAACATTTTGCAAAAACCTGAAATGACTAAGCCCCATTTAAAATGATATTTACTACCGGAAAAAATGAGATAAAAACAAAGGAAATAAAAAAGAAAATTTGGGCAAGTTGTTCTTCCTTGAGGGCAACCAAATTTTATTTTGTAGAGGCCTAGGAAAATACAAAAAAAAAAAAAGGGAGGGGGGAGGGGGACAAAGGCAAGTATTAACCAGCTTCTGTCATCTATTATAAAAAAGATTACACATTCCCATAGTACCCCAAAATAACAATGTATGAACTGAAAGAAAAATTTGTTCCTTGCCCCTTAATTCTTGGCTCTTATTCTAGACCCAAAAGTGACAGAAATGAAATCAGCTATTCAGACAAGTCTGAAACGAGCAGGCCATGCTCAGGCTCATTCAACCACGGGTTAGGTACACATGTATGGCAGTTAGATATGGGTACATTCTTTGCTGAACTCCACTTGTGATAGCTGAAAAACATTGCACTACATGTATATTCAAAAGTATACGTAGAAGTTGATCAGTTTTGTGTTAATTGAAAAAAAATTAAATTGGCCATTGTGAAAAAGAAAAAATCTCGAACCTTATTCGGTATGTGAAACTGTAAATGCTGAAAGTTGTAACTTGGTCTTTAGGTGAAGCCCTTGTGGTATGGCAGAAAGAACAAAATAGAAACAACAGTGCTAATGGCCAGCTGCATACTTGGGGACACTTTTGTTCGTTTAGATTGCAGTTTATTATTGAGATTTTTATTACCCTTGTTTGTACTCGTTAGGGGATGGCTTTACCAGTGGGTGTGATTGTTTTGAATTTGACTTTGTGTGAAATGTGCATCAAGGTCTTATTTTGAAAAATGTATAATACCAAGGAGCTCTTTGATAATACAGCATCTTTAACACTTATTGTGGTCACATGGAAGTTTTTTGGTTTTTGTTATTGTTTTTGAAATTATACATACTTTTTTGTAGTTCATAGAAATATAAGAAAAAATACTATCTTTAGTTTTTTGTACTCTTTTCCATTGAAGGATTTGCTCGACCAATATCTCATACCCATGAGCGAGAAGGAAACAACCAAAGGTGACAAAGATAAAAGTGACAAAGATGGACAATCTACTGATAGCCATGTTTTCTATCTAAAGATGAAGGGAGACTACTACCGCTACTTAGCTGAGGTGAAGAAAGATAGTAAAAAAGATGGTAGGTATTTTTATTCATTTTTTTTTTTCACTTTCATTTGTGATAGGTCATTCATTGTAAACTGCATCCAAAACATACTAAAATGACAACCTACTGTACTGGTTTGGAGAAAAAAGAGAGAAAAACCTGGTATTGGTTTCCAAAGATGTATAAATAAGTGGATTGGAAATGTTAGGAAGGTTCTAATAAAGCTGGGCTCCATACCATTTTTTAGGTTGGAGTCGAGCCCCTTGTTAAACTTGTATACTGTTAGTGTCATTTTTGTGTGATTAAATTTTCGCACTGAGCGACCCAAGAACATTCACAAGCTCTTAAATTTGCATTGTATCATTAGTGCAAGATTTGATTCGATATTTCAATGCAGATAAAATCGTGCAAATATTTTCGCGAGTTCTAGAATTTGTGCTTGCCTAAAAAACTTGAAATCCACAAAAATTAATGTACCACAAATATTTCTCATTTACATGTACAGTAGTTTAGAGTCCAGACCCACATTTTGGGACCCATGTGTCCCAGGTGCCTGTTAAGTGTTGAGCTCTAAGTAAAGGAGAATGGAGTTACAAGCTTTTCAAGTTTTATATTGATCACATGAGAAGTGGCAACTATGACCTCTCCAATTGGTTCTGCTATGAGAATATCATGAATTCATTATTTTTATGCTCAAAGAAAGCATTTAGCTTATATTCTCATAGCAGAACCAATGTATATATATATATATATATATATGTATATTATATATATATATATATATAATATATATATATATATATATATCTTTTTTTTCAACCACATCCCCTTTCTCATCCTTTATTTAATTCTCCTTCAAGCCTGCTCTGATTATTTTTTCTGCTTGCAGTATCTTTCACTCATTGACTTCCCTTTTATGGGGAATTTGAAATGTGATCATGCTAAGAAAAATCTAAATTCTAGTTTTTCATTTGCCAGAGCAGATTGCCAACTTGACATTTGTTATTTAACTCATTTAAAGGTTCGTTCAAATATGACGCGACAAAACCCTGCGACATTTTTAGTGTTTAGATTTGGTGTGACAAACCACCCCACTTATGTGAATGATCGCGTATTCATGCGTCAACTCTCAAATAATTTTTAAAGAATTTGATTGGTCCACAGCTTTTTGCAGACAGGCAACCAAAAGAATGTCTCCTGCCTCAGCAACATTTTTTTGCAGCCTCATATCCCATAGATTTGTACACTAAAAATGTTGCGGGGGTTTGTCTCGCCATATCTGAACAAGCCTCAAAGAGTCTGGATTGTGAATTTAGAACCTGTTTTGCTATGTGCTCTGAGCCTTTGTTTTATTGCAATCATTTTTCCTTAAGAATTTGATAGGACATTTACACTGAAAATACACTTACATGTTTGGTTGTATCCATAGAAATTGTCAAAAAATCCAAGCAAGCATACCAGTCAGCAATGGATCATAGCATGGAAAATATGGCACCAACACATCCCATCCGACTTGGTCTGGCATTGAACTTTTCAGTTTTCTTCTATGAAATTCTCAATGAGCCAAGTCAAGCCTGTGATCTAGCCAAGAAGGTAAGTGTCTTGACCGCAATTCAGACTAGGGGTTCTCGAATTGCAACGTGTCAGAAGAATTAACATGTTGCAATTCGAATTGCAACCTGTCAAAAGAATTGATATCGCAAGTTAAATTACGATGTGTCGGGTGTTCGCGTATATGACAGGTTCCTGCTTCCAAGTAGCAATGTGTCTTGAACGAATTACAATGTGTTGTTAAATCGACCAATAAGGATTGTTCTTAAATGAAGAGTGGAAGGCACACACAACCATGTGACTTACATTCGGCCAAAAGATTAAGGAGTCTTCGTGTACTTCCCACACAGCTGACAAACGTTCGAGTGGACTAGGGTGTATCACCATGGTACCAAGAATGTAGGACTTAACTGCATTTTTGATAGAATAGGGTTTTGTGATAGAAAACTGGCGAGTGTGCTTGTATTTTGTCATTCTAAATTGATTTTCTAACCACCATTCTGCATACGTCACCTCTACACTCTCCCTCTCTTGCTCTCTCTCTCCCTTCAATCTTTTTGCTCTCTCATTCCCTCTCTGTATCCTCTTCTCTTGCTACTGCTACTCTCTTTTCCTTATTTTCCCCTCTCTCCTATCAGTTCTTATAAATTTCCACATTTAACTTCATTACTTTTTTAAACACCTACATTGAGGGGCAACAGTAATGAAAAATGCACAAAAGGTTTTTCAACGAACACAACATTGTCATCCTCCTCTGAGATAGGGATCACCCTACAATGAATACATATTCCGTATGGGCAGGTCTGTGAAGATCTATTCAATCCTTGACATGCATTGAGTTCAGAGTGGTTGTGTGTGTGCCTTCGACCATTCATATAAGAGCAATCTCCGTTGGTCAATTTAACAACACGTAATTCATTTAAGACGTGTCGGTACTTGGAAGCAGGAACCCACCATAAATGCAACCACCCGATGCGTTGCAATTCGAATTGAAACACATCGTTGATTATTCCGACACTTTGAATTCAAATTGCAGCACATCACTAATTCTTTTGACAAATTTTATACCCCTTGCAATTTGATTTCCGATGTGTCGAAAGGATTAACGTGTTGCAATTTGAATTGCAATGTGTGGGAAATATTAACGACTTGTTGCAATTAAATAGCGACGTATCACGATTGCCACGTGTCGGGTTGGTTGTGTTTATGATCAGTTCCTGCTTCCACATATTACATTCACCTGTTATTGGATTTCAGTGGTCTACTATTTGCATACATTAAGTGTTGTTAGGTCAGGCGAGCCAAAAAATGCCCAACCTAGCAACACAGCTTATATACAGTATGAATTCTGTTGAAGTACAGGGACTATACAGGTCAATGTAATATACAATGTAGTTGTTTAGTGCACTAGATACACGTGTACAAATTTGAATACATTTTTTTAAATGTCTACCCTGGACTGCCCAGTTATTATATTGACATTTAGTAGATAGAAGTAATTTCCTACTTCTAGTTGATGTTTAAACTTTCTGGAAATGCCTTCCGAATTACCACACCTCTGTAGTTCAAAGTACAAAAGTGTTTGCCCTGCTTAAAGGATATGGAGTATTTAAGAACTGACATATTCCCTCTTCCCCCTCTCCCCCCCTCCCCCCTCCCCCCCCCCCCTCCATTGTTTCCATCTTTGATATGAGTAGGCATTTGACTCGGCCATTGCTGAACTGGATCAACTTCAGGAGGATTCATACAAGGACAGCACGCTAATTATGCAGCTACTCAGAGACAATTTAACTGTAAGTATAAGGAGGTACTAAAGAGCAGCTTCAATATATTGTAGGTTAAATTGAGGAAATTAATGTAATTCCCCTGATGTTTCCTCATGGACACATCTTGAGAGCAGTAGCTCGCTCACAGCGAGTAGTTAAAACCATCCTGACAAGATGCACAGCAGCATAGGAAAGATGTCCCATTTAAGAGGTAGCGTGATACACATTGCAAAAAGGGCATTCTTTTGAGGGAATCCTCGCAGTGTTCACACACAATCAGAGCCACAAACTGTCTAACATTTACACACTCCATGACGGAGCTGCCTGAGGCTGAGCAGAAGTTATTTTGTGCAAAGTTTGTCGTGGTTGAATACATGTTGCCGATTAAAAATTCAAGATTGGTAATACTAATATTTTACCACCTTCTAAATAATAGCTTGAAGGTTGATGAGGTGTAAGTGCAAGCTGAGTCAGGTAGCAGCACTGCCTGCAAACGAAATGCAAGCCTAAGTTAGCCTTTAATTGCGATTTTTTTGGCCAAAGTCAGATTCGATTGTTGCCTTCCACCTTTATACACACCCAGGGGCCTGTAACATATAGAGATACAATCAATCTTGCGATCAATGGTAACTATTTAGTACGTGGTTTGCCATAGACTAATGGTTGATATCAATCGTATGATTGGTTGTATTTTTTTTATATTACAGGGCCCGGGGGACCGTTCCATGAAAGTTGTCAGTCACTGACAAGTTCAGCAAAATCCTTGGTTTTTATTGGCTGAGAAGCAATGATGACTGACTGTTACTATGGTAACTGTCAGTGACTGGCAACTTTCATGAAACGGTCCCCTGAGGAGCGTTTTATGAAGAGTTTTGTCAGTGATTTTCACTAATTGATTTGCTCTCAGCCAATCAGATGCAAGAATTTTCAGTAGCTTATAACAGTTGTCAGTGAAAATCACCAACAAAACTCTTCATGAAATGCTGGTGATTTTCACTGACTAATTTACTTTCAGCCAATGAGATGTGAGGATTTTCAGTAGCTTATAACATTTGTTGGTGATGTTCGCCGACAAATAGGTTTTTTAAATGGCCATGCCTATTTTCAACACGCATCATACTCGCATCCACATTCTGTATGCCTGAGTAGGCACTATCTAGGTGCGCTAGCTGCTACAACTCCTGGAATAAGACTGTTGGTTTCCCCGTCAAACATGCTGTTTTATACACACATACACACATAACATGCTCATGTACACGCAAGAGCTAATGCTACCAATCAGCAGATACGGAAGACAGGGCATCCTCGTTTCCTTACCGCTGAGCATTTTAATTTTCTTTGAGGGGATGATAACAGATGCCCATATTTCTTCATTTTTCATTTTTAAGAAGCACCCGGCGGTCCAATCTAGGCGCCACAGCGTCCTGGGCGCCTGCTAATGTCTAGGCCTGGCTATGGGTTATACCTAATTTGTGTACAATTTTGTTGGAGGTGATTTGAATATGATATCATAAATCAGTTAATTATGAAATGCATGTTTAGTTTTTAAGTTGGGTTTCTGATTTTGCTCACTTTCGAACCCTCTGTACAAATTCAAACTTTGGACAATGTATATGCATTTACACTGTACTGAGCTATGTAGCCCACTCAGGAGCCTGAACGCGCACTGAATTTGACTACACATGAAATTTGCACGATCATGGTTGTGCATCGGGGATGCTGCAGCGCACGTCAGTGCTCCCATTTCGGTTGAATTTTGGCTTGTCGGAATTTCCATACAACTGTGTACATGGAAGTTACTGCATCGGCAGGTACGGGGAGATTGTTTTTCAGTTTGGTTTTCACTGATACCGTCACACTGGTTGCTTGCGATAAGCAAAAAATGCATCACAAGACCCTAAATTTCTTGATTTTTAGCAGGTCTTCGGAGACCTTGTTTCTTTTCACCGGACTGAAGCCCAACATTTTTTGGAAAAAAATAGCGCCTATTCCACATTTTTGATGGTGAAATTTAGCATTTGCAATGACTTTGAACTTACTTTTGGTGAGTGATACTTTGCTTTGACTTTGTGAGCTGTAGTGTAGCTGTCGTATACAGCTCTGGCGTGCAGTCAAAACTGTTGAATCATAGCAGAGATCGAATGATGGGCACGTGTGTGTAAAAATGATAGTTGATATTTCTTCGGCCTGACTCCTGTACAAAGTTTAATTTGTAAGGAAGGTTGGAAATTGAGCAAAAAATCAAAAATAAGCATGAATTTCCTAAAACTGATTTATGATATATTCAAATCACCTCCAACAAAATTGTACACTATTCAGATATAACCCATATCAATTCCAGTATTATCTGATGTATAGTTTTTTCGGCTATTACAGATCAAAAGTGGGAAATTTCTTTTTTAAACACCTAGTAGCATTATAGGAAATCACCAAAATTATTTTGAAAGGGATTTAAACTACTTATGAATAAGTATGTGTTTTGACACTTCCTGTGCTGTGTGTGGTACTGGCATGTTTCACAGGTACATGTAGTGTCCACTTTTTGTCAGCCTAGGAGTCAAATTTTCAGACCCAATAACAGATATGTTAATATGTTTTACTTTTGAAAGTAGGATGTAAATCGTTACGAAAAGTTGGTTCTGGACCTTGATCTTGTCTCATTAACATTATATTTTATGTTATTTCTTGGAGATAAAGATAAATTTTGACAAAAGAGATATGAATTCTGAAGTCAATTACTCAAAAGCTAGGGTACTTTTTGTCATTTCCTCTTCTGGTGTCTGGGTGGTAGTATATTTGCAGACTACAGTCAAAAAATGGAGACGCTAGGTTATATTTTGACAATTTGATGACCATTTTTTATCATTTTTAAAATCTTTTTTTACTAAAAATTGGGAATTTGACACCAAAAGAAATTTTTACTTTTAATAGAAATTTCTGTGAGGGGAATAAATGCATCATTGCACTCTTTATTCTAATCCAGTAGACTGCTACTGCAAAATATCCCAAGAATTCATGTACTAGCTTAAAAAAAAAAAAAAATTGTGTTCACAGCCTCCTGAGGATGCAGGACGTGACGCACCAATGGGAACGGAAATTTTTATCAGTAAATCCCTTTCTTAACCCTAATACTCCCCGGGGGGGGGGGGGGGGCCCCCCCCGTCAAATTTTTGTCGGTACTTCCTAACGCCTCGATATTTCGAAACGAAATTTCATGACTTTTTTCTCTGATCCTTCCCGCACATTTTGATACCAAATTTATGGCGATCGGACCTACCGTGCAGGTGTCAGATTACGTTTACCGAACACATGTCACTGAAATTTCGCTATTTCTCTATATGACTGTGTATAACTCTATGGACAAAATCAGGAGCTTTTCCAATTTATGTAAATACTTCAAATAGTGTAAATAATTATCACACACACACACACACACACACACCCTCACACACCCACACACACACACACACACACCCACATTCACACACACCCACACCCACACATACGCATCTGAATCTTTACATAAAACGCTTGACGAAAAACAAAGAAATACATAAGAAAATTGAAAAACAATAAAATACATAAGAAATAATTACCACAACCTATCTTTTTCTTTCAGGAATTGATGAGGGAGTTATGAAAGACATTTGTACCAAAAATTGCTATTCCTGAGGCTTTATTTAGTGAGAAATACCCAAATCTATGATTTCTCGCATACATTAGCATAAATTAATTAATTTATAAAAAAATAATAGGACTTTCGTAAATTAAGCTATACAACTTTGTAGATTACGTAATTGTTGACCCTTGTGCAAAATTTTGAGGTAATCTGGCGACCCATGGCCGAGATCTCAAGGGGGGGGGGCCATAATGGCCCCTCCCCGGTAATAACAAGCTTTGAAATACCCCGGGAGTATTAGGGTTAAAGCAGATACATGTCTTTTGCAAGTTTTTAAAGAGATATTATGTGTTGATAACTTATTGTACTTGCTCAAGACTAGAAAAGCTATCATTTTTATAAGTACAGTCAACTCTGCCTAAGTCGAATTTCTTGGGACTGAAGACAATGTCTTAGAGAAAATTCGACTTATGAGGGGTCAAAAACAATAGAAAATAAAGGAATGGGACCCAGTACAGACCTTCGACTTAGGTGATTATTCGACTTATGCGACTTCGACTTAGGCAGAGTTGACTGGATTCCCAACTTAATTAGGGTTTCCTGATCTGCTTATTTTTATAGTTCATTAAGTACCACAGGTATTCGATAAGATTTAAAAAAAAAAAATCAGAATATGAAACATTTAAAGTTAGTATGAAACATGATGATGAAGTGCAGTTTCTTCCATCATTATCTGTCTGATTTATTCAACATTTGAGAATACTGCATGCATATTCTGCATGTTTATCCACTTCTACTCCTTTGCAGGACGTGACTGTGTACGGGCAACAGGCAAAATTTCCGTTCATAACCTTTTTTTCATCACGTCTTGACAGATTTTTCCCTATCTTTGTTGAGCCTTTTCCCTTTTCTGTTCACACTATTTGCAATTACAGTCAACTCTGCCTAAGTCGAATTTCTTGGGACTGAAGAAAATGCTTCGACTTAGAGAAAATTCGACTTATGAGGGGTCAAAAACAATAGAAAATATAGGAATGGGACCCAGTGCAGACCTTCGACTTAGGCGATTATTCGACTCATGCGACTTCGACTTATGCAGAGTTGACTGTATCTTGTTTTTTCTTCTCCTTTTCAAATATTAAATCAACAAAAATAAAACTGATATGACAGTTTTCTGAAAAACTTTACTTCAATTAAGAAGTACTCAGCACCAGACTATTTAGATAAATTGAACATGAATAATTCAGTAATTATGTCAGACCATTATCCAAAACTGCATCAGGATTATGAAATTGGTCATAAACTTACAATATTTTTACAAAAATTGGTATTGCAAGGCGAAATTTTGCAGTTTATTCAAAATGTCTAAATATTTCCGTTCACATTTGGTGTGTCGCGTCCAACAGCCCAAAAAAGCAGTGATTATGACAGTGAACAAAAAATAAATTATTTTATTTCAAAACAGTATTTCAGTTCTCCTTTCCACTGAATAACCGTAAACCTATCCTAAGATTGATGAATGAGTCAGATTATTTTTAGAGATATATAACGTAAAGTTGGATATAACGTAAAGTTGTGTTGGACGTGACATACTTTGTTGGACATGACAGGTGTGAACGGAAAAATAAAAATTCACGCTAGAAATTAATTTGATAGCATTATCCAAAAAAAATTGTACCAATAATTATATCAAATGCATCTGAAATAATGTTGAAAAGATTTATTCAATAGTTTGCCTGAGAGTTGCAAACTTATTTGAAAATTTGTTGGACGTGACAAAATTGTGAACTGAAAAATGTGAACTGAAAAATGTGAACATGTATTCCATCTATCATGGTTTTGCAAGTTTTATAGCTGGCTCCTTAATTTTAGTGACAATAATCTTTAAACTCTATGTAACTTTTAAGCATGTGAAATTGAGAATATCATCAAATTTTCTTCCGCTAGGTGGGAAAAATGAAGATGTACAATTGTTCATGGAAAATTTCACGTCCAACAACTTGTTTTCATGGGCATAAAACTCATACTTTTAAGCTCGATGTTTATTTGTAAAGTATATGGTCTTAAAGGAGAACTCAAACAGTCAACAAAAAGCAAACACTAAAAGTGATACAGCTGATGCTGTTATTAGGGCAGCTCCAAACTAAATGTGTTGTTTTGGAGGTTGACATCTGGAAGACCAGATTTTGACACTTTTGGGTTATGGTCCAGCTGAAAAACAAATGGAATAAATTTCATTAAGCTAGTGGAGGTAGCCCCAATAGGGATGTAACTAAAAATGCCATCAGTGATCTGTGAGCTCATTTTATTTTTTTCAGCAAGGCTCCCAAATGCAAAAATCATAAAGTGGACACTACCCGACAGTACCCGTGAAACGTGCCTACTGTCAGACTTGCCCTAGCAACCACCGGTCTGTAAGGAAAGACCACAATTTTCATTCCCCTTGAACTGTGTTGTACATTGAAATGAGTATTACAGTAACCTGTACTGAATATCACCTGCTCATAAAGACCACTCTCTTGAGCGGTCTCTCTATATACAGATGTCACTGCATTACACTGATATATTTTCTCTCTCTCTCTCTCTCTCTCTTGACAGTTGTGGACGTCGGATAATACAGATGACACAGGAGAGCAGGAAGAGCCCCAACAGTAAAATTAACTTTAGCTGAATTATAGGTGTGCCGTAAATGTTCTCATAATCACAAATAGTGTATCCAAACAAATAGCTTGGAGAAAGAATTCAGACTCTTCAATGTCTCATTTACCTGTTCTGGAGATTGCAAGAAAAGGAAAAGGGCTCGTTTACTTGAAAGGATCTGAAAAATGAGTGTTCAAGGGTGAAAGGTGCTTATGTTGACGCATTGAAGACACCTAGTATTTACATGTCTGTGGCAGATGGATTTTAGAGCCTATGGTGTAAGTTTCTTTTGCAGCCAAATTTTGTCACTTTTTATTGAGGAAAAACTGTAAACTGACGGTTCAGTTTATGGTATAACTCTGTTCTGTTTCTGTAGGTATTTCTAACAATTAGCAGCAGTCCCTGTCACTGCTTATGTTACATCAACTCCACAGTCAGTGTTCAAGTACATGTAGGTATCACATATTCTGAATAGGTCAGTTTGAAAAGGTATCAAAGAAATACTAAAACAGAGACTTATGGAAAGAGGAATAGATTTATATAACATCAGACTTCTAAGTAATTGGATAGGTATACTTAAAGTACTTGCCTTTTGAAACCATAAATTTTATTGTGTGCAGGATCTGGCCAAATCACAGCGAAGAGAGAAGGAAAAAAATATCTTATTTATTTCTAGCAATGTATTTACGATGTTACATGTCCATGTCTATGTTATTGCTAGATAGATTATTTTGTGATATTTTTTTGATGAAACTGAACTTAAACGATTCCATGATGCATTGAATATTGATTATTGCACTTTTGTAATTGCCTTTGAATACCCCAGAACCAAACTTGTAGTGTTGGATAGTTTTTAACTGCAGTTTTTTTCCTCTCTTAGAAGAATGAACTTATGCCATAGGAGATAGGAATCACCCATGACCGAATTTTAGTTTATCAATTTTACTTTTGATAAATACCCTTTCAAGTGAGAGTAGTTTGATGGAATGGGTATATCAAATGATGGTACTTCTCTTAATGTATGTATCTATATAGAATTGAGAAACTGGTGGAAGAGTTGGTTACTGCAGTACATATTGATGATAAGACTTCTTTGTACCTGCTTTTTGTTTGAAGTGATAGTTTATTTGTAACCCTCCTTCAAGTCAACCAAACTGCACTGAATCTCACATACTTTAACATTGAAAGGTGAATTGTCTATTTTTGAAGGTTGTATTTTTTTTGTTTTTGTTTATGCTGTATTATTGCACATCTTCCTGTGGTGCACTCGTAATATTCATTAGGATGTTTTGATACATGTCTTGCACTTGAGGATGGGTTGCATCTTGTCATTTGGCAGAGACTATACTTGAACAAAATTTGCAATACATGTAATGAGAAGATGCAGATAAGTTTGGCATCAACATGAGGTGGTCATCCATTGCGAAGGATTAAGATGCAATTGAGGTATGTACTCCAAGGGGGAAAGGGAAACTTGACAGATATATGCATAGATAATTAATTCATTGATAGCACCAGTTCCTTTGCAATGCATTGGATCACATGTTTATTTAATATCTGTGTCGTTGTGAATGTTTCTGGTTCAGTATGTATCGGAAATGTAGCATTTATGCATTTTTTTTATTTGTGATAACAGATTTGACAGACAAGTGTAATTGAACTATAAACTGAATCTTATGTTTAACTGTGTAGTAATTTGTGATATATTCTTCCTGCAGGGACAATTGTAACTGTCTTTTCATTTTCCCCTTTTGCCTTAGGAATTAGGTTGTAAAAGAAGTGAGTTCTGTAGATTAGATCGTTAGAGATAGACATTGTCTGAACATAGGAATGTATATGTACTTGTTCTGTAGTGTTGTTACAGAACCGTCTCATGGCTTTGATATAAAACCATCTGCGTTTATCTTTTGCCTACAGTAATCAAATGCGTTGAGATGCGAGCCAGATGGCAACACGTACTTGAAGTTCTTTCCACTCGTACTAAACCCTTAAATGCGTGCTTACTGCAGGAAATTGACAAATTATTACTAGTGATGTTAGAAGTCTATTGAACTTGTGTAATTTAGATTAATTGCTAACAATGCAGTAATTCTTCTCTCTCTCCTGTGTTTTTTTTTTTCCTTTTTTTTTTGTCCAGTTTAAAAGATATGCTTCCCAGTACGTATTCAGTACCAAACTTTAGGGGATTTTTTTTTTTATGTATGGCTTTAACGTGAAGAGGAAGTTTGTGGTTCTCACATCTCCTTTCTCCATTTGAATAGAAAAAATAAACTCACAGTAATGCTAATCATGGCCATAAGCTATAAACAATTGAAGATAAAATGCATGCATTTTAAGCTGAAAAAAGTTATTACCCTTACATTGTATCCTGTGAAACTGTCCACGCACAGTTAACAATTATAATGTCTGTTGTCTGGAAACTTTTGTATGTTTGTTTTTCTCATTATAAAGGTGTATCAGAGTGTGAGTGGAAACGTACATGTTAAAGATAGAGTTCGGAGAGAGGATGAAAAATTCAGAATATTAAGAGTTAACACAGGTGATAAGTTGTCATTATGACATCTACGTTTCCATGTCCTTATGACTGGCAAACTGCATTACCGGGGGGGGGGGGGGGGCTTGATTATACGCACTTGAGAAAAATGTACCCTTGTGGAGAACGGAAATCGGAAAACAAAAATTAAATCAAAATCCGAGCCTGTAAGAAGAAAATGAATTGTTGATTTAAGAAATAAGATCCTTACACTAGTGAAATTAAATCGGGAATCTGTAAACAAACAAATCCACATGAACAAAATAGTCAGTGGTTGAGGATATTTTCTTTTTGGGAGACAAACAGTATGGAACATCCGTCATGACCGAGTACAGACGGAAAATGAGAATCCATGACAATGTTGGTAGAAAGAATTGTTCCCAATTTATATTCCGTCATAGTCTGATAACACGTGTCCATTGATATATATGTACACTGCATTGTGAGGAGAGAGAGAGAGAGAGAGAAGGGGGGGGGGGGGGGGGGGGGACATTTCGAAGGTTCGTTCTTCGAAATGCGCAAATTTACCTAGATGTTAGTCCGAAAATGCAAAAGGGTTCGTTGATACCAACATTCGTGGCATTATTCCTAAAGTTCGCTAGTCCGAAATGAAATGAGGTTCGTTATTCCGAAGGTTAATCGATAGTCCGAAAATGCAAAAGGGTTCATTGATACCAACATTTGTGGCATTATTCCTAAAGTTCGCCAGTCCGAAAATGAAATGAGGTTCGTTATTCCGAAGGTTCGATAGTCCGAAAATGAAATAAGGTTCGTTAGTCCGAAAATAACTCGAGAACTAAAGGCCCCGTCACATATTAGCGAATAGAGCTAGCGTATGCTTAGCGAACGTCTATTTTTTTGGAAAAGTCTAGATACGCTCAAATACGCTCAAATTTTTGACCAAAATCTGGTTCTAAATTTTTGAATATGTCCAGAATAGAAAATCGGCTCCAGAGCGTATCTCTGCGATTACTACGAACACCTACGAGGAGCTAACGAATACCACGTACGTCAAACGTGTCACGAACGAATGGCACCTTACGAGAACATATATCAAAATTTGCAAATCCGTTGGGCATACGTTGGCTAGATCCGCTAATATGTGACGGGGCCTTAACGAAGCTTATTTCCTTTTCGGACTAACGAACCTCATTTCGTTTTCGGATTAATGAACCTTCGGAATAACGAACCTTATTTCATTTTCGGACTAACAAATCTTCGGAATAAGGAATCTTATTTAATTTTCGGAATAACGAACCTTCGGAATAACGTACTGTAACCGACTAAAGTGTCCATGCCAGAGTGGTACTTGTGGCTCCCGAAATTGGCGTAAGGTTAACAAAAAGAGGACATGAGGTAAGGAAATTTATGTAATATGTGCTCCTTAAGATAGTGGGAAAGTGTAAACTCAATCACAATTAGAAAACGTGTTCTAATGATGGGTTTTCGGGCACTTGCTCATTTTCTCCCACGTTCTCTAATACAGCTAATAGTACATGTACATAGATCTATTAGAAAAACATAACCCATGATAGGTTATAATGTTTAGGTCAAAAATAAGGGTTCAAATCCGAGCACTCGTTGCTTTGCTCCCGAAGAGGCATACTCTGCTAAATTAAGTGCCCCACCGACATCTCACATTTTTGTCTATGAAATTTACTTCTGACATTATACATCTAACATTTAACTTCTGCGTTTTCACACCGAACCCCTCCTGTCAAAGTTGAAAACAACTGTTACATAATTATGTTTACACGTTTCTAAATCATCATTTCAAATACAGTCATGCATGCATATTTTACAGCATTGCATGTAAAAACACCTTACATGTATGATGATCAGTGATGTCCACGAAGAAGGTGATTTGTAGTGATTTTACAGTGTTGCATTACTGTGGGGGGATTTAATTTTTTCCCTTATTCTGAATCATGTACCATACATGGCTGTAATTTCATATACACTGTAGTACAGTATCGTGCGTTACATTACAACAAAGAGGTCATGTGGTTGGAATCTTTAAAATATTTAATACAGTAAGTGCACTTATCTGATCATCGTGAATTCTTTTTCATGATTTTCCTTTCTAATAAAGACATGATGTGCATGTTCTTAATTTGGGGAGACGTACACCAAAGATTTGCTAACAAGCAAAAAAAAAAAAAAAAAAAAAAAAAAGATCCTCAGCTTAATTTTTGGTATGGGGGATATATATACCTCAAGATTTGGTGATAAATTCATTTCAGGTGTCCCTGTTTCTTAAATTGGGGGCGTACCCTATTAGCTTTTTCGTTTTCAGGTGTATTTTTCCAACATTTGGGGGAACATGGTTACCGGTCCTTTGTGTCCCCACCCCTAAAAATTGGGGGAGGGACGTGTCCCCCTGTCTCTCCCCCGGGCCCACCCCCCCTCCCCCCTCCCCCGCGATTGACGCCCGTGATGCTATTTCTGTAAACCAATTTCTTGGAAATATTCTATAATTAATTGGTCAGTTTAATGTACCTGTACTTGAGTTAGTCCACGGGCGGGGGTATATTAAAGTGACGAGCCAATAATAAAATATTTTCCAAGTTCTTGTACATGTATCACAGAAACATTCCACATTTTCAGACATGAAAATAGAGTTCCAGGGGCCGCGGAACGTTATTTGGAGGGGGGGGGGGGGGCTGACACCCAAAGAGGCGGAGTCCTTGCAGGATAGGAGGCATTCATATATGGTGTCGATTTTGTGTTGGTGGGTTTTTTTTATTTTGTTTGTTTGTTTGTTTTGTGGGTTTTTTTTTTTTTTTTGGGGGGGGGGGGGGGGGTGATGATTGATGCCGAATATCCTCGGCGAGGGAGCAAAGGGACTAAACGGGGGTAAGGGTGTGGGGGTTCAAACGTGAACATAGTGAAGGATTGACTAAGCAAAGTCTAATTCTTCTCCGTCCCTCCAATTAACCACACAAGAAAATTGCTTTCAAACAATATCGCAGAGGTAGATCCTCATTACAATCATGAATGGAATGCTAAAGGACCTCGATGGTCCAAAAATAATTGTCTACTGTCCAAACCATCCCGTTTCTGTATAACAGTGCTGCGTCCGAGTCCGAGTTGTAAAACCCGAGTCCAAGTCCGAGTCATCACCTCTGAGTCCGAGTCCGAGTCCGAGTCCGAGTCATAGCCTCAAAGTCCGAGTCTGAGTCCGAGTCATCACCTCAGAGTCCGAGTCCGAGTCAAAAAAAAAAAAAAAAAATCGAGTCCGAGTCACAAGTTAAGTTCACATTACATTGGACATCTTCCTAAACATGAAAACAACATCTACAGTGGAACCTCATAATAGAGAGTTCAGATATAACCAAACGCTTTTATAACAAGATAATTTTGCTGGTTCCAACTCTTTATATTTCTTGGATATTTTTTTTTTCAATCCTGATACTAACGAGGCCATTTTCACGGTCCCAAGGACCTCCTTACAAAGAATGGCCACTGTAATTCCCTCCCTCAAAATAAATACCAATACTTCAGATGAATCCTCTTGATATATTATCAATCAATCCCAAACGCATTGTTTTGTTTATTGTATTAACGTTTCTATCTACCTAAATTGTACTGTACATGATTATATATATTATTTTTTATGTCAATATTATATAGTCATTTTTATAAAGAAATCAAATGTCAACCAGTGAGCAATGAATTGCTGTACTAGACAATAAATATTATACAATTAAATTCAGTATTTTTAGTTTTCATTTTCTATTTCCATTCTAAACTCATTGATACCTAGCACTGAAAGAACGATAAATGTGATAAACTGATAAGCACCAGTCACTCAAAGAGAAAACTATTATGTTGTAATTATGTATATGTATGTGGCATGGGCTTTAAAGATTTGAACAATCCGTCGAGCTTTGACTTTACAATTCCACTGTTCCAGTAAATCATTATTTCAGGGATCTTCAAGAACTAATTGTCAAAATTTGCTGAAACTTTCATTGTTACTTAATTTGTATTCTCATTCATCCACTAAAAGCACAGAAATTGTATATATATGATTACTGATTGAAACAATGAACATTACACTACAAAAGTTATGTGCAAAAAACACAAGATATTCAGACTGCATATATGAACTCAGGGTCAAGAAGGTTTTAATCTGTAAACTCTTTGGCATAGATAATTGCATACATCTAGAAGTCACAACTGCATAGAACAAAAATAGTGTGTGTCCTTCCAACATAAAGGGGTGACAATCACATTGTTCATTCCTCATCTTATGGTTATACAGAAGGCAAGAACAGATGTGTAACAAACAAACAAACAAACAAAACAAACAAAACAAAACAAAAACAGAGCCCCAGGGGCTTTAACGTTTACCTGATACAAGCTCCCTATGGTGTAACTAGGTGAAAGTCATCGCTTGAAAGTGTATTCGTAGATAAAATATGAAGTCCTATCCAATCAAGCAATTAATCAGGCAACAAAATACAAACAAAAATGTATTGAATGTCAATACTTTAGAAAGGCGCAACACGGCACGGCCCCGCTACTGCTTGGACTCGTGCGTGACTCGTCGCCGAGTCACGAGTCACGAATTCTGGGACCGAGTCCGAGTCCGAGTCCAAGTGAGAAAAAATGGACTCGAGTTCCGCGAGTCATCAAATATTGGACTCGAGTCCGAGTCCATATACTCGAGTTACCCAGCACTGCTGTATAATACGAGCGAGCGAAGCGAGAGAGGATAACTTACACTCTATGACGATAAAATATTTCGTCATCAAAATACACTAAAGGCCTATAAGATATTTGGATCACAATTCGGCCACTTCGCTTCCATGCCTAATTAGTTTTCCTGCCCGAACTGTCCTGTATATAATCTAGATATTATGTGAGTGAGCGAGCGAGGAAAATTTTGCGCTTTAAGATACGCCTCAAAGATATCTAAAATATTCGATCACAATGCTCTTTGACTCGTCGCTTACCATCCAAAACCACTTCTGTTTCTATGAGCGGGCGGAGAGAGCTACCGACAAAAAACCCTCTTGTTTTCTTTAAAACGTAGAATTGCCACCAAAATGAACTAAATACAAAACAAAACTAAGTTCCCCCTAAAACATATCCCTGTATTTTTTCGATCAGGAACCTTTGATGAAATTTGAATACAGAATCATGTATCTACACTTCTTAGCTACATTTCCTGGAAAATTCAGGGCAAACCCTTCAGTCACGCTTCAGTGAACAGGACAAAATTATATATAAAAGTGTCATTTTTTGAAGTTCACAAGCCTCGTGCCATGACTTTGATGCAGTAATATCGGAACATACTTTAAGTTTTCTGCGTATGAAGGCATGCAACATAATTTTATTCGTTACAAACATGCCAAATGAGTTGTGCACCAAATTTCATGCTTGAGTGAGCAAGAGGTGAAAATGGCAAAAACTGCAGTTTGATATCTTATTAATAAAATTTTAGCATGTTTATATGACCGGTGTATATGTATCAATGATCTCATGGCATTTAATTGAAAGTTCACGCTTCAATAAGTAGTGAGACTCGAAAAGCTCTTCTTTCACCTATCGACCAAAATTCAATTGCTTAATGTGGTTGATTATCATAAGGTCTTCTTGGTGAGTTCGTCTGATTTGATTTTCATCGAAATCCGATCTCTTACGCTTCAGTGAGCAAAAGAGAAGAAAATTATGCAAATGAGCAAAAGTTTAGAGCGTTGTCCCTGCTCCGTGCCGCATCGGATATTTAATTTGGTGCAAGATCCTGTTAGATAATGACCTCCTGAAGATTATATGCTAATTTTCATGAAATAACTCCCAGTAGAATGAACATAATCATCGATGAAAATAAGCTAACTTTCACTTTTGTTTAAAATTCTGCTCCCTCTCTGTACATAGTGTCAATGGGCATGAAGGGAGGGGAAATAAAAATGAAACCTGGCCTATTTTCAATCGGCGATTATTGTTCAACCTACTGCGATTTTTTTTTTTCATGAAATTGGCACATTCTCCTGAGGTCACTAACTAAAGGGATCTTACGCCCAATTAACTATCCGATGCGGCAGGGAGCAGGGACAACGCCCTAAACTTTCACCTCATTTGCATAATTTTTTCGTCTCATGCATTTTCTCCCCTGAAGCGTAAGAGGTCGGGATTTCGATGAAAATCAAATCAGACGAACTCCCCAAGAAGACTTATCATGGTTACCCCATTAACCCATTCGTGACAGAGGTCCACGTTTTGTGGTTTGGCCTAATATCTTTTGATGCAAAGCCCCTAAAAATCATACCAAATACATGAGCAGAAAGAGCAAAAAATTCTACACATGCAGACTGTGCCCATTTTGTTGCGTCAATATTAATTGTTTGATGCTGAAACTGTTTTTATAGGAAAATAAGCATTAAAATCCTTAAATTGGCAATGTGA